>JANRMT010062797.1:16874482-16888417 GCA_026402145.1 Polypterus bichir lapradei | reverse complement strand
GCTTTAACTGGGAGATGCCAGGTATTGGCAGTGGTGGGAGGACAGTGCACCCTCACCAGGAGAAGCCAACGATTGGCAGTGGTGGGAGGACAGTGCACTCTTGACAAGGTATTGGCAGCAGTGTGAGTGGAGCAGGGCTCGGTGGCTCCACGTGGACCACCGTGAGATTGGTGGCAGGGACACAGCCCGGGATAAAAGGTTATCTGCGCCTATTGGACAGACGAGTCTCCGTGCTGCGAGGCCCGATTGGGGTAAAATGGAGAGACGTCAGTTTTGAAAGGAAGGCACCAGGGCTAAGAATTGTGCAGGACAATCTCCTGCCCGTCAGATTTGAATCTTATTTTAATGGATTATTTATATAAATTTTAACCTCCACAATTCACTTGTTTTACTGGATTATTTATTCATTGAACATTTTAAGCACTGTGCTGTTTTTCGGACATTGTTCCTTTGGATTGATTTAATAATAGCACTTTGCACCTACACCTAACCCCTTGCTATGTATGTGTGTTTGTCCTCATCTGCTAGGCTCGTTATCAGCAGTGGTGGGCTCAAGAGCCTCCTGGACACAACAGGAGCATGGAGTCAACCTGCGCCTAACCCTAATCCTAACTGCAAAGAATATTAACCACCCCATGTAAGCGGGAGTGTGGCCTGTGATGGACTGGCAACCCTCTTGTGCCCAATGCTGCCCGGGCAGACTCTTTCCAAATCTGAAAATGTTAGTAGCAGTTCTGGTTGTGGTACAGCGTGTTTGAAAGGTCCGTGGCAATGCTCAGTTTTTTAAAATGATAACGATGAAGTGCTCAGGCTCCATGCAGATCCACGTGGACACATGCACACACGAGTGGCTCCGGAGGATTCATGGGGAGACTGGCCGGCTGGGAATTCGTCGTCTGATATGTGTGGTTTGGATAACATGTGATTGGGTCACATGACCCCCAAAAATAGGGTCTAAAGGAGCTTGGGAAGAAAGCAGAGATAGAAACGAATAGGACAGGAAGAACATTGAGAGGTGACAGAAAAAATGGGGTGGTTAGAATGAAACAGAAAGTGAACAAATAGATGGCAGCATCTTAACAGAGCCCACGCGGATGTAGATGCTGATGTTTGTAGAGATTGGACCGAGGGTGTGGAATCGCGTGAAGAAACAAAACAGACGTGCACATATCGAGCTTTAAATATTAGATACAGGTAGGAAAGTATTGTGACAGGATTGAATATTTTCAGTAGATTTACGTACATCCTTAACCTCATAGGTTCGCTTTGGAGTGACATCTGTTTGAGTGGGGATGCGAAAATTCAAAAAAAGTATTACACTTCAGCAGGGTGTCCTTGTTGAATACCTGGACAATCATCAGTGCTTTGTCCACCTCGGAGAATTGTGGGTGATCATCAGAGATTGGGTTCCTTGGAGAATTGTGGACAGTCGTCAGAGAGGCCGACCATTGGGTCAGTTTCAACCCACCTCAACCTAATTCACGAACCATCCATGATCAGAATCCAAGAACAAACATTTGTCAAGAACATGTAAATCCAGAAGAACATTTTGTTTACAAACAACTCCAAGCAACTTCAGTATTCAAGTGGATTACAGTTCTGACTGGAAATAAATAGCCAGAAGGAGGATCCAGCAGCATCAGGGTGGCCCCGTCCCCTTGGGATCCAACCACACACAACAATGGAGGCACATCTAAGGGAACAGAACACAAATGATAAGTGAAACTGACAGAGATAACATAAAAAACATGACTAATGATAACATAAAATTAACAAAAAAATAATAAAGCATAAACTACACCTAAATTCAAACAGACGGGATGGATACAAGCAGGTCCACAACTCATGTTTCCTGGCACTTCGGGATGGAAGAACCCATCTCTATTTGTTGTGAGCTCATGACACAAAAGGGGCGTCACATTATTTTCCAACCAGCTTAATCCAGACCAAGATTGCGGTGGGGGGGACTGTAGCCTATCCTTTAAACTTTTTTTTTTGTCAGAACCCAATCTTGCCGTTTTTAGTGTCCTCAAGACCCATTTCTTTTTGAACACTCCATATTATCGACAACGCGGTGAGATGGACGGCTGGCATTTCAGCCCGGCTGGAACGTCCCTCAACTGAAGAAACCAGCCTTTTCAGGGCACTACATCCCCCGGGACACTAGATGGCAGCTCCGCTGGATGGAAATGGTTCCTCAGATTCCCGCAGGGCAGTATGGGACATGGAATCCATCTCTTCAGCCCTGTTGGGTGCCATCAGGAGGAGCTCACCAAGAACCAGGGGAATATTACCGTGACGCTAACCCGGAAGGAAGTACTTCGGAGTCACGAGGACGGAAACCCGCAGTACTTCCGGGATACTTGAAGAAGGTATTTGGCCCGGAGAAGGAATACTTCCGGGTCATAGACTTTAAAAGGATTGTGGGAAACCCAGCAGAGGGAGCCGAGTTGGGAGGAAGTGTGACGGAGCTGCTGGGAGTGGAGGATTGGTTATTGTTTATAATTGATTATTGCTATTGATTTATTGGAGAATTGTGGAGTGTGTGGTGCTTTGTGCACTATTATTGAAGAAATATTATTAAAGAATCTTTTTGGTGTTTTAAACGTGTGTCTTGGACATCTGTCTGGTGGGTTCAACGGGGCAACAGCGCCTCTAGCGTCCACAGAGGTTTGGTCCACCTTGAAGAATCGTGGATGATTGTTACAGTTTGTGTGTGGAGGTTGGGGAGGCCCTCTGGAGAATCGTGGGCAGACGATCATTGGAGCAATGTCAGTCTGCAGCGACCCACCTCGACCTAATTTGCAAACTATCTATGATCAGAATCCAGGAACAGGGAGGAAACATTGGTCAAAAACATAAAAATCCAGAAGAACATTTTGCTTACATACGAGTCCCAACCACTTCAGTATTCAACTGAGCCTCACTTCTGACTGGAAACACATAGCCAGAAGGAGGAGCCAGCAGCTGTGACATCAGGGTGGCCCCGCCTCCTGAAGCTCCAACCACACAACAAGGAAGGCACATCTAAGGGGAACCAGAGCATAAATAGCAAGTGATGAGTAAAACTGACAGAGATAACATAAAACAACACGAAGAATAATAACCTAAAATTAGCAAAAACAACAAATAAAGCATCCAACCCGCTATATCCTAACTACAGGGTAACGGGGGTCTGCTGGAGCCAATCCAACCCAACACAAGGCAGGAAACAAACCCCGGGCAGGGTGCCAGCCCACCGCAGGGCACACACACACACACACACACCAAGCACACATTAGGGACAATTTAGAATCGCCAATCCACCTAACCTGCATGTCTTTGGACTGCGGGAGGAAACCCACGCAGACACGGGGAGAACATGCAAACTCCACCCAGGAAGCAAACCCAAGTCTCCTGTTTGTGAGGCAGCAGCACTGCCCACTGCGCCACCGTGCCGCCAAAACATAAAATACACCTTAATTCAAACAGACTGGATGGATACAAAGCAGGGTCGTAACCCACATTTAGGCACAGCTTCTGGAACTATGGGATAGAAGAGCTCATCTCTATCCGCTGTGAGCTCAGTGACTCAAAATGGTGGAAAGGGCTGTCATGGCTCGGGCTGCCAACTCTCTTTCTCCAGAAATGAGGACATTTGGGTCGAAAAATAAGGACTTTGGAAGGCGCCTTTCCCTATCATGCTATCATGCGCCTTTATAACGTCTTATGGTTTTTTTAAAATGACATTAACCTTTAGAAGCGGTTTATCACTATAAATGTATGATATGATGGCCACAATCACAGTCACTAATAAGCCATTAAACATTTTAAATACGTCAAGCCTCTTAAATTAACAGACTTCATTCCTTCCATTCGCTATCGGGGTATCTTAACTGTCGTAAACCTATAAAAAAATGATACACATGCTAAATTCACTTCTAGTAAAACAAAAATAATTTTACTTGTTTCAATTTAGTTTGTTTGCATTTATCTACATTCTTCTATATTTTTCCACTGAAGCTATTTTTCTCAGCAAATCTGACATAATCTGATAATCTAACAAATCTGATTAAAGAAGGGTATTTTGTTGTTTAAGTAGTCTATGAACTTGCACTTTCTTTTTGGCATAATGAGTATTCCTGAATTTATGTAAATGAAAGAATTATGAAAAGATTACTAACTTATGTGACTTATTACTCGATCAACTGATAACTAAAAAGATATTGCATTTATATGACAGAATAAATGTGGGAGTTTTTTAATTAACTGAAACTTTAATAGTTGACTCACTCATTGACAATTGTAAATCCATTTTGGAACAATGGGTGGTGACAACAATGTTTTCCATTAAAATATTACAAAGCAGTACTTACTCACACTTAAATACGACGGACTGTACCTGGATGTATGAAATTTCTGGTTTAACCGAGCTGCTGAAAGAAGAATCGAAAATAAGATCTCACATAGAAAACGTGAAATTGAAATTTCGATTTTGAATACATTGACTTAGTTACAGTGAATTAGGATTACAAATAATGAAGGAAAGGAACAACATTTATAATGAACTGTCAACCCACCAAGAGGATAAAGATGAAGAGAAAAAGTCAAGTTGAACAGACTAAAGCCAAGAACTCGAAGGGTTGTTTCTACCCTCGTCAACATCTGCGTCGCTTACTACCGGAATGGAAGTGAAGATTCTTGGGGAAAAAAAATGTGTGCACTACTTCCGCAAATGCTGATTGGTGTATAGCATTCAATTTTTACCAATGATAAGGATATGGGGGCGGCACGGTGGCGCAGTGGTAGCGCTGCTGCCTTGCAGTTAGGAGACCCGGGTTCGCTTCCCGGGTCCTCCCTTTGTAGAGTTTGCATGTTCTCCCCGTGTCTGTGTGGGTTTCTTCCCACAGTCCAAAGACATGCAGGTTAGGTGCACTGGTGATTCTAAATTGTGCTTGGTGTGTGTTTCCTGCGATGGACTGGAACCCTGCCCGGGGTTTGTTTCCTGCCTTGCACCCTGGGATTGGCTCCAGCAGACCCCCGTGACCCTGTAGTTAGGATATAGCGGGATGGATAAGGATATGGAGATTTTTAAATTTTAGGAGCCAAAATTCTGAACATTTCTTAAATTTGATAAATTCCTCACGGACAATCCATGGCACGTAAAAAATGAGGAAATGTCCCGGGAAAAATAGGACGGTTGGCAGCCCTCATCATGGCATGTCTAATTTGCTCAATTTGAGGGGAGGGAGCCTGGAGCCTATCTCTTAAACATTTTTTGGTGACATTATAGTTTAGGCTCTGAAAAAAATGCATCTATTACTCATTTACTGGACCTTAATAAACACTTCTCTGGGTCTTCATAACACATATGAAACATCAGTAAAGTTATTATTCATCTCTACAATGAGACCTGCTGACAAAACGTCACTTTGGAGTGCTCTGAGGTGGTTTAACTGAGACGTATTTCACTTGATGTGATATATTTAGCGTAAGATCTGTGAATCCTCCATATTTAGGGGCGGAGTGGTGGCTCTGAGGCTAAAGATCTGCGCTGGTATCTCGAAGGTTGCTAGTTGGAATCCCCATCACTGCCAAAAGAGATCCTACTCTGCTGGGCCCTTGAGCAAGGCCCTGTGGTAGATAGGGGGTGCTCTCGCTCCCTTGAACCCCTGTCCACAACTTCAAAAACCAGGTAAAAGTCCAAACTTTGACTTTATTAATATTCCACAGTGCACAAAGCACCCTCTCCTCCACTATACTCATATAATAAACAATACTCAATCAATAAACCAATCCTCCAGCTCCCAGACGCGTTGCCACCCTTCCACCCAGCTCAGCTCCCCGTCTGCGAGCTCCCACAGTCCTTTTATCTCTCCTGACCCGGAAGTGTTTTCCATCCCCAGTCCATGTGACTCTCAATCACTTCCGGGTCAGGTACAAGTTCTTTTCTTCACCCCGGAAGCACGTCATTCCTCTTGTCCACGTGTGCTTCCGGGGCGTAGGGAAAATAGCCATTATTCCTCCCTGCAGCGTCCTCTAGTGGCCCCCATGGCATCCAGCAGGGCTGCGCATAAAAACTACATTGTCCATGATGCCCTGCTGGTCTTCTGGGGACCGCCATGCTGCAAGGAGGGCTCCACCTGGCGGCTTGGGGGTATTGGCCGGGATAATGGGCCGGCCATTCACCACAGCCCTTAACCTGTAATTGCTCCAGGGCTGCTATACAATGGCTGAGCCTGCACTCTGACCCCAAGGGGTATGCAAAAACTAACAAATTCCTAATACGAGGAATTGTATAAGGTGAAATAAAGAACAAAATATATATATATATATATATATATATATATATATATATATTAGCAAGTGATTTTACCAGCAAGTCAGGATGCCACCCAGCACTTACATGAATAACCCATCTGCTGTTATGGAGACCAAACGGAGCCTTTATTAAGGTCTTGTTACATAACAGTAAATGAGTAATAGACACATTTTTGCAGTAACTAAATTGTTCCATTTTTGTTGTCACAACCCAGTCTTGCCCTTTTAAGTGTCTTGGAGCCCCACTTCTTTTTGAACACCCGGGTTTTCATCAGCGCGGTTTGGTCCACCTTGGAGAATCGTGGATGATGGTCAGAGTGTGTGTGTGTGGAGGTGGGGATCACTCATGGACAATTGTCAGAGGGGGCTAATAGAGGAGATCTTTGCAGCCATGCCAGTCTGCAGCGACCGCTTTCGACCCAATTCGCAAACCGCCCATGACCCATTAGCATTAAATACAACCATAACTGCCCTGCGGTGGGTTGGCATCCTGCCCGGGGTTTGTTTCCTGCCTGGTGCCCTGTGTTGGCTGGGATTGGCTCCAGCAGACCCCCGTGACCCTGTAGTTAGGATATAGCAGGTTGATTAATGGATGGATGGACAACCATAACTTGACACCCAGAGGCAGCAACCCAGGTCCCGTAGTTTAAAAATGAAGCTTGGCCAAGTCACCAGAATTTGTGAAATGGCAAATTTCTGTTGATTTGGGGGGCAAGATTGCTCCAGTAGATTTCACTTCACAGTGATTTGTCATTTTTGATTGGACTCAGATATTAGGGTGGGAATAGAGCACAAATTTTTTCAACCAGATCTGATTCTTCTGTTTGAATGAATGATCCTTTATTGTCATTGTCACAAGTACAACGAAATTAAAAAGATGTCTCCGGTCAGTGCCTTATCACATTTATAACAATAAAAGAAAACAGGTAGAACTAAACAAACAATATAAACAACATACAGTAGTGCGATTTACATAAATTAGTGCATACATAAGTATGTAACTCATATAGCTATTTGTGACCATTTCTACTTTTAGTGGCATTAAGACGTGCTATTGCAGTTGGGTAAAAGCTATGTTTGAGTCTGTTTGTCTTTGCGTGTATTGCTCTGTACCGTTTTCCTGACGGCAGCAGTTCAAAAAGGGAGTGACCAGGGTGTGAGATGTCCTTTATGATGTCATTGGCTTTCTTGTTTCATCGCACAGAATACTTTACAGCTTAAATGACAGCTTTATGCCGGCAATGCCATGTGCTGGACTGACACGTCTGATTTTAAATTTCTTCTGCTCAGATTTCTGTGCCCGTTCCATTTCTCCTTTCCAAATCCAATTTCTCCAGTCTTTTTGTTTTTACTTTTTGTGCTGTTATGTAGTCCACTCGGAGTCGATGCCGCCTGTTTCTCACTTTACATGTTTAGCCATCATTAAATTGCAGTAGTCACCATTCATTTACCTCGAATGCTCAATTAATGAATTAAGTGAACGAGAACAGTGATGGACGTATCCAGTGATGCACTGGATGTCACTGAGGTCAGGCTGAAATCACGGCGGCGTTTCGAATCCTGATCCTGCTGAAACTCCGCCCTCTCACGCTTCTCGTTTCACTTCACTTCTTAATCAGAGGATAATTGGCTTGATTGAAATTTGAACTGGTGTGATTCAAAGTTTGAAATTGATTTTAATGATCTCCACGCAATCTACTTCTGGGTTGTCGCCTCTGATCAACGTGGCACGTGTGGAGGAAGGATGGTCGAGCTCATGGAGGGCTGGCCACTGATTGGCTGATGGATTTTCAGAGTCTCTGCTCGCGATGGTTTCAGAGCCATCTGTCTTGTCACAGGTACTTCTTGATTTTTCCACTTTGTTAAATCTTTTTAGAATATTTCTGAACAAACACTTTTATATTTCACTTACATTGGGTTAAGGATAGAACCCCACCTACAGAGGGTGCCAATCCCCTGGAGATCCACACTCGTTTACACACTCACTCCAGGCCAGTTTAGAGTTACTGGCTCCTGTTACACACGATTGTTTGGGGAAGTAGCAGCAAAGAGTAAGAGTGGAGAAAACCCAATCTTAAAACTCCATACAGGGCTGCCAAGCTGGGGGTCTTCAACCTTTTATTTCTATTTAGAGATCAAAGTAATAGGAGGAAAAAAGGGAGAGGGAGGGCAGTGGGGAAAAAAAATTACAACAGAATTTCTTTGAAATGTGATCACTACTTAAAGGGGTGTTCTCTATGAATGAAAAAGTACAGATCTTGCCACTACATTTACCCATCCATCCATTATCTAACCCACTATATCCTAACTACAGGGTCACGGGGGTCTGCTGGAGCCAATCCCAGCCAGCACAGGGTGCAAGGCAGGAGACAGATCTAGGACAGGGAACCAGCCCACCACGGGGCGCACACACACACACACACCAAGCACAATTTAGGATCACCAATTCGCCTAACCTGCATGTCTTTGGACAGGATCACTTGGATGGACTTTGAGAATGCATGCATACATGTATAACTTAGCACACTGTTACATTCTTGATGTGCCACTCTGATAATAGCCTAACCTATCAGACGGGATCAGAATGATTCCGTCTGCTCAGGCGGAAAAAATTATATTTCTTAATGTTGCACCACAGCAGAACTGTGAGAGATTCTCTTCAATGATGGAGCATAAATCAGAGTGGCCATTATCTTTAATCTTGCTTATACTGGTGTCAGAAGTGGGAATGGCCATTGTTTGTGCCTTGTAAATAAGACCAGAAATGTCTACCAGTGATTGACTCGCCTGTGTGTGAGAGTTTGGGGGTCATTCCTACAGTAGGTGGGCAGTAATACAGAATCTGAATTTGGTTGCAGAATAATGGTGTTAGAATGAGTGGCGAACATAACTGGGAATTTAGGCCAAATAGTGACTGAGTCAGCGATGTCCCCAATCCAGGGCCTGCCTGTCATTGTGAGAGTTAGGCTTGATTTACAGGAGAAGGATGAGTCGTGATGGCCAATAATTCTGTACCTAAATTTGGTATAATGACCTTTGACTATGGCTGCATATAGAAGGAGTGAAGAATCTAACATTAATCAATGTGCTTTAACAGCACGGCTCCCAACAAACAATAAGAACGGACAGGCAAGAATTGCATATTAGGTCTCCTATTCCTTTCATCTCTTTTCCTTTTAAATGACCAGAAGATATTAGTCTCCCTGTGCCTTCACATGAGTTTGGTTCACCCTGTTCATTTCTTTCTCAGCACTGGGCATGCAGCTTGATTATCACCATCTTTCAATGTCATTTTTACTGCTTCTCACGTATCAGTGTTTTGAATATTAGAACAGTTGTGTCAAAAAAAGAGCATTTCACTTCCTCAGCTCACCAATCCTATTCACCCACATTCTCTAAAATAACATCAAGTGGAGGTTCGAAGGTCTCTAAGGTCCTACTGTCCACCGCACTACTTGGTCATTGATCCCACGTGTCTGTGGTTCTTAGTGTGTATTCCTACAGAGTTTGTCTTCGAGTTTCTGCTGTTATCTACCTCCATCCCTTTGATCCTCCTTTAATCCATTCTCACATTTCCATTGCACTGTCAATGCCTTATGTTGCACTTTGACCCGTCGTTAACCCATTTTCAAGCCAACTTAGTCCAGTTCAGCCATATTGAGGGGTGGAGACTGTTCTAGAAGTCATAGGCACAAGTTGTAGTTGGGAACACAGTCACTTGTATGAGGCCAGTTTGGTGTCACCAGTTAGCGTACCTTGAACACGTTACTTATGGCGCTTTTCCACTACATAGTACGGCACGACACGGTTCAGTTCAGCTCACTTTTGGGGGGTTTTCCACTAGGAACAGTACCTGGTACCTGGTCCTTTTTTTTAGTACCACCTCAGCCGAGGTTCCAAGCGCGCCGAACCGTTACCAAAACGGTGTAAACTCTGCTGGTCACTGATTGGCCGGAGAAAATCGTCATTACTGCGTCACTGAACTTGCGACATGAGACACAACAGACCCGCTAGATTTTTAGCACAGCCAGCGAAGGTTCGGACGCACCATTTTGTTTTAACCAAAAATGGCTGTTTCGTGGTCTATTGAGGAAGTACAGACGTTCCTCTCGTTGGTAGCCGAGGAGCGGATCCAGCGAGAGCTGGATGGGGCGACGTGGAATGAAAAAGTTTTTCAGGAGGTCGCTAAGCTCTTGGGCGCACACGGCTACCATCGGACTTACAAACAGTTAAAAACATCCACATGCCGAGAATGAAGAACACCATTCCGTCGATATGCTCCATTGTTGTGTGTTTGTTTGTGGCGCGTTTACGATGATGTCACGGCAGTAGAGGCGGCGCAACTATAACGACATGTGAATAATCCCGCCCACTCTAAAGCGGTACTAAACTGCAGTCGAAACGCAAACCGAGCCGAACTGAGCCGAACCAAGGTGAGCTGTACTGAACCGTGCTGTGCCGTACTATGTAGTGGAAAAGCGCCATTACTAAAGTCTTTTGGGAAAAATCCCCACAGGCATGAGCCACATTGGTCCACTCCTGTTTCAGACATCCTCCTGGGTTTTCTGATTCTGCGTCCTTGCTTCACATATTTGATGGCTGGTGACTTTATTATCCAGTGTGCAGGAGACTTTCAGGTATATATATATACACACACAGGTGGCGCAGTGCTAGTGCTGCTGCTTTGCAGTAAGGAGACTGTGGAAGATTGTGGGTTCGCTTCCTGGTTCCTCCCTGTGTGGATAGCGCTTTGAGTACTGAGAAAAGCGCTATATAAATGTAATGAAATATTATTAAGAGACATGAGACATGGCAAAGGTTTGGGGCAGCCACCCGTATAATCTGTATCCTGGCTGCAAAAAGTAAAAGTTTGAATGCAAGTAAAGTTTACAAGACAGAGTCCAAAACAGAATTGCCTTCCAGAGGAAGGGAGTGAGGCTTTATAGGAAGTCTGGGGGAAGTGATGTCGTCCTCGGGGCCGGGACCGGAAGTGATGTGGCTCCAGGTGGGATTTTCTAGGAAAGCTCTGCAGGGAACTCAGAAAGAGTGTTAGTGCACCCCGCCACCCCCTGGGCAGATGTGTTACCATTATTCTAGTGGTACCAAAAGAATCAGAACAACAAACTCAAGAAGAGTTGGGGAATTGCCCCATATAATGTCCAGAGGACTAGCGAAAAAAGTACATTGAAACTGATCAAAAAAGAAAAGCATTTGACAAAATACAGCAGTTTGGTTGTGGTTTATATACAAAATGGTGACTGGAAGGAAGTATGGCTGGAAGTGACATCATGATGGGAGGACACAAGTGATGTCTTCATGTTGGGACTTGAAGTGACATCATCTTCGGGGGTCAGAAGCGGAAGCCTTCTACCTACACGGGAAGTTGGAGAATTAGCGACGTTGGAAAGTTCAATATGGCAGCTGACAGTGGCATTATACCACCGAAATAAGTACGTACATTGGTTTCGGTTAGCGTAGGGAAGCCGCCTACCAAATTTCATGAAAATGGGGCCATAAATAAGAAAGTTCAACATTATCGACCGTTATGACCGTTACGTGTAGAATTTCGAAACGAAACCTGCTTAACTTTTGTAAGTAAGCTGTAAGGAATGAGCCTGCCAAATTTCAGCCTTCTACCTACACGGGAAGTTGGAGAATTAGTGATGAGTCAGTCAGTCAGTCAGTCAGTCAGTCAGTCAGTGAGGGCTTTGCCTTTTATTGTAGACTAGCAGAATACCCGCGCTTCGCAGCGGAGAAGTAGTGTGTTAAAAAAGTTATGAAAAAGAAAAGGAAATATTTTAAAAA
Source organism: Polypterus bichir lapradei (assembly GCA_026402145.1). NCBI lineage: Eukaryota > Metazoa > Chordata > Cladistia > Polypteriformes > Polypteridae > Polypterus > Polypterus bichir. The sequence continues at coordinate 16,876,312 of JANRMT010062797.1, read as the reverse complement.
TAACGTAACATGATTGTTAATGTAATTGTTGTAAATATATATAGCAAAATACATATCTATATACATATCTACATATACACATATATATATGCATACCTATCTACATCATATATACACACACATATACATACATACATACACAGACACACACATATATATAATTTGTGTGTGTGTATGTATGTGTGTGTGTGTGTGTGTGTGTGTGTATACACATACATACAAACATACACACAGGTATATATAAATATATGTGTATATATATATATATGTATGTGTCTATATGTGTGTGTATAGCTTTGATCACTGAGTGCAACGGAAAAATAATAAAATGTAGTCTATAAGTTATTAAACAGTAAAACATTAACGTTTTAAGAAGTAAAGGTACATTGAGCACTACTGGAGTGGTTGCGGGTAAACTACATTTTAAAGACGGTATAACAGAACAGATAAGTAGTACTAACAGCAGCTAAAATGTATATGGATCATCTCTCGGTAGTAGATCCCTTTTGAAAGGCGCTACACGACGGCTGTGGTATAGAAATTATATTTTCTATGTGAAAGTTCAAATTTCTGCCTGTGGTAATGTGCCTTACCAGCAATTAAAGAAAATTAGTTTTGTGTCCTCTGCAGTGTTAAGAGAGAAAGGCTTTGGTTTGGGATAAAAGGAAAAAAAGGTGTAAAGAAAGGAAAGTTGCCTTTTTCTTTTCTTTTATATAGTATAGAGAGATGTGTTCGCTGACGATATGAGCGCCTATTGGGGACAGTCGCGGTGGGTCTTGTGCAGACTGGTGAGACGTCCCAGCTATTAATCGGCTGTGATGGCACTGTCAGTCCTTCACTCCTGTGCGTGTCTTCATAAGAGCTGACGACCTCATAATCGTATACGTGCAAAATAAAGTGCGAAGCGCCTTAATATTATTTTGCCGTGGTGTAGAAAAGGGGTCCCGTGTTTGCACTTGTCTGGGCTATAGCTCAGGGGGAGGATGAAAAAAATTAGTGCTCAGTCAGTGTCAGCTATGCGAGCGCGCCGGCTGCTCGACTTTGGCTGGGCAGGAGACGCCAGTTTTTGCAGACACGTTCACATGATCAAAAGTCTCCGCGCTCTTTGGAGGTCATTCATATACAAAATACCCGCGCCTCGCAGCGGAGAAGTAGTGGGTTAAAGAAGTAATGAAAAAGAAAAGGAAACATTTTAATAATAACGTAACATGATTGTCATGAGTGTTGCTGTCATATATATGCCTGCCTAAATAAGTCACCCTCGCTTCGCTCTTACTTTTTTACCGTTCATTTAATCATGGCTAGTGGCGGAAAAATTATAAAATGGAAGGAGGATTACACTGAGTATGGCTTTACCAAAACAATTATTGATGGCGAATCGATTATTCATAAAGCTTGAATTGGTGATCTGTTTTTGTGTGTTAACCTCATATTTTTTCATACTTCTTCTCAAACCAAGGTGGTGCGAGGCTAAAATGAATTGGGATGCGCTGATCAATGTTATCGGTGTACCAGGAAATCATGCATTGACAAAACTTCCCCTTTGATTGTAATGCAAAGTGTGATTAAATGCATTATTTTTAACGCGTTATGGAGCACATGCATCGAAGCTTCTCAGCTGTGCTTGTGCTAAGAAAATTAAACATTTTAAAAATAACGTAACACGATTGTCAATGTAACCTTTTGTAAGTAGTGCCTGGAGGATTCAGTGTGGAGAAAGTCTAGAGACAGCGTGTGTATTAACTTGGTGGCAGTGTGACGAAGTTGCTTCGGAAGACGGCGTTAGCCGCGGAGCTCAGCTCAGAGCGAAATGAGGTAAATGGGAGGGGA
>JANRMT010062797.1:16820038-16838325 GCA_026402145.1 Polypterus bichir lapradei | reverse complement strand
TATCTATCTATCTATCTATCTATCTATCTATCTATCTATCTATCTATTAATTATATAGTGCCTTTCACTTCTATCTATTATATAATGCCTATCTATCTATCTATCTATCTATCTATCTATCTATCTATCTATCTATCTATCTATCTATCTATCTATTATATAGTGCCTTTCATGCCTATCTATCTATCTATAGAAGGAATTCCAGGGACACCTGGAGAGCTTCCAGGTGCTCATGCAGCACTTCCTCCACACTAGGAAGTGCTGCCGGAAGATCGTCACAGAGCACCTGGAGCTGGATGGATGGGCTGTTATTCTTAATTATTTGCTGTGGTGTCTTTTAGCCCCCCGTGATGGTGAATTTCCATTACATATAATAAAGATTGACGGATTCATTATCACTCAGTTGATCTCTTTGAGTGTTGCTCTTTATTTCCAAGTCTGTTCCAAGAATTTGCAGGTACTGATTAAACAGACTCAATGCTTTTTACCTTTTTTAACTCACAAAGCATCACAAATTCAGAAACTGAACTTGCAAGGACATTATAGTCATCCAAAGCCAAGTCTTGTGAGGATCATACAGGCTTAACGACACACTTCATTTAAACCTGAGCATGGAGAAGAGTTTCGCCTCTGAGAGGGAGACGTGCAACATCAAATGCCATCTTAAATATCATGGCAGCCACAGCGTGACTTCAATCGAAGGTGAGTTGAAAGCCCCGAGATGAGAAGCCGTTTTGCCCCAGTGAATTAAACATGGGGCCTTCCCTCTCATCAAAAATGAAATGGGAATCACTTTCTCTTGCTAAGGCATGAGGGATCGTTGAAAGAGTTTGATGTTGAAAGATAATGATAATTAATATTTAACATTCTAGAACATGATCAATCACATCAATCTTCTTTTTAATCTTTGCACAAGAAGGTATACGTTTAAAAAGAAGAGAGGAAGACTGAGGGGCCGGTGTGAAAAAACTGACACTCTCAAGCCGTGTTCACAACCCCGAAATAAACCTCCTTCTGCCAGAACAAGGGAGCCCTGCATGTTGCTTGGTAGTCCTCTGGCATTCACTTTGTGCCCCCTCGAGGTCAGGGTCAGCGTCCTTGACTCACAATTGTGAAATATTTTGTGACAGCTGGCCAAATGTCTTTCATATGTGTGGCATTTCTGTTTGGGATGAAATCCTTTAAAGGTAACACATTTTGTTTTGTGGAGGGCTGGCACAATTTATTGTGCTGGCAAAGTTTATTGCCCAATGGGTAAGCTCTTCAATTGCCAGTGACTCTAAGTACACTCTGCATGTTCTCCACATGTCCCAGTGGATATTCTCCAGTTATTTCAGTTTAGAGGAGACCTAAACTCACATCAACAGAGTGAGGGGTTTGGGGGATGAGATCACAGGGGCAACTAACCAATCACCCCCCCCCCCAATTAGACTTCTGGAGCAATCATAGAAAAAAGTTGTGATGGGAAGAATGATTGGAAAACTCCATGGCAGCTGTGTTTGAGCCGGTGTAGTTCTTCAACAGGTTTGACTCATTCTCCTCAGTCCAGACCCCTTTTGGTGGTTCCAGGACCCCCATACAGACACCAGACCCTCAAGTCCCAAATGGTATGGCATTTGCACATAAGCTATTTGTATCCTCCTTATACTTTAAACAGATTACTTACAATGGCACCAGCAGCCACAACACTTCCACAGATTTCAGCTTCTTTTTATGTTACTGTATGATCGTCCGACTCGTTCCTGCCGACCTCGCAGCCCATTTCGGCAAGCGGCGTGCCACTTTTTAAGATCTAAGAGTCTTATTTTCTCATCGAGAGATTCCATTTTGCACTCCTTCTTAACTCTTTGCGGGCGGATGTCGACTTTTGTCGACACAAGGGGTTGAGGGTGGATGTCGCTGGGGCAGAGGGTGATAAAAGCTGTAAATGTCGATAAAACTTAACATTGCGTTATAGGTAGACCCTCTTTGCTGGGAGGACTTGTTGGCTTGGCGTTGAATCCCTGCATGAGTGCAAGTAGCGAGAGAGGGAAGCTAATGCACAAAGCAAAATGCTCTGTGTATATTACTCATTAATTAATTAACTAATCAACCAATTAATTAATTAATTGATTGATTAATTAATTAATTGACTAATTAATTTATTTATTGCCTATTATTGCTGAATCGGTCTACATTTCGATCCAGCACCATCTCCAAATATCACAGTTTGACCAGCGTGCGTGATTTCCCCAATTTGCACACGAACTTGATGTTAATTTTGTTAGCACGTTGTTCGAACTGTGACACTGCGCCAAATGACTACGCACACGTCTAACACAAACGGTAATTAAAACAATACTTCAACACCATCCAGCCTCTGCTCCTTAGCGACAAGCTGACAGAGGTGGGAGTAGACTCACACCTGGTGCCATGGATCGTGGACTATCTTACAGACAGACCTCAGTATGTGCGTCTCGGGAACTGACATTGTGGTCAGCAGCACAGGAGCGCCGCAGGGGACTGTACTTTCTCTGGTCCTGTTCAGCCAACATACATCAGACTTCCAATACAACTCGGAGTCCTGCCACGTGCAAAAGTTCACTGATGACACTGCTATCGTGGGCTACATCAGGAGTGGGCAGGAGGAGGAGTGCAGGAACCTAATCAAGGACTTTGTTAAATGGTGCGACTCAAACCACCTACAACTGAACACCAGCAAAACCAAGGAGCTGGTGGTGGATTTTAGGAGACCCAGGCCCCTCATGGACCCCGTGATCATCAGAGGAGACTGTGCAGAGGGTACAGACCTATAAATACCTGGGAGTTGATAAATTGGACTGGACTGCCAATACTGATGCTCTGTGCAAGAGAGGACAGAGCCGACTATACTTCCTTAGAAGGCTGGCGTCCTTCAACATCCTTTTATATAAAAGCGGTCGGGATTGTCCTTCCGTTCCGTGAGTGGAAAGCGTAGCGGTATTCCGCTTATCACAGACTTACTACTTGCAGCTTGCGGTACGAAGCGACATGATGTGAGCAGAGTTCTGGTGCTCCCATCGTTCCCTTGCTTTTGTGCGCGATGCACTGGAAAAATAGACAAAATTATGTCCCTGGAAATAATTAATGTTGATGGAGTACAAATGCCTCACCGTGTAGTAAATATCAGGGGGGTTCAAAAGGGCGACCTCAATATAGAAAAAAAGTTTAAATTTCATCATTAAAATAACAGAAACTACGAGTATTAAAGTAATACCGCTCAAATGCAATATAACCAAATTAATGAGTCTGTATAAAATATCAAATTGATCTACATATTGAATTGCCTTAAGAAGTGGTCAACTTAAAAGTCGGTCTCCTTAAAAGGCGGGTCAGCCTAGTCTACAATAAGACGCTGCAGATGTTCTACCAGACGGTTGTGGCGAGCGCCCTCTTCTACGCGGTGGTGTGCTGGGGAGGCAGCATAAAGAAGAAGGACTCCTCACATCTGGACAAACTGGTGAGGAAGGCAGGCTCTATTGTAGGCATGGAGCTGGACAGTGACATCCGTGGCAGAGCGACGGGCGCTGAGCAGGCTCCTGTCAATCATGGAGAATCCACGGCATCCACTGAACAGGATCATCTCCAGACAGAGGAGCAGCTTCAGCGACAGACTGCTGTCACCGTCCTGCTCCACTGACAGACTGAGTAGACCCCACACTCTTCAGTTCCACCCAGCGGGGTAAACGTTAACATTATACAAAGTTATTGTCTGTTATACCTTCATTGTTATCACTCTTTAATTTAATATTGTTCTTTATCAGTATGCTGCTGCTGGAATATGTGAATTTCCCCTTGGGATTAATAAAGTATCTATCTATCTACACGCCAAAACCAGTCCAGACCTGTTGTAACCGGTCTACAGACATGCAACAATGTGTGCGTAATCTGATCTCTCACTCTCCCACTATATCACAATTCCGGGAACTTTTTGACCGCCCCTCGTATAGTTCTGCGCGGTTGCAGAATCCCCCAGTTTTTTTCCCCCAAAAGTTTTTTCTTTGCCTTTACATATCGATCTCGCCGATATTTTCATTTCTGCCTGCACAAATTTCTACCTTTGTCCAGGATCTGGGCGATATCTTGCCGTGAATCTGTAGACCTTTGGCTCTCACTTGTAATGCTGGATTGCGTAGACATTTCACACAGCTATTCCTCCAGTGAGCGCGAGGATCCACACGCCAGGACTGATGAAGACCTTTACGCCAGGCGCACCCTTGTGGCGAGGCAGACTCGTCATGTACAAACGGTCCCCTCCCCGAGCTCATCGCTTCATTTAGTGTAGGTGCCTGATGCGCGAAAAAATTCAAGTTTTGTGTTTTCTGGACTTCAATTTATTTTTTTTTTAATACTTTCGATCCACGGTTGGTTGTGGATATGGCGGTCCGACTGCACAATACTACAGTAAAGACCTCGATAAGTAGGCTCCTGCTTTAATGGCCAGGGTCAGCCCTATCACAAGACTGCAGCGTGATTAACGTTGCGTAGCAGCAGCCAGTGACAAGACAGGCCAGGACGGCCTAGGGGCGGAGCTCCAGTCAACTCCTGAGAGCCAATGGCCATCGTTCGTAACAAAAAGAGAAACATCTGAAAAAATCTTACCTTTGAAAACTCCAAAAACAAAAGGTTTTTAGTGACAGAAAAGAAAATTAGATGAAGCGACTCAACAAGATTGATTTACCGAGGAAGTGAAAGAGTGTTCCCCTCCATCTCCCCCTTCCTCCCTCCCTCCCTTCGTCTGTCGCACCTCATAACAGAATCCTGCTGCGATTCAACTTTCCTTTTCACAAATGCTGCTTCCCCAGTGGTTTATGAACTTTCTGACTCCCCCCTGTAGCTAACAAGTCCATTAAGAAAGGTTACATTCGATTCCTGCACTCGCGGCTTGTATCGGGAAGCTCTTTGCAGAGGTAGTTCACGCCGCGGCTTCCTTTCCTCGAGGGAGTCCAGTCCACGGACGATCGAAAAAAAAAATAACAAAAAAGGAGCTGCTTCATTTATGTCAAACATCCACCTAGTGCAGCAGGATGTGTGGCGGCGGCAGATCTTGAACTTTCAGGGGGATCTTCCAGGGGCTGCCTCTTCAGTTCTCTCTGTTCTCTTTCTCCGTATTGCAGTGGTTCTCAACCTGTGGGGCAGCCCCCCTAGGCGGGCGCGAAGTAACAAAAAGGGGGGCGTGAAGATGTGAAAAAAAGAAAACAAGAATCGAAAATATGACAAATACATCTATTGAAACCAAAACAAATTAACTTAAACTACATTCTGATACTAGAAAAATAAATGTAGAGTTAGATAAATGTCGATAAAAGTAAAGTAGGTATAATAAAATATGCATCTATGATATATCATTAATTAAAAAAGAACAAATTGGTATTAGTGGGCTCCTTGCAAAAAAACCTTAGGGGGGCGCGATTAAAACTGTTATGAAAACTCGGATTGCAAATGCTTAAAGGTTGAGAAATGCTGCCGTATTGCAATGTTCTCTTTTATGGTATTCTGTAGGACGTCCCTGGAGTGGCAAGAGGAGAGCAACTGGAGTGACATGAAGGACTCAGGCGCTCAAAATGAGAACACCACACATCAGGGGGGGTCTGTTTTTGTCTTGGATGGCTGAGGAGTCACAGATCGGGTATTGGGAGAGGCTTCCATAAATCTGGGTTCTTCTTCTTCTCCTTCATAGAGGAGGAGGTCAGGGTAAGAGAGACCTGAATGATTGTGACTTACAGGACCATGAGAAGAAAAAAAAAAAGAGGTAACTTAACCCTCAGCGTATCTTCAGATATTTGCTACATTTGTACGATTGACCCGGAGCAGCTGCCCTCCAAGCTGGTGCAGCCCACAACGATTTTCTGAATGGTCTTTAGGATAAAAATATCAAAGGAAGACTTATCGTCCTGAAAATCATTTTGAAATAACATAGCCAACAATAAAATAACCAAAACTTAACAGACATTTGCAATTGAAATACCATCGGTGGAGTGGTGGCTCTGAGGCTAGGGATCTGCACTGGCAATCAGAAAGGTTGCCGGTTCGAATCCCGTAAATGCCAAAAGGGACTCTGCTCTGTTGGGCCCTTGAGCTGCAATTGCTGAGCGCTTTGAGTAGTGAGAAAAGCGCTATATAAATACAAAGAATTAGAAATGTTAACATGTATTGTATTTGTCCTTCAAACCCCTGGTAGATCACATTTAATAAGAGTCGTGCCATTCACTTGTCAAGCAGAATAGGAAACTCCTCATTTTCTAGACAACAAATATGAGGCCATGTTCTGCACCTGCATTGCATTTACATTGATTTGTTTGGCAGACGCCTTTATCCAAAGCGACTTGGAAAAGTGGTAAACATCATTGAGTAAGTGTTGTAGGACGGGTAATAAAAGTGATGTAAAGATGTAATAACTCATACATTTACAATCATCCATCCATCATCCACCCTGCTTTATCCTAACTACAGGGTCTGCTGGAGCCAATCCCAGCCAACACAGGGCGCAATGCAGGAAACAAACCCCGGGTAGGGCGCCAGCCCACTGCAGACATTTACAATCATAGATTAATAATCAATAAAACAATTAAACAAATTAACCAAGAGTATAATACAATACAATACAATACAGTTTATTTTTTGTATAGCCCAAAATCACACAGGAAGTGCCACAATGGGCTTTAACAGGCCCTGCCTCTTGACAGCCCCCCAGCCTTGACTCTCTAAGAAGACAAGGAAAAACTCCCAAAAAAACCTTGTAGGGAAAAATGGAAGAAACCTCGGGAAAGGCAGTTCAAAGAGAGACCCCTTTCCAGGTAGGTTGGGCGTGCAGTGGGTGTCAAAAGAAGGGGTTCAATACAATACAATACACAGAACAGAACAAATCCTCAACACAGCATAATAATAAAAATTGTAGAAGTACAGAGCAGAATTTAACAGTAGATGATATCACATAATAAGATTTTGATATTTTTAGAGTGCTGGAGACCTCATCCGTCAAGCTGCCTCCCCATTTGGCCATTCCACGGCTGAAACGTTGCTCGGCCAGCCAATCCGATGAAAGGGCCCCTCTTTCCCATGATTCCTGTGATCCTCCACCAGGGATGACTTTACCATAGGCAGGCAAACAACTTGGCAGGTGGGCCGTGGCACCAATTGCCACATTTGAGTACCGAGAACAGAAACAGAATAGGTGAGGGTTAGTATTCAATTATAACAATCATGTTACTTATGTTTTAGTGCTAATGACTAACAACAGAGATGCAGTCTGTACAGTTAATCAGCAGCTCTAGTCAGGATATGCTAAACTGAAGTAGTGAGTCTTCAGCCGGGATTTAAAGGCTGGGATAAAATATCACAAAGTTTTTTTGTTTTTTTTCTATTAATTTGACAGATATTCACAGGACAGAGGGGTATTCAATCTCTTCTTAAATACATTGAGGGAGTCAATGCTTCAGATGGAGGTGGGCAGCCCATTCCATCAGCTAGGAACTGCATAAAAGAAAAGTCTGGATTGAGACTTGATGCCATGTAGAGGCGGCATCACCAGACTCTGCACCCTGGCGGATCTGAGTGGGTGAGAAGTAGCAGAGCACCTCACCAGTGTCTCCATATGTGCAGGTGCTGACCCACTGACTGCTCTGTAGGTCAGCCGCAGGGATCTGAACTTGATGTGTGCTGCTACAGGGTGCCAATGTAGCGAGCTGAAGAGACGAGTGACGTGTGCCCATCTCGGCTGGTTAAATACAAGATGGGACCATCTGCAACGGCTTTGGCAGCACACGTGGGTACTCCCGACATACGAAGGTTACAGTAGTCAAGACCAGAGCCTGTCTGTAAAGGTTAGGAGCACACGCAGATACAGCGCATTGTCGCATCCACCACACGACAAACCCACTCAGGATCCCAGATTAGGACCCGAGTGCAGCCATGTAATGGGTGACACATCAGCACCACACCAGTTCAGATGGAGTGGAATAGTGTAAGGTTTTTTATGGTGGCTGGAGTGCCAATATTGCCAACAAGTTTTTTCCTGCATACCCAGGACGGAGCAATTGCAGGTTAAGGGCCTTGCTCAAGGGCCCAACAGAGCAGAGTCCCTTTTGGCATTTACGGGATTCGAACTTTCCGATTGCCAGTGCAGACCCCTAGCCTCAGAGCCACCACTCCGCCCATATATAATAATAAATAATAATAATAATAATAATAATAATAATAATAATAGAGTAGTGTGTCACCATGTAATAAAATGTTTATCTACAAATAGCAGGGAATTCTTGTCCTCACTTTTAAATTAAAAACAAAAAAATGAAACAACTTTAAACTGACCTCAGACGCCACCAGTCAGAAAGGTGCATTCCCATCTCTTTTATCAGGTTTTCTAGTTATGATTCATTTTCTAATTAACGCCTGTGAATGGGCATTAATAACCTCCAACATTGTTAGCACGGTCAAACATGAAATTTAATTAGAATAAATACACAGAAAAGGAGTGAATCAAGGTTATTATGTTATGTAAAATATGATTAGCATTGCCGTGATAAGCCATACTGTGGGAAGTGAACAAGTTAACAAAGCGATCATTTATATGGAAATAAAAAATGAATGGTGTCAGAGCAGGAGTGCACTTCCACATATTTCCTTCAGAGCTGATTCCATCAAGGAATTTTCTACAAACTATTCCGGTCATAAACAGCTTCTTTGTGCTAACTGACACATTACTGTAATGTCTTTGGGCTCGACATTTAGGAGACAGGGCAGATAACAAAGAAAACTAATAAAACTAATAAACAGTCTGCTTCTTCTTTCAGCTGCTCCCATTGTGGTTGCCACAGTGGATCATCTTTTTCCATATCTTAAAACTAATAAACAATCCTGTAAAATAAAAAATAACAACAATATTTATTTCTAGAGCATATTTTCATACAAATGATGGAGCTCAAAGTGCTTTACATGATGAAGAAAGAGAAAAAAGACAAAATAAATAAGAATTAAAATTAGGGAACACTAATTAACTAATTACTAATTAAGTAAGGTCTGATGGCCAGGGAGGACAGAAAAAACAAAAACCTCCAGACGGTTGGAGAAAAAAATTAAAATCTGCAGGGGTCCCGAGGCCACGAGACCACCCAGCCCCCTCTAGGCATTCTACCTAACATCAATGACCTCAATCAGTCCTCATGGTATTCAGGGTTCATGTGGAAGAACTTGATAATGAGAGTCATGTGGACATCTGGCCTTTAATCCATCAATGTAATAAACCAAATGATGCACAGAATTCAACCAAACTAAAAACAGAATCAGTAACATGATTGGAAAATTTATATTTAAGTTGGTGGTTTTCAAACTTTGGGGCGGGCCCCCCTAGTAATAAAAAGGGGGACGCGAAGATATGAAATAAAGAAAACAAGAATCGAAAATATGAAAAATACATCTATTGAAACCAAAACAAATTAACTTAAACTACATTCTGATACTAGAAAAATAAATATAGAGTTAGATAAATGTCGATAAAAGTTAAATAGGTATAATAAAATATGCATCTATGATATATCATTAATTAAAAAAGAACAAATTGGTATTAGTGGGCTCCTTTCAAAAAAATGTTAGGAGGGCGCGATTAAAACTGTTATGAAAACTCGGGTCGCAAATACTTAAAGGTTGAGAAACGCTGGTTTAAGTAATAACAAGAAGTTCAGATAAAGTTAAGTCAGGGCAACGACACACCATAACACAGGTTAGAGACTAAATGTCTTCATTCCGGTTTCGATGGCATGAATTTCGCCGATGATGAAACGCCGCCTATTTCACAAACTATTATTGCGGAAAGAAACTCAGAGCATTGATGCAAATTGAAATTTGTGCAAATATTTCACCATTAGCCATTATGCTCTGCCAGATGTTTTTAAATGCAGATACTCTACTGACTTGAAAGAGGCAGTAAGATCAATGAAAATGATCAGGAGATCAGGCAAAATGAAACAAAAGAAGAGTTGGGGTACCGGCGGGTTACCCTGTTTAATGTCCGTTGGTTGAAAATTGGGACAAGAACAAAAAAATCGTTGTAGAGAACAACACAGTGCCAACACAGTATGGAGACGTAACTCCAATGAAGATCCAGTCGTGAATGATGACCTCTTTCCTCTCAAATTTATGCCGGAGCAGAAGTAGATGAGGCAGAGTGATAGCCGTCTTCGGTCGGAGTGACCTCACTGGTCCTCTGGATTGCTCTCCTCCGTTCAAAAGCAAATGGTAACTGGGTTAATTGTGGTGTCACAGACAAATTCTTCCCCGTAACAGTAGTCAACCCGACATTCCTGTGAGATACAGCATATGCTCTCCTGCTTGACAATGCAGATCCAAAAACAAGCCAAAGTCAGTAAGTCAAACCAATCTTTAGTCAAAATTGAAAATGCTAACCAGAAGTCAAGAATCCTTAAAAAGCGAAAGACTTGCATACCCCAGCAATGCCGCCATTCTGGGGTTGTCACACACATTGCACGTTCCTGAGATTAATTTGAAAACGATTGACACAAATATTCTTTTTGTGATCAGAGCTGAATTTTAGGGTCCTTTGGCCATTTTCTATATTAAAGACCATTTTGCTTAACCATTGTTAGGGTTGCATCCTGCGTTTCTAAGGGTCGCGAAATCAAGTTTATCAGCACGATGCTATACAAGGTCAGTGTTTGCTTCAAGTTTTATCCGATCTGCAGATAAATCCTTTAAAATTTAACAGAAACTCTCTGTTACTGATTTTCATGGCTTGTCTGGTTTTGACTTTGAGTCTTGCCTCTCGTCTGAATTTCCAGCCAAGCCAGGACAGATGTGAAATGGCAGCACCCACTGAAAAACAAAGATGGGGTTACAGCATAATGCTAAAAATACTAATGATCAAAAAAATAATAATTTTAGATTCATTTGTGCATATCACAGACAACTTCGGAGCTCATCAAGTGGTAATTACACTCCAAGCCATGAGGTGGTGCTGTTGTGTAAAATCTTTTGACCTCCAGCTTCTGCAGAACACATGATTGATGGACATTCCGCTTATGACATTACTTTTGTCTTCTGGCCTCCTGATCCTGCCTCTTCTGCATCATCATCATCATCCTGAAAACCGGCTCCGGTCAGTGATACCTAGCCTCTTGTCTGAAGTATTCACCAACCTTATCAACTCTCAATTTATAATCCTTGGGCCTCAAACCCCGTAAATAGATGTTGTTATGCATGTGTGTCAGAGGGTCACCCTCCCAGTTCCTCCAGGGTATGTGCTACTACCCCAAGCCAAGAGGGGGCACTGCTTTTAACTGTCTTGTCTTCCTATACGGGGCCAAGAAACCACCCAGTGAGGGCAACTGACTCTGCCCTTTCCAGATCCAGTGCCATATAAGCGTGACCACCTGGAAGGAGGCATCACTTCTTGGCCAAGTGACCTAAGATGAAGATCTCCACAGCCTAACTATAATGGATGAAGCCATTCAGACTAACCTAGCCAGAGTGTTATGGTGGCAGCAGTTTTGTAGGTTGTGTGAATGTTAGAGGTTGCTGTTGCCCCTTTTAACCCAACAGACAGTTGCCCAGGACATGGGGTGAAAGCAATGAGAAGTATTTTTAATACTTTTCTTCTTCAAAACAAGGCCCAAAGCACCACAGCCACAATGAAGAGGCAAATAATACACAATAATCAGTCCAATTTCCCTAAATCTCTCCTCCACACCTCCTAGTAAGCTCTGTCCTACTCTTCCTGACTCCAGCTTGCTTGCTGGGTACCCATCAGTCCTTTAAACAGTCCTTGACCCGGAAGTGCTTCTCTCCTGCCGACCATGTGACTGGCTAGCACTTCCGGATCTAATGAAGAACTACCTTTTCTCTTCAGCCTGGAAGTACTTTGGGGCTTCCGTCCTCATGACTACCTCGTACTTCCGAGCTATAGGGAAAGGATGAGTCCCCAGGTCCTTCAACAGCTCCCCCTGGCGGCACCCAACAGGGCTGAGAAACCGAACTCCAAGTCCCAGGATGCCGTGCGGTAATCTGTGGCACTGCTACACTCCAGGGGAGCTGCCATCTAGTGTTTTGGGGGAGGCAGTGTCGGCAAGTAGCTGCCTTCCCTCATCCTTCCATTCCAGGGGCATCCCAGCTGTGTTGAGCTGCCAGCCATCCATCACAGTTGTTTTTGTTAAAATTATTAAGTAAATGGAGAGAGCTGGGTTGGTGCCCTGGGTTGATGCCTGTGATTCCCTCTAATGACCACATTGAATGGAATTCTCTTAATAATATTATAATAACTGCTCACCATAACACAAACATCACAGAGTTGGACAAGGGGGTTCCAGAAGTTAACAGTGAATGGAAGCCTGGAGCCCCTGCCCATCTGCCCACCCGTGACATCCACTGTTCTGGTGGACTAGTGGCTCGTGGCCTGCAATACTCAAAGTCCCAGAGGACAATACGACTCCTCAGTGTTGTAGCTTTTAATAAATGGTAGCTTCTTCTGTTTCTAACTCTCATAGCAAATGTCATGAAATTTTTAGAAGAATATCTCGACACCTCATGGTCATTCTAGCAGCATTTAGCAAACAGGAGCAGAAGAAAACAATGAGTGGGAGTTGGCACGTGGCCCCCAGGATCTGTGTGCCAACTTCATAATCAATAAATAATTCATGGGAACAAAACTGTAACAATGAAGAATAAAATCTGAAAAGAGTAATGAGTTGGTACGGAAACTTACACTTGTAAACGTATCGTAAAGGTGGCATCAAAGTAAAATATGTTATTAGTGAAAATGATAAGAGACAGCATTAATTAATACCGTAAGGCATTACTATACGCCATAATCAAAACTATTCTCCTTGAACAGAGATAATAATAGAGTATTAGTCTGGCAGAGCTGCTTTATTTTCACCTTTAGGCCTTTTATTAAAAGACCATTTAATATAAATAGATTAGACATTAAATAAGCGCAATGTGTGATTTTTTTTAGCTTTTAACTGTCACCGGTGTTTCTCTTTTTTATTTCACATTGCCACTGAATTTTGTTATTCTTCTCTCGTGATGAAAGACAGTAACAGAAGCGACTCATTTGTGCAGCATAATACATCAGGGTGAAGTTTAATCACAGATCACTCACATTCGGAGTTTGCTGTGGCTGCTGAGGTCACTCCATTGATATACTAACTGAAACTGTCAAAAAACATCAAATTAAAGGAGTAGAAAAGATCTCTCATCTCTCTGTGTGTCTCTCTCAATATTTTGTTATGTACGTTATTGAATATACACATTTTATATATAGTACAGTATGTATGTTTAATATATATATATATATATATATATATATATATATTGTCACGCACGTGCGATTAGGGGGCCGCGTACGGACCCAAACTGTAGCATGAAGTCGCATGCCAGAAGGGAATGGCGGGGTACTAACCTCTCTCTCTTTATTCCTGCAGAAAGAAAGACGCACCGCTGCCATGACTCTGCCCCGACTCGCTAACCACGCATCATCACTTCCGCTCTCCCTCTGTCGATTCCGGATGACATCAGCGCTCCCAGCATCCACCTCGGTTCCTTCCCAGCAAACCTATCTCTACTTCCGGTGTCTCATCATAAATGATCACCACTCCGCCATTTTGACTGTCTCTGCTGTATAGGGAACATGAAATACTGCACGGACAAACTAATTTGTTGTTCTTTTTTGAATATTTCTTACAGTATATGGGGCCGGAAACCCCAAACCTTGACGACTTGTGTGTCTTTCTTTTACAGTATATATATATATATATATATATACAGGGAGTCCTCGGGTTACAACGGTTCAACATACAACGTTTTGAGTTTAAAACGCTCACTACCATAAAAACTTAACAAAATTGAGACATGAGTGTTTCGGCTTACGCCATTAGCGTCGTACTTACAGACTACGTGGGTGAAATAGTTGGGTTGCGCGCAGAGGAAAAATGTATGAGTGGGGGAGTTGGCAAACTAGTTTCGTTATGTGTGGAGGAAGTGGTCCGTTTATGTGGCTTTGTTTGGTGACTTTGTGGCCCCTTATCATGGCTCCTAAATGAAAATCAGTCTTCAGATGGTAGTGCTTCAAAGAAGAAGAAAGCCAAGACAATGGAAGTGATATTAAACATTGTATAGAGATCAGAAGGAATAAAAGTAAGAAATTTTTTTTACACTCATTTTTTGTCATTTTTTCTGTTACTACAGTAGAGTGTACAGTACGGTATATTTATGTCCTTTTCCTTTTTTTGTGGCTTAGTTGTGCTTTTATGTTCTAGATTATGATTTTGCAAATGTGTTAGGATAGGTAAGTGACTTAGGCTAGGGTGTGTTTCAACTTACATCAAAATTCGGGTTACATCACTGTTGTAGGAACGGAACTGTGTTGTAACCCGAGGACCCCCTGTATGTGTATATATATATATATATATATATATATATATATAGTGAGCTGGAGGGCTGATCGCACCCCAAGAAGATACAGACACCCCTGGGAAAACCCCAACCCCTGAAACACAGACTACCCTCACATTGCTCCTTACCCTCTCACTTGCGCTATAACGCGTAATACAAGCCTTGCGCGATACTCCGCTAACTTAAAAGCCTTGTGCAGCGCCTGTCAGTTTTGGAATTGATTGTTTGCTTTTATCTCTCTCTCTCTTTCTCCCTCTGACATTCTCTGCTTCTAGCGGAACTGTCATCTCTAACTTGTCATGGAGCACGTTTAAGCTTTTGAAAAAGAAACAAATGTTTGTTTGCAGTGTTTGAATAAAATTCCTGTTTTCTACAACCACCTGTGTCTCTGTGCAAATCTTTGACCCAAGCGTCACAATATATACTGTATATAAATTGTCACACACGTGCACATGGGAGCCAGCCACAGGGACCAGAAGAAGACCCTCTTATTTTGTCCATGCAGACCAGACACAGGAAATTCTGCCTGAGTACGAAGACATCACTTCCCTCCTGGCCCCGAGGACGATATATTGATATATTGTCACACACATGCGAATAGGAGACAGTTTATGGGCTTGAATAAGTGCATGTGTCCCGTTGGACCAGGGGTCGGTGCTGCCCTCTAACTCTTTCTCCTCGTTTCCTTCAGAAAAACTAATGAACCACCGGCCTAAAACCACTTCTCATCCCCTGAAGGCAACCTTACATCACTTCCTCTTCCAGCCCCAAGAACCCACCTAACGTCTGATGTCTTTTCTGGTCCCAGGATGCCTTTTTACTATTACATTACTTCCTTTTTTCTGATTATAGTGCAAATATACGGGGTGGTTCCCCAACTCTTTCACTTTGCTTGTGTACTTTCTTACGGCATATATTTAAATATATGTATACAGTATATATATTATATATATGTGTGTGTATTTAGTGACTGGTCAAGCATCACTTTCATTTTTTATGGTTGGTTCATGTGCAGAGAAGACCACCTTTCAAACAGGTAACAATTTAGCCATTCAGATTGAAGTGCAGACACAAAGTCGCACGTCTCCGTCCGAGTCTCGGGACGCATTAGGGCCGTTTGCGTCACAGAGTTTCCTCTCGTGTAAATTGTTCGTGGAGCTTGATAGCACTGATGGTGATGACTTTGAAAGACTCTGATGTTGTACTTTCAAGTTCCAGAATAATGTGTATTTTTGTGACTTTTCCGAGTATTTACTGTGCAACTCTGGACCCGAAAACAAGACAATATATAGAGAAATGAGAAAGTCCCCTGGCTTCAAAGTCCCATGTGTGCGAAATTTGCAAACATTTTGAATGAGATCAAGTCTGCAGTCTATCAGGGAAGGGCCAACGTGTTTCAAGAGCTTACTGTCATCTTCTTCGGGGCCGTCAAAAGAAATCCGTAACAGAAATTGATTAAGAAGAGTGTATGACATGGGGAAGCACCAACGGGAAAGAGAGAAGCAATAAGAACAAACACCTCTTCAGTGTCTGCCATTACTCCACTTTTAGTACCATCTGCAGATTCCTCAAGCTGACTAAGTACACCATTACAGCGATACTTTACTACAGCAATACTCCACAACTGTACTAACTATATCAGAGTACCAGGAAGTGCAGTATGAGGAGGCTCGGATCTTTCTGTTTCTTCTTTAATTATTGGAGTCCGGCGCTCTTAATCACATTCGCTGACTTTGTTGCCCCTTACTCGTAACCCCATTTAAGGTGGGCCGGTCCTTTTCCCCCCTTTCTTTTCTTGCTGCTCTCCTCTTATTCTCTCTTTCCATCTCTCGCGCCCTCTACTTACCCTTAGGTCAGTTTTTATGGACACTGTGAGCTTCTTTTGATTTTTTGGGGGGGTGCTGGGGGTATTCCTTCAGCGAGGCTGAGTAGGCCTGTGTGTGTGAAGCTGGCTTCTAACTGGTAGAACAGTGCTGTGTACACGTGCTGCTGGAAATATGGGAGACATGATCTTCCTTTCACATGGACACTTTCCAAGCAGTCGCTCCTAGTGGGACCATTTGAGGATAATCGCGTTATGTTAATTCACCAGGATGAGATGTAGCCCTGACCTCTCACCTCACTTCACCATCGAAATAAGGATAATCTGATCAGCTGGAAATGGCATTTGTATCTGGAGTATCTGTGACAGCCACTTAGAGACGAATAGACCCTGAAAGTATTTAAATTGCCTTTTATTCTCATAAAAAATAGTTTAAATTGTTAATATTTCTTGGGGTCATTATTGGGTCATTATTGTCATGTGTAGAGAACTATAAAATTCTTGCTTGCAGGTGCTGAATAATAACAAGAAGGAAAAGAAAATGGTGGGGAAAAATTAAAATAAATTCTAGTAGTATTGGAATCAATGGAACAAAGCATGAAAACCACAAAAAAACCCTCCCAAAATCATTAGAACAGGCCAATATCTAAAATTCATAAAGCACCTCAAATTATTTTGGAGAATCTTCAGGCCATTGAAGAAGACATGTCTAATCTACTTTCAATTCTTGATTACAGTGATGCACTAAACATAGAAATTGTGGCTTTAAAACACTTTAGCGTTGGGTGGTCTTCATCAGCACAGACCCCATGGATTTCTGCTCTTTTTGTCACTCGTTTATGTAGCCTGCAATGACTTGCTGTTGCTGCATTAGTTGGAATGCTTGTGCCACGCTGGTCATGAGGCCCTTTTCTCTAGGCTCCCCTGCAGCTGGCACTGCAGCTGTTCGTCTGAATGGTGGAGTGCCAGTTCTGCGGTGCAGACAGGGATACAGCAAGCTGTTTTAATGGGGCTATGCAAGATTTGTCTTTGGCCCCCGTAACCCAGTCAGCGTTGTGCTTACGACTGTCCCCTTGAAGTCAGAGCAGTGTAATTGAGTCTGCCGTTCGCGACAGACGTACTATTAATGCAGAGTGGTGTACTTTAGTTAGTCAGCTGCGACTGGGGAATGGCGGGACAGGAAGGGGGTTTCTACTATAGTCTGCTGTGACTTGGTGGCAGCTGCAGGCACTATATAATGAGCGAGGGTCTCTATGGGCCCCCATATAATGTAACCTCTGCCCCTCCTATTTGCTATCCTGTGTGTTGCTGACATCTCCAATTATTGCAAAAGTCAGTCCTGTTACAGTATGATATGTGCATTCATATCTATCTATCTACTATATAGTGCCTTTCATATCTATCAATCTATCTATCTATCTATCTATCTATTATATAGTGCCTTTCATATCTATCTATCTATCTATCTATCTATCTATTATATAGAGCCTTTCATATCTATCTATCTATCTATCTATTATAGAGTACCTTTCTTATCTATCTATCTATCTTATAGTGCCTTTCATATCTATCTATCTATTATATAGTGCATTTAATATCTATCTATCTATCTATCTATCTATTATATAGTGCCTTTCTTATCTATCTATCTATCTATCTTATAGTGCCTTTCATATCTATCTATCTATTATATAGTGCCTTTCATATCTATCTATCTATCTATCTATTATATAGTGCCTTTCATATCTATCTATCTATCTATCTATCTATCTATCTATCTATCTATCTATCTATCTATCTATTATAGAGTGCCTTTCTTATCTATCTATCTATCTATCTATCTATCTATCTATCTATCTATCTGTCTATCTATCTATCTTATAGTGCCTTTCATATCTATCTATCTATTATATAGTGCATTTAATATCTATCTATCTATCTATTATATAGTGCCTTTCATATCTATCTATCTATCTATCTATTATATAGTGCCTTTCATATCTATCTATCTATTATATAGTGCCTTTCATATCTATCTATCTAT
>JANRMT010062797.1:16791400-16813769 GCA_026402145.1 Polypterus bichir lapradei | reverse complement strand
GCCGAGTTTTCTTTTTGCCAGGTTGTCTTTCGCCGAGTTGTCTTTTCGCCGAGTTGTCTTTTCGCCAGGTTGTCTTTCGCCGAGTTGTCTTTTCACCAGGTTGTCTTTCGCCGAGTTGTCTTTTTGTCGAGTTGTCTTTTCACCGAGTTGTCTTTTCGCCGGGTTGTCTTTCGCCGAGTTGTCTTTTCGCCAGGTTGTCTTTTTGCCAGATTGTCTTTCGCCAAGTTGTCTTTTCGCCAGGTTGTCTTTCGCCGAGTTGTCTTTTTGTCGAGTTGTCTTTTCACCAAGTTGTCTTTTCGCCGGGTTGTCTTTTCGCCGGGTTGTCTTTTCGGCGAGGTGTCTTTTTGTCGAGTTGTCTTTTCGCCGAGTTGTCTTTCGCCGAGTTGTCTTTTTGCCGAGTTGTCTTTTTGCCGAGTTGTCTTTTCGCCAAGTTGTCTTTTCGCCGAGCTGTTGCCCAGTTGCCACCAAACTGTGGCACGGTGCTATAGCAGCCCAACGGCAAGCTGAATTGCTTTACCGACCCCCCCCCAGCCATGAATTGTACCCAATAACCTTATTCTCAATATCCATAAATTCTTGGAGAATGTCTCAAGGCATCAGAGTTTTCATTATTCTAAAATAATTAATGCTGAAATTGAAGGAAACATTAAACCTAAGGAAATGGCATCCTACAGGAGGCACAAATTGGCAGGGTGTTTTAAAAGTAAAACAAATGGACGGCTGAAATGAGATGCGATCCTGAGTGTTACGGTTAAGATCAAGAGATCAATCGCCTCTGAAAAATTAAAAAGTGAACCTGGTTAGTAAAATAATCAGCAGCCCACCTTCAAATTCACTTTATGTGCTCACCTGACTGCAAGTGAAGCCATTATGTGAATAAGAGTCCATGCTGTCACCGGCCCAGGCAACTTGATGGATGGCGATTAATTGGATTTAAGTGAGGTCCTGGAGTATCGAACTTGACTGGAAACAAACATCAATTAAAAATTCTCCGTCCTAGTTAATCTTGCAATGGAAAGGTCATTTGCAGTCATCTTAGAAAAAAAAAAAAAAAAGAAATCACTTGCTGAGCCTTTTAAAATGCACTCTTTTTGAAGATGTTGTGAAGGCCAAAGTCATTAGCTGGAGGTTAGGAATATAATTTCCAGTGTCGTGCATGAACGAGTTCAAAAGAGCACGGCGTTCATTGAACAAACTCGTTTTTCTAAGAACGGTGAACTTAACGTAACGTATTTGCAAGTGAAGAACTTGAACGTGAGTGAGCTCGTTCATTTTTAGGTGACGTTCTGGATCGGTTTAGGTCCACATTAAACGTTCTGCCTTATCCCATAATGTAGGGGAGAAGCCGAATCCGAATATGGTATTCGGATAAGCACAAATAGTAAATTTTTACAAATATTTATTTTGTATGAATTTTTTGCCATTTACAGTGCCCGCCACTATTATTGGCACCCCTTGTGAAAATTAGTAAGAAGAGTTAAAAAGAAAGTCACTGTTTGCTGAAGAACCATAATCTTGCACTGAAAAAATTAGAAACGGCTGACTTTTAATTGAAACAAGTTTAATTCAAGGAAAAGCAAAGCCCTCATAAAGAAATCAATATTCTTAACAAAAACATAAATGGCACAATTGTTGGCACCATTAGAAATTAATGTGAAACAATGTAACTGAGGGCGGCATGGTGGCACAGTGCCTTGCAGTAAGGAGACCTGGGTTTGTTTCCCGGGTCCTCCCTGTGTGGAGTTTGTATGTTCTCCCCGTGTTTGTGTGGGTTTGCTCCAGTTTTCTCCCACAGTCCAAAGACATGCAGGTTAGGTGCATTGGCGATTCTAAATTGTCCCTAGTGTGTGTTTGGTATTGTGGGGTGTGTGTGTGCCCTGCGGTGGGCTGGCACACTGCCCGGGTTTTGTTCTTGCCTTGCGCCCTGTGCTGGCTGGGATTGGCTCCAGCAGACCCCTGTGACCCTGTGTTAGGATGTAGCGGGTTGGACAATGACTAACTGACAATATAACCCATTTAAATTGGGCATTGTCAAATTGATTGGCGTGTTTAGGAACTTTAAAGCTGAAATCAATGAATTCCTGATTAACTGGGATACAAATGTGAGGAGACACAGAACCATATTTCCTTTTCCAGCCATCATCATGGCAAAGAAAAGAGAAGACTCAATCCAAATCGAGGGAGAAGTGTATTGTCCTTCATAAATCAGGGAATGGTTATAAAAAAAAAAAATAGCTACTCCCTGAAAATGCCCATTTCTACAGTTTGGGCAATAATAAAAAAAAAAGTGGTCCTCAACTGGAAGTGGGACAAACTTGCCTGGAAGAGAACCCAAGTTTATTTTACCCCCACATACAGTGAGAAGGATGGTAAGAGAGGCAATGATATCTCCAAGACTCATTGTTGAGGAATTGCAAGAAAAAGTAAAATCCAGGGGTTATGAAGTCTCCAGAACCACCATCAGATGGCATCTCCATGCCTACAGATTATTTGGAAGGTATGCCAGAAAGGAGCCTTTTCTTACTAATTTATACAAGGGGTGCCAATAATAGTAGAGAGCACTGTTTTTATATTTGGAAAAAATAACGTCAAATCAAATAGGCCTTGTCTGTGTCTGCCTGCTTGTGCTTAATGCTAGAATTACCAGAGCCTACAAGAAAACTATATAAATCTAGCCCACCTTAAATTCGTTCGCACCTCTCCGCCAGCGTCTTTTGTCCTGTAAATGTGCCGATTAAGACAAGCAGCAAGCAGCCAGCTATTCCATCCTCCACCGTCGCAGAACGTTCACTAAGTTCTCCCAGCTCATGCCTTGTTTGATTATCTGGGAGTGAGTGAACTGCTGGAGTTTTAGAGTGGAAATAATAGATCGTTATTTGGAACACAGTTCATGTGTGTTCCGTTTCTACAGTAATCTGTGTAAACACATTGTTAAAACAGAAACTTTTTCATATTTAAGTAATTAATGTTACAAAATGTATGCATAAACTATAGAATGTGTGAAGCCTGAAGTCCAAAGATCAAATAAACACTTTCACAAAAGGTTCAAGGAGGATACAACAGCTTCGGTGGTGTCGCGGTAAGATTTGCTGACTTGTAATCAAGAGTACCCGGTTCGATCCCCACTGCCTCCTATATATGCCGTTTTCAGTAGTGCGCTGCTCTTATTGTTAATATTATACAGTACACACATACATTTGGTTTGCGTCTGTAACAGACCATGTACATTGATAGTATTATACTTGTAAAAATGACCATTTGTTTTCACTGTTATTCTCTTACTCACGATCACGATACATACTACCGCCCTAGGGATCTGACGCTGTTAGTTTTTATATAACTGGAGATGTGAGTGGTGTTTTGAGGCAATGGAACTGGACATTCTCTGATCTGGAGGGATAAAAGCTGGCACACAAATGCTGGTGAATCTGCCTTCTTCGTATCTCACCGTCACTTGATTTGTTTTTATTCAGTTTTATTGAGTTATCCTGCTCACGCAGAATTAGTATGCACCTTATGGTGTATGATGTCAAAAAAAAAAAACACAGACGTAGGTATATGTGACATTTTGAAGAAATCATTTTATAACCTGAATAGTACCAATCAGAAAACATCATCGCACTAATGCAATATTATTTGAAAACGAACAGCGTCAGATCGGGTGTGAATTTACGCTGGCGCTGTTACTTAGAGTCAGATCAGGAGAGGCGGACAGGGGGTGTTAGAGTGTGATCGACATTGAGAGAATAAAACTGAAAAAAGCGAACTTTTACAAGTACGATAAATTTATACCCAATGTCCCATATATTTGTCTCTTTCAGACAGGAGCCAGAGTAAGGAGGAGGAGGCGGTGACCGAAGAGGGAAAAGAAAGAAAGAGAGCGAGAGAGAAAAGAGACTGAGTTGGCTGTTTTAGACATTGTGGTGCTGTTTAATCGTATTGAGATTCATAAACGTGTGTATATTCGGGACATTCGTTGTCTGTCTGTCTGTGGCCGGGCTGGTCTATCACAATATGTATGTATGTATGGATTTATTTAAAATTCACCTGAAGCCATGGACAACTTAGCACCACTTAATACTGTAGGAAAACTGGATGTAGTGCCTTGTTAGTCTGTCAGTTAATGGCTGGATGGACCCTGGCTGAGATGCTCCAGACCCCTGAGAAGTGACAGCAAGTACTGTAAACTGACGCAAAAGTTCTTCAGCGCAAATACGCAGCATTGGCCCTCTTGAAAGGGATCTGAGCATTGCTTTCATCATATTTGAAGTGTAATATGCTTGCCAACATCTTAGTGATGAATTGGTGATATCCACCCATCCATCCATTATCCAACCCGCTATATCCTAACTACAGGGTCATGGGGGTCTGTTGTAGCCAATCCCAGCCGACACAGGGCACAAGGCAGGAAACAAACCCCGGGCAGGGCACCAGCCCACCGCAGGAACTGGTGATATGGATTATTATTATATCCTGCTTGATCACGGGTGTCGTCACTTCCCTTGTGGCTCAGAGTGGCTGTACATATCAGCTTGTTTCCCCTGTCACGTTTTTTCTTGTGCGTTCACACATTTCGAGCCTCTCTTGCTTATAAATGAAGCCCCTGATCCTGGATGTGCACGTGGTCTCTTTGAACGGTGCCACCATGCCACCCTAAACACTACTTCAGCATTCACAAAGCCCGCTTAACGAGGGGCTCAGAGCCAATCCTGGCAGCAGCAGGATTTATCTTTATGAAGCCGTTATTCCGAGTGGCATCACGTCCAGGATTTCTTCTTCAGGATATGTTTTGACCGGGATTAGCAGATATTCAGAAACTGAGAATGGATGGTGGGTAGGATGAGCAGTTGATTATTTTCATTGTTGTGAACATGATCATCATCTTCATTATTGCTCTTATCAAAACAATTATATTTAGCATGTTTAACTATTCTTGAAGGGGCTCTCATTTTTATGAATTGATCATTAACCTCATTGTCATAAATACTCATATCAACCTAAATTTATTGTAGCATTATAACCTTTTCATAAAAGTAACGTGGGCTCTTGATTATTTTCATTGTTTTTGGTGGCGATGCCTGTTATCATGACAGAGATTGGCATATGCATGAGAATACATCTTGATGCAGAATAAAAAAAAAGGTTATAAAAGTAATTAGCTACAATAATTTATGAAGAAAACAATAACACATAAAAACAGCAGGCCTTTACGGTGGGGGTGGCTGGGAGATTTTAAGGAGAAGCTGCTCTTCAACCTGACGTGTTTTATTTTATACTGTGATTCCTGACACTCACACGAGACATGATGATAAAATGATTTTGCATGAATTTAATGTTGTTTTATTTCAATTATTTACAATGATTTCATATTAACAATATGCAAAGTCGAAAAATGACTTACAAAAGAACACATGAGGAAGATAAATTGTCACCAAAGCTCATCAAAACAAGAGGAAAAGACCAAGCCAAACAACCCACCTTAAAAAAAATTAAATTATATTGGCGGTTTTAATCTTTGTGACAGTGTTGTCATTTCCAAATGTTAATAAAAAGGAGGAGCAGATGTCTGACTAATCCATTTCAGAGAAAGATGCCTCATGGACAGCGTGATTTAGTTAATTGGGCCACTGTGCTGGTTATGGTGGAATATTCAAGAGGTTAATGTGTCATTTCGTTGACAAATGTGGCTTCTGCTTGTGTGACAGGAGATACCTAAGGCTCAGGGTTTTGATTCAGTCAAATTTGAGCAAGCCGAGCGTTAGAGTTTACAGTGCGCCATCTATTGGAATGTATCTTGAGAGGCAGGTAGTAACAAAACGTGGCTGCATTTGGCATTCCAACAGATGGCGCATCACTTTACTCCAATGTGTCTTTCTCCCTCTGCAGAACAGAAAAGTGATGGCCGGTGCACCGCTGATGTCATTTCTGTTGTCTGCCCTCCCGGACCCTCCCCTTCCTGTCTGGAAATCATATGACCGGAGGTTTGTCCATGTTTTTACAGTTTTCTATTGGGCTCGCATCGAAAGAGATATCTTTCTATTATGTAAAAAAAATCTTGGGAGGAGACAAAACTTTTTCAGAGAGATAACTTCAACTCCCACAAGATGAGACTTTGTGCCAAGAGATGAATTAAAACCTAACAGGTCCAAGCGAGGGTGGAAATAAAAGACAAAGAGTAGAAGAAGAAAAAACAGAGTAGAAGACAAAGTAGAATGTCATAAAGAGGTGCAAAACGTGGGTGAGGTACACATGCAGAGCAGTTTAGAGATAATGAAAATGCTAAAATTCGAAAGTCTCAAAAAACTGTTAGCGCTAACAAACGTAAAATTATTACTGGGTGAAATAACGGAAGAGCGAAAAGAGATTGAATATATGGACATGGGTGATATGACAGAAGTACATAGATATTGTTCGGCTTTAAACTATAAGTCAGAGACTTGTAGATTGTCTAATACGTGTTGCCATCAGGGAAAAGTAGTGTTTCTTCCCAATGAAGAGGCATATCCATGAGAATTAAAAGATTTATTGTTTGGCAAAAGTGAAATCCACAAACACTACAGGCAAAATATTCGCATCTATACTAATAAAAGACAAAGCCCTCACTGACTGACTTACTCACTCATCACTAATTCTCCAACTTCCCGTGTAGGTAGAAGGCTGAAAATTGGCAGGCTCATTCCTTACAGCTTACTTACAAAAGTTAAGCAGGTTTCATTTTGAAATTCTATGCGTAATGGTAATAACTGAATCCTTCTTACGTACATATATATGTCCATGACCTGCAGTTCGGTCGCCGTGTGAGGAGGAGTTGCGTCTCCCATCCCCACGCCTCCCACGTAATTGACTGCCTGCCCATATAAGGCCGTCCGTCAGCAGCAATCCAAGCTGTGAGAAAACAGTAAAAAGGAGGCGTGTCAGACTTCATGGTACATTTTCTGATGCAGTTAGATGGAAACAACTTTGTGACGCTGCCACCAAATACTCGCAGAAAAATCCACAAGTCAATAGACACGCTGTCGCTAAATACTCGCAGAAAAATCCACAAGTTAATAGACACGCTGTAGCTAAATACTCACAGAAAAATCCACAAGTTAATAGACACGCTGTAGCTAAATACTCGCGGGCAAATCCACAAGTTCATAGAGTCTGTCGCTAAATACTCGCAGGCAATTTCACAAGTTCATAGACACGCTGCCGCTAAACAACCGCCAATGCCTCTTAAACATCTTAGATTCACAGGTGACGATTTCAGTAGTGGACACTTTGATGTTTATGAATGTTTAAACTCTCAAAAGCTGGATGTGAAGTTATCGATGAAACCGGTTGTAAGCTTACAACGCTTGACAGATGCCGAATGTCACTTCAACACAAGTCCTGCAAATACTGTCGTAATTGAAACAAACCATGAAACTCAAACCGATTATGACAGCAGCAATCCAAGCTGTGAGAAAACAGTAAAATGGAGGCGTGTCAGACGTCGTGGCACATTTTCTGATGCAGCTAGATGGAAACAACTTCGTGACGCTGCCGCCAAATACTCGCAGGCAAATCCACAAGTTAATAGACACGCTGTCGCTAAATACTCGCGGGCAAATCCACAAGTTCATAGACACGCTGTCGCTAAATACTCGCGGGCAAATCCACAAGTTCATAGAGACGCTGCTGCTAAATACTCGCAGAAAAATCCACAAGTTAATAGACATGCTGTCGCTAAATACTCACAGGCAATTCCACAGGTTCATAGACACGCTGCCGCTAAATATTTGCAGGCAAATCCACAACTTAATACCAGGAATGCCTGTTAAACATTTTAGATTCACGAGTACCGCTTTGGGTAGTGAACACTTCGATGAATGAACCCTGTTATCTTTACGACGGTTGACAAACACGGAATGTAACTTGAACACAACACATCCTCCAAATACGAACCTGATTGAAAGAAATAATGATAATTAAATCCTTGATGACAGCAACACTCATACCAGTCACAAAACAATTACATTGACAATCCTGTTAGGTTATTTTTAAAATGTTTCCTTTTCTTTTTCATAACTTCTTTAACACACTACTTCTCCGCTGCGAAGCGCGGGTATTTTGCTAGTCCACAATAATCTGTTCGCGTTCGCATAATTCACTGCTCAAAACGTAGATTTACACGATTCAGGACCGTACGCTATGAGAATCTGTGGTCCAGCAGCAATTAAAGGTACGACAAGTTTAATTTTAAAGAAACCACAATTCAGTCAGGTTTAAATTTATGATCATTGAGAAGTGATGCAACATAGAATCGAAAGAGTTAAACAATCGGACGTATTAGAAATTCTACAGCCAATAATGGATACAAACCCATACGTCCAAAAGTATCGCACTTTACATAAAATTTATCTGAAAAACACGGACAAAGAAGTTTTCTTGGATTTCTATATGAATCCGAAAGCTCAGCAGATCTGGGAGATGATTAGCGTGTAGGGGCCGCACGGGGTTGGCAAGCAAAGCGAGCAGGGGGCGAAGCCCCCTAGTTTATAAAATATAAATTTTTTTTTTTAACTGAACAACCCCCCTTTTCTGCACTACGCGCCGACCACTTTGCGTCTCTGCCGCTCACGTTGTGAAAAGGGGAGCTGAACGCACCCCAAGGAGATGCGGTCGCTCCTCCGAAACCCCCTCTTAAAAGGTGATACAATGCAAAACAAATGTTTTTTTTTTTTTTTACTTCCTCTTTGCTCGATCAGCTGCTGGCCTGCTGCTGCTGCCGTGCCGTGTGATCCTCATCTCATGTGGTGCTTTGAACATTTAACAGCCTGTACAGAAGTTTTCTTTGTCATCTACTCTTTGTCTTTTATTTCCAGTTAAATCTCTTGGCACAAAGTACCATCTCGCGGGACGTGAGTTCTTGATATTTTTTACTTTATAATTGAAAAATGGATTGAGAATCTGAAAATCTAACAACATCACATTAAAGTTCGATAAATTCTGAAAAGAATGATACCAAACATATATATGTAGGTTTTAGAATAAGCCTGATTGAAAGCGTGACAAAAAAGTGACATAAAATCGTTGCACAAAATCGTTGCAGTTTTAGGCTTAGGATTTTATATATAGAGAGAGTAGACAGAGTTCCAAAGTATTTATATTCAGTCACTATTTCAATGTCTTCCACCAGAACGATGATGAGTGAAGGTGAAGGTTTCTGCCTCTTGAAATTAATTCTCATGTCTTTAGTCCTTCTTGACTTTCCGAGTAAAGCTGTTCTTATTGCCTTGTTTTAATAAGTGTCGTCCCCAGAGGTGCGTCCTGTCAGCACGGTGTCATCAGCGCACTTGATCACTGAGCAGTGCTCGTTGTTCTGTCCCTGGTCACCGATGTACAGCTAAATAGTAGAGGAGACGGCACACATCCTTGAGGAGCCCCTGTTATTTCAGAGAATGGCTTTCTAAAAAGTCTTTTGTACTTTGACTGTTGTAGGATAAGAACGGGCCTTCCGGCCAGAGAGGTGCCTGCCAATGTCCATTTGCAACACAATAACAAATATTAATAGTTTTGTATAGTCTAGTGTTTATTTACTGACAGCAAGTCACAACTGTGACAGATAGGGGCGCTATTGTCCCCTTGAACCATCAGACCACGCGTCAGACACCAGATAAAAGTCCAAGAAATTAATTTATTAATACAA
Organism: Polypterus bichir lapradei; assembly: GCA_026402145.1. Lineage (NCBI taxonomy): Eukaryota > Metazoa > Chordata > Cladistia > Polypteriformes > Polypteridae > Polypterus > Polypterus bichir. The sequence continues at coordinate 16,804,096 of JANRMT010062797.1, read as the reverse complement.
TAAGGTGCACAAAGCACCTCCACCTCCACTATACTCAATAAATCACAATAACACAATCCTCCACTTCCAGACGCTTCGTCACCCTTCCTTCCAACTTAGTCAGTCCGCGTGATTTCATAACACTTCTGAGTCAGATGAAAACGCCTTCTTTTCTTCAGCCCGGAAGTACGTCATTCCTTGGGACTGGGAAGTACTTCTGGGCTATACGGAAAATAAAAGTCCCTGAGCCTCCCTGCAGCGTCCTCCAGCATCACAGCAGGGCTGTGAATTAAAACTCCAAGGTCCATGATGCCCTGCTGGAATTCAGGGCACCTCCATGTTGCAGGGAGGGCTCCATCTGGCGGCTTGGGGTTATTGGCCGGGATGAACTGCCGGCCATATACCACACAACATACATAGATTAACATGGAACCCATATGCTGGTGGGGCCCCCGGGCAACTTGCCTATGCGTTAAGATGGCCCTGCAGCCTTTAATAGATAAATATTGGAAAGTAAACAAGCCTAACGGCAAAGGGTGGGAGTCTATAGGCATCAGAAGGGGGTCATCAAAAAGAAAGAGAACAGAACGCCGCTGTGCATCCCTCCCTCCAATCAGACGCTGTTAATCTTGCAGCCATGTAATAAAACAGAACGACTTTTCCTTCAGCTTTGCATTACACACTATGATTACCCCAACAGCTGTAACTCCCTCATTAATGGGGAAAGACGCAATCCCATCATCATTAGGGCCGAGAAGAAGTGCAGCAGATGATAAAGGGAGACTTTGATTTATGGCGCTTTATCATATTGTTCCAGAGAAGTGGTCACAGCGGGGTGTGTGGGAGGTGCTAATTTGTGCAACCTTATTAAAAGGACCGACAGATTAGTGACGATGCTCCTGATATCCTTTTGATTAAAGTCGCCATAATCCCCTCCTTACGGTTTACGCCATCGTTAACTCTTACACATCCGAGCATTGGACACTCTCTTCTTTGTGAATTCATTTTCACCAGGCGCGCTGACAGCAAAACGAGGAGGCACCTACTGTCGTCGTGTCTGTCTGCGCCGAATTCGTTGAAATTTGGGACCCTTATTCTTCCGGGAAACTTCAACGCTCACAGATGAAGCTCAAGCACCGCATGCTGTACAGATTTGCAAACATTTTGAAACCTCCCATTTATTAATTGCAAGGTTAGATTATGTTGTATCACGTCCGCCCCCCGCGTGCAGCTGCATGATCAGAATACTGTTATCGAACTAGGGGTCCAACACAAAACCCAGACCAGCACTAAGGTCTACTCGCAACTTAATAAACAAAAGGAAATATTTTACAACACAACCCCCCCCCCCAAAAGAAAACAACAGGATACAGTTCCACAGCAAAGCTGAAATTAACAAATTACGGTGTGGGATGCAATTGCCATTTTTGACCCATCTGCTTTTGCAGTCCTTGCTGTTCTGTAAGAAGACGACGAGAGTTTGAAGAAATTCCCAGCAAGCCGTCGCAAATAACATAAATGCTCTGTCCCACAAGAAAAAAAAAGTGGTCGGGCACTTCGGAAAAATACCAACAAAAGGGTTCATCTTGTTAATTGTTGGAGGGAATGACGCTGATCACAACAATATTGTGTCATCATTTAACTCAGTTGGAATCCCCATTAATTTTACTCTTTGACTCTAGCATGTCATTTAAAGTGGACATTTCAAAGTTGTCTAAATCGTGTTTCTTCCATTTTAAAAATGTTGGGAAATATACAGGATTCTGAGTAATTAATTCCTGCATTTCTTTCTAGTAGGATTGACTACTGCGTACTGTGTTCACTGGATGTTCAAACTGTTCTTTATACAGCCTTCAGTTAATCCAAAATGCTGCTGCAAGAATTAATACAAGAACAAGAAAATACGAACACATAACTCCAGTTCTTAAATCCTTACACTGGCTCCCGGTTAAGTTTAGGGCAGATTTCAAAATCCTCCTTTTAAACATATAAAGTCTTAAATGGCCGAGGTCTGGCTTACTTATCTGAACTTATCATGACTTACAAACCCGAGCGCACATTAAGATCTCAAGATGCCGGTCTGCTTATGAGTCCAAGGATTTATAAAATAACAGTGGGAGGTCGAGCTTTTAGTTACAGGGGGCCCTAAACTGTGGGGTGGTCTGCCTGCTACTATAAGAGATGCCCCTTCACTCTCAGGCTGAAGACTCACTACTTCAGTTTAGCACACCCTGACTAGAGCTGCTGATTAACTGTGCAGACTGCATCTCTGTTAGTCATTAGCACTAAAACACAAGTAACATGATAGTTAGAATTTGTTACTCACCCTCACATATTCTGTTTCTCTTCTCGGTACTCAAATGTGGCACTTGGTGCCCACAGCCCACCAGTCAAGTTGTTTTGCCTGCCTGAGGTAAAGTCATCCCTGATGGAGGATCGCAGAAATCTTTGGGTAGAGGGGTCCTGTCATCGGATTGGCTGGCCCAGAGCTGACTCAGCTGTGGAATGGCCAATAGGGGGAGGCAGCCTGATGGCCTCTAAACAAATCCAAATCATATTATGTGATATCTACTGTTGAATTCTGCTCCGTACTTGTAATATTTTTATTTTTATACTGAGTTGAGGATTACATCTGTTCTGTGGATTGTATTGTATTGTCTTCCATTATTATCCCACCAAGGGTTTTTTTGGGAGTTTTTTCTAGTCTTATTAGAGAGTCAAGGCAGCTGTCAAAAGGTAAGGCCTGTTAAAGCCCATTGCGGTACTTCTTTGGGCTGTACAAAAATAAATTGCATTGTATTGTGAGACGCGTCTTGCTCATAAATCCGGAAAACAAATTCAACTTCAACTTCAGTTGCAAATTCCCCAGGCTTGTGTGCTGTAGTTCCATGCTTCACCTCCAGATGTCTCTCTCTCTCTCTCTCCTCTCCTTATACCTTCTAGAGTAGAATAGAATAGAATAGAATAGATGTACTTTATTTGTCTTTTGTATTCATTAGTGCTATAATAAGTTGAAAGTACAGACAAGGAGTTTTTAAAATTTATTAAAAAACGTTCCACTTCAGAACACAATTTTTGCAAGTTAATACAAATACTAACGTTATCTTTTAAGAGAAGGTTCTTCTGCCTTGATCTCTCCTCATAGCTCGCATTGTACCTCTCAGTCCTTTAATCAGCCTCCTCTGGACGTCCTCCAGTGCTGCTATGTCTTTTTTGTAATGTGAACACAATACTGCAGGTGAGGCCCCACTAGTGTGTTACAAAGCTTAAGTTGGACCTCCTTTTGTTAGACTTCAGAAGGACCGAAATGTCATGGACCTTGAAGGAAAGCTAACACAAAGTCTATAAACATCTCCAAAAACATTCACTACAGGGGAAAAAAATCATCAGACCCCTGAAGTAACAAGGGCGATCATAGAGTCTTTATAAATAAATTCAGTCTTCGCTAAGAAATGTTCAGTACTAACAAGTGTGTAAATATCTCCAAAGATGTTCACTACAGAGGAAAACCATCAAAGCCTGGCAAGTAATAAGGGCAACCATAGAGTCTTTATAAATAAAAAGATTTATTCTTCACAAAAAAACAAATGTTCAATAGTAACAAGATGCTCCATGGAGCACCAAAAGCAAAAAGAAATTCCCTGAAAAGGCAAAGGCAATCCAAGGCGTTGGGATTAATAAAGTATCTATCTATCTATCTATCTAGTACGAGATCCAGACAGTGGTCAAGAACAGAGCACATTACAAAATTACAAAAGCACAAGAAAAATCACAAAGGAAAGCTCACCAAACTCTCAAGTGCATTTAAATGAACCACAAGGTACTGTGGAATACCCTCCACCTGTCATAAGGGCTGAGGGCGGTACTTTGTGATGATTGACACGTGGCCCCGCCTCTTGGGGGAACCACCCACAAAACACAAGGAACTTTAACACGACACACAAGGACAAAAAAGAACTAAATAACCAGCACTGGTAACAAAGACAATGGACACAATAAACGTAACCCAGCCAAGGGGACAAGCCCTGGCCCAATGATAATAAATTAATAAAAATAATAATACCTGACCTAACATCTTTGGTCTGAAGGTGGAACTCAGAGCCATGAAAGTCATCCCTGTAAGCACAAGAGTGGCATGAAAACTGCAGATGTGACAGTGGAGCCTCGGACTGCTGACACCTGTGTGGAGCAGTAGGGGGGTATGGCTACCCTGGTTTGGTCACAGAACTCTACTGCGACCTCGGATGCTGGCAAGGGTGAAGGATACTCCCGCTAAACACTGAAGCTTCTAGCTGTTTTCATTATATTTGCATTACCAAGGTGGCACGGCTTTATCACATTTAAATAGCCCAGATGGGGCTGGATGGTCTTTTGGCTATGGAACCCCTAGAAGTTTATTTTCTCCAGCATCTATGCCAGCTGGGCTTCCTGTGTTCTCTCCTCCCTCTCCATCTGACCACAGCATATGGTATCAGACTGGATACGGACTTCTGCCATCATTCCCATTTGAAAGTTAAAAACTCTCCTAATTAAATTGTCATTTAATTATGTTCACTTCTGTTAGGGATTCTCCCCTTTTAACATTGGAGTTGATTTTCTAATTTTAATCTTTCTGTAACTTTGTATAAAGCAGTTTGAAGCACCCTTTTCTTAGGAAAATGAATTGTGGAAATGAATGTTGCTGTTATTATGGAATACTAAGGCCTCAATGATACCTGCAGTAGTAGGGAGCTGCCCTATTATTATTCCTCACCAGTTTTTCCAGGCATGAGGCGTCCTTCTTCTTTATGCTGCCTCCCCAGCACACCACCGTATAGAAAAATGCGCTCACCACAACCGTCTGATAGAACATCTGCAGCTTCTTATTGCAGATGTTGAAGGACGCCAGCCTTCTAAGGAAGTATAGTCTGCTCTTTCCTCTCTTGCACAGAGCATCAGTATTGGCAGTCCAGTCCAATTTATCATCCAGCTGCACTCCCAGGTATTTATAGGTCTGCACCCTCTGCACAGTCACCTCTGATGATCACGGGGTCCATGAGGGGCGTGGGCCTCCTAAAATCCATCACCAGTTCCTTGGTTTTGCTGGTGTTCAGGTGTAGGTGGTTTGAGTCGCACCATTTAACAAAGTCCTTGATTAGGTTCCTATACTCCTCCTCCTGCCCACTCCTGATGCAGCCCACAATAGCAGTGTCGTCAGTGAACTTTTGCACGTGGCAGGACTCCGAGTTGTATTGGAAGTCTGATGTATGTTGGCTGAACAGGACCGGAGAAAGTACAGTCCCCTGAGGCGCTCCTGTGCTGCTCACCACAATGTCAGACCTGCAGTTCCCGAGACGCACATACTGAGGCCTGTCTGTAAGATACTCCACAATCCATGCCACCAGGTATGAATCTACTCCCATCTCTGTCAGCTTGTCCCTAAGGAGCAGAGGTTGGATGGTTTTGAAGGCGCTAGAGAAGTCCAGAAACATAAGTGCAAGTGTTGTACAGCCTGAAACAATTTGACTAATATGCTCTTCTGCCTTGTTGTATAGTCTACATTTACTATCTACTGGCGGTTTGCAGATGTTCTTCTGGTGGCACCTGGTGTTAAGTGCCTGGTCCTGTGCTGCCATGATTAAGCTTTCTGTTTCTCCATTGCATAGATGCCTGCTTATTGACAAATGGTCTTTCCAAGTCTCGAAAGGATTTTCCATGTAGTGGTTTGCTCTGCAGCAGTTCTATTTTATCTTTACAGATGTTGTTTCTTAGGTGAAGTTTCATATTCTGAGCTTCGGTCTCTCGCCTCAAGTATTTCACTTTGATTTTTTCGGCTTCTTCTTGGAGAATATATTTAGCTTTGCCAGCATCGTGATCTCTAACTAGCCTATTAAACCTATCTTTGCCTAGCTTAATATAGTCACTTAGGCAGACTTTAGTTCGGTAAGTCCTCTACCACCGTCTCATCTCTTGATGTAAAGCCTTTCGATGTCAGCCTTCGGGTGATGGATACCTCCGATAGTCAAGAGCTGTCTTATTTTTTGATCCATCTCCTCAATATCTGTTCTTAGCCAGTCAACTATACCAAAACTATATGAAACAACTGGAACAGCTAGGGTGTTGATAGTTGGGACTTTGTTTATAGCACTTAACTCCATCCATCCATCCATCCATTATCCAACCCGCTATATCCTAACTACAGGTCACGAGGGTCTGCTGGAGCCAATCCCAGCCAACATAGGGCACAAGGCAGGAAACAAACCCTGGGCAGGGCGCCAGCCCACCACAGGGCAAGCACTTAACTCAGTCTAAAAATTATTATCTACTCTATATATATAAAATCTTAAGCCTAAAAGAGCAACGTTTTTATGTCATGTATTTATGTCACGCTTTAAATCAGGCTTATTTTAAAACCTACATATATATGTTTGATATCATTCTTTTCAGAATACACTGAACTTTAATGTGACGTTGTTAGATTTTCAGATACTTATTCCATTTTTAAATAATAAATTAAAAACTCATGTCCCGCAAAACAAGACTTTGTACCAAAAGATTTAGCCACACCCGGGGCCAGAAATAAAAGACAAAGAGTAGGACAGCTGCTGTACTGGCTTTTAAATGTTCAAAGCTCTGTGTGAGATGAAGATTACACGCCATGGCAGCAGCAGCAAGCCAGCAGCTGATCGAGGAGGTACAAAGAAAAAGCTGAATTTGTTTGCCATTGTGTCACCATTTAAGAGGGGGTATCGGAGGAGCGACCGCATCTTCATGGGGTGCATCCAGCCCCTCTCTTCACAACACGAGCAGCAGAGACGTGAAGAGGCTGGTGTGCAATGCAGGTCGGGGGGTTTGGCGAGCGAAGTGAGCAGGGGGTGAACCCCTAGTTATTAACTCTGTCAAAATTCAGGAGTAGAGGACGGTAATCGGCTGTAAACTGTATCAAAACTCACCCTTAAGTTTTAGTTCGACTCTCTTTGCTAGAAAGAAAGTTACATAGCTTTGTTGACTTAACCTCGATCCGATACACATGCATGAGCAGCGAAGAGCAAACAACCTCTAAAATGGCACCGACATCTGGCGAGAGACCAAAGCGAATGTCCATTATCCAACCCGCTGAATCCGAACACAGGGGTCTGCTGGAGCCAATCCCAGGGCACAAGGCAGGAACCAATCCCGGGCAGGGTGCCAACCCACCTCAGGACACACACAAACACCAAGTACACACTAGGGCCAATTTAGAATCACCAATCCACCTAACCTGCATGTCTTTGGACTGTGGGAGGAAACCCACGCAGACACAGGGAGAACATGCAAACTCCACGCAGGGAGGACCCGGGAAGCGAACCCAGGTCTCCTAACTGTGAGGCAGCAGCGCTACCACTGCGCCACCGTGCCGCAAAGCAAAATACTCCATGGATATTTTACGTAATTTCGGTGAACAGGACTCTGACTTCTCAGACTCCGAGTGTGATGAAAGTGATCTGGAGATGGAGATCAAAAACGACAGTGAGGTACCAGCATCATCTGATCGGTCCCTAGCTGATCGTGGTGCTGAACACTTTTGTGTAGCTGATGTGCCTATAACAGTGTTCACCTGGGAGGACCACCACTTATGATGACAAGAGATACAAATCATATTGAGTCACACTGAGACCACTACCACCACTCACCTGCTGTGCAAAGACAGCCAGGCAACTGGTTCACCGTGCACTCCTGCTGACCATCGAGGTGCCCCCAACATGCGCCAACAGGAGCCAAAGCACAAAGCAACTGACGTTTTATATTGACTTACGTGCAAAACTGAGAAACTTCAGAAAACTGAGTTTTTTGGAAAAAATATTCAGCCCTCAAAGAGTTAATATTATTATTATTATTAATTTTTTTTTTCAGACTTTAAAAATTTGCTGCTGGTTTTTAATTCAATGCATGGGCCTGCTCCCTCACATTAGTCTGAATTGTGTGTTTTACACCAGCCATCCAGAGAGCTTAGATCTACCAGTCAGCTGACTCTTGTGGTCCCTCATACTAAGTTCAAAACTAAGGGGTACAGGACATCTGCAGCTGCTGCACCTTGTCTGTTTAACTCTTTACTTCATTCCATTAAGGACCTGCCTTCAGCTGAACTGTTCAAAACGAGACTGACGACGCATTTCTGTTCTCCCGCTTTCTGTGACTTTCAGTGATGCTGATGGTTCCTTCCTCCTAGTCATTTGTTTGTTTCAATTTACTGCTGGTTTGTATTGCATTTTATTCTGTTCCTTTTGTTTATGTGGATTCTGCATTTTATTGTAAAGCACTTTGGCTCCAGCATTACTGATGTTGTTTTAAATGTGCTCTATAAATAAATTGACATTGATATTGTTGTCATGCATCTCCTCGCTGGCTCTGTCAAGGTATGTAATAACCCACCGGAACCAGATGGGCTAACAATGTCATCTCCTTCTTTCTCCCACAGGGCCAAGAACCCGCCCAGTGAGGTCAACTGACCATGCCCCTTCCTTGGCCAGGCTTAATAAAAAAAAACCTGGGCCTCCTGGAAGGAAGGCGTCATTATTGGCAAGAGCAACCTGCCGGATGGAGCTCTGTTGAAGATCCAGAAATGTGCAAAAATCTCCAGGGCTACCACCTTGATACTGAGTTTAAAAATAAGAAAAATCTGCAAAGCTACTAAGAGTAACAGTCGCCAATGATAAAACACTCAAAGACAGATCAGTTGAGATAGCAGAAGGTCCCAGAGAGGAATCTTACCAAAATGTATCTTGCAGAGGCTCTGAGTCACCAGATGTCCATGTGTGCTATGAGGAGCAGGAGTGTGGCAAATGTGATGAACAGGTAGATTCCAAAGTGGAAACAGACATGTCTTCGCCATGTAAGCAGGAGTTCATGTCAGGAAATTCCAATAAAGTTAATTGATAGATTATTTAAGGGAGGAGAAATTTGGTGGGTGAAGTAGGGAGATAGAAAAAAAGAGAAGTGTTCTTGTGTACAGTTGGGTCCATAAATATTTGGACAGAGACAACTTTTTTTCTCATTTTGGTTCTGTACATTACCACAATGAATTTTAAATGCAACAACTCAGATGCAGTTGAAGTGCAGACTTTCAGCTTTAATTCAGTGGGTTGAACAAAGCGATTGCATAAAAATGTGAGGCAACTAAAGCATTTTTTAACACAATCCCTTCATTTCAGGGGCTCAAAAGTAATTGGACAACTTAAATAACTGGAAATAAAATGTTCATTTCTAATACTTGGTTTAAATCCCTTTGCTGGCAATGCCAGCCTGAAGTCTTGAACTCATGGACATCACCAGATGTTGGGTTTCCTCCTTTTTAATGCTCTGCCAGGCCTTTACTGCAGCGTTTTTCAGTTGCTGTTTATTTGTGGGCCTTTCTGTCCGAAGTTTAGTCTTCAACAAGTGAAATGCCTGCTCAATTGAGTTAAGATCAGCTGACTGACTTGGCCATTCAAGAATTTTCCACTTCTTTGCTTTAATAAACTCCTGGGCTGCTTTGGCTGTATGCTTTGAGTCATTGTCCATCTGTATCATGAAATGCCCACCACCCAATCAATTTGACTGCATTTAGCTGGATTTGAGCAGACAGTACGTCTCTGAACACCTCAGAATTCATTCGGCTGCTTCTGTCCTGTGTCACATCATCAATAAACACTAGTGTCCCAGTGCCACTGGCAGCCATCACACTGCCTGACTCCACCGTGTTTTATAGATGATGTGCTATGCTTTGGATAATGAGCCATTCCACACCTTCTCCGTACTTTTTTCTTGCCATCATTCTGGTAGAGGCTGATCTTGGTTTCATCTGTCCAAAGAATGTTTTTCCAGAACTGTGCTGGCTTTTTAGATGTTCTTTAGCAAAGTCCAATCTAGCCTTTCTATTCTTGAGGCTTATGAGTGGCTGGTACCTTGCAGTGCACCCTCTGTATTTACTTTCATGCAGTCTTCTCTTTATGGTAGACTTGGATATCGATACGCCGACCCCCTGGAGAGTTGTTCACTTGGTTGGCTGTCGTGAAGGGGTTTCTCTTCACCATGGAAATGATTCTGCGATCATCCACCACTGTTGTCTTTCGTGGACGTCCAGGTCTTTTTACGTTGCTGAGTTCACCAGTGTTTGCTTTCTTTCTCAGGATGTACCAAACTGTAGATTTTGCCACTCGTAATATTGTACAAATTTCTTGGATGGGTTTCTTCTGTTTTCACAGCTTAAGGATGGCTTCTTTCACCTGCATGGAGAGCTCCTTTGACCGCATGTTGTCTGTTCACAGCAAAATCTTCCACATGCAAGCACCACACCTCAAATCAACTCCAGGCCTTTTATCTGCTTAATTGATAAGACATAACGACGGACTTGAACACACCTGCCCATGAAATAGCCTTTGAGTCAATTGTCCAATTACTTTTGAGCCCCTGAAATGAAGGGATTGTGTTCACAAAATGCTTTAGTTGCCTCACATTTTTATGCAATCGTTTTGTTCAACCCACTGAATTAAAGCTGAAAGTCTGCACTTCAACTGCAACTGAGTTGTTTCATTTAAAATTCATTGTGGTAATGTACAGGACCAAAATTAGAAAAAAGTTGTCTCTGTCCAAATATTTATGGACCTAACTGTAGCTCAGTGCTGTATCTCCACTATTGTATTATTAAAGAAACAAATATAACTGGCAAATAGTCCACAAAACTGGGGTGGCCATCTCTTTGTGCCTTTCCACACATTGAAGACTCAGTCGGCTACGCTACCGAGGTCGCCTGCAAGCCAAGAAGAACCGACGCTGAATTCCGGTAAGGAGTGTAGCGGACTCTTCACACCTGCTCTTACACCCAAAACCTGGGCCTCCTGGAAGGAAGACATCATTATTGGCATGAGCAACCTGCTGCTATTTCAGTGACCTTGGCCAATTAAGCCCGAAAATCTCTTTTCTTTGGCTGAAACCCATATAGCGGGAAGTAGTATTTGCTGAAGAGTGTTATCATTGTGTTTTGTTTTTTTCGGGGGGTCCTTGGATAATAAACCAGTTGGCACCCCAAATTTTCTTATGGAATGGAGCTGTCATTCCTGCACCTGACCACACCGGTTTAGCAATCTCCTTTTGTCCACAGGGTCTATGGCAGGGATTCTGGCCCTCTTCTTCTTCCCAACACTATGAACGTGTGTGTGTGTGTGTGTGTTAAGTTGCTTACCAGGTCTAGATTGATCTTAGATCCGAAAGCGGACCCAATGAGTTTCCAGCCATTTGCCATCTTGCTTGATTGGCCCCAGCATCCTGTGGTCCTGAATAAGACAAGCAAGTAAAGAAAATGAATATGTGAAAAAAATGAAGGAATAAGAAATAAAGAGATGCGATTTATAAAAAGACTTGCTGCACTTCGCTAAGTGTTAATGCCATAATGATCTCAGCAGAACTGCAGCGATCTTTAAGAAGCCCGTTGCCATCAATCCTAAATGAGGCTTTATTGCATCGGGCTGCCAGAGCCCTGAGCGAGAGCTTGATGAGCACTTACAGGATTAGCTCTACTGTCTCCAGGATTTGTTCCCTTCAGACCCAAGGTGCACTGATCCAGGAATGGAATGAGCTTACATGGAGGGAGATGAGAGACAATAGAGTTACTCGAGTGTCAGGCACGGGGCCAATGCAGACATGAAATCCACACCGTGCCTGGATTGGCTCTCCATGAGGAACACTGAGGTACTTTTCCTTTTATTTTCATGGAAGCTGTTCAAATTGCCATCTGCTAGATCATGGAATATTTCAATGAGCTGCTGCTACATGAATGTTAAGCTTCCTACTGGCCACAACAACTGAACAGTCATTCATTCAGGACCATCAGATGATGTCTTCTCTCCGGTGAAGCCTTCCATAGGCACAGTCTCCATTTTGGTACAGCATTGTAGTGACTACTTGATTTTATTACTGAATATTCAGTTTGTGGGCGGCACGGTGGCGCAGTGGGTAGCGCTGCTGCCTCACAGTTAGGAGACCCGGATTATCTTCCCAGGTCCTCCCTGTGTGGAGTTTGCATGTTCTCCCCATGTCTGCGTGGGTTTCCTCCCACAGTCCAAAGACATACAGGTTAGGTGCATTGGCAATTCTAGTGTGTGTGCTTGGTGTGTGTGTGTGTGTGTGCCCTGCAGTGGGCTGGCGCCCTGCCCGGGGTTTGTTTCCTGCCTTGCGCCCTGTGTTGGCTGGGATTGGCTCCAGCAGACCCCCGTGACCCTGTAGTTGGGATATAGTGGGTTTGAAAAAGATGAAGAAGATATTCAGTTTGTAATTTGTAAAAGCACGGGGAGATTTTATAGCAACTCATCCTTACAGAGACTGTTGCCAACTTATTAAAAATATGCCTTCATTAAGGCTAATGGACCCTTTATGAACTGCCATCTAATTATGTTGCTGGGGTTTATGTGTCCCAGTGGTCCTAGGAGCTATGTTGTTAGGGCCACCCAAGGCAAAGTGGTCCTAGATTGGAGATCAGACTAAGTGTGCTTCACATGATCTTCTAGAGAACGAACTCGCTGTGCTATCAATCCAAAAGGGGTTGAAATCTAAATAATCAAAGTACACCTCAGTGTTAACCTTTGTATACGCCATGCAATGCGTATGTCTCTGTTATGTGCCATTCAGTATGGGGTTCATAAAAGCAGTGTTCATGTTTGTGTGCACCATCTGTTGGAATGACAAATGCAATGCATATGTCTCTGTTATGCACCATTTGGTATG
>JANRMT010062797.1:16781062-16791390 GCA_026402145.1 Polypterus bichir lapradei | reverse complement strand
ATGGGATTCATAAAAGCAGTGTTCATGTTTGTGTGCACCATCTGTTGGAATGACAAATGCAATGCATACTGTATGTCTCTGTTATACGCCATTTGGTATGTGATTTGTAAAAGCAGTGTTCGTGTTTGTGAAGTGCCATCTGCTGGAATGACAATGCAATGCATATGTCCCTGTCACACACTATGTGGTTCAGGATTCATAAAAGAGGTGTTCATGTTTGTAAAGTGCCATCTGCTGAAATTAAAAATGAGGTGCAATTTAGCGCACCCTTGCACACCCCCAACAGGGTTGCTCCATGGGTCTACAGTTCCGATTATACCTGTCTGAATGGATGCTGTCATCTAGTGTATCGGTCCCTCCATTGCATTGGCCTCCCAGGTGGGTAAAGGGGCTTTGATCCATTCCTACTGGGACGACCCACTTCCACAAGAGCACCTTCAGCCCATCTCCTGTCTAAGGTAGGATGTTCCACACCTTTCTTCTTGTTTATTCAATAGGCTTCCCTCTCAGCCAGATAAGGAACCTTGACCCATCCCAGCAGGGATGCCCATCCACACTTGGCATCCATTGCAAAAACCAACTTAATCCAATTGAAGGTCTCAAGCCTGCTTCTTATTCCAGCAGAGTCAAGTGACATGCAAGAAGCAACCCTGGACAGGCGGACATTCTCACCCAAATACTCGTGAGGGGTCATTTTTGATTTGCTAGTTAACTCCACGACATACCTGCGTGAAATGGGGGGGCAAAAGGAAATGTATCTGGTGAAATCCCCCCTTATAGGCTATCAGCATTTTATTGGATTTTATTCTTCTGGATTTGTAGTGCTGAGACTCAGAGTGTTTCGGTCAGGTAACACAATTCGTATTTTTATTTATGCGGATTTCCTTCTCCTTGCTGCACTGGGGTGACAGAAGGGAGCTGTAAAACTTTAATTCCTCATTTATATGATTACACTTATAGCTAAGCCAGCTTTGTCTGTTTCAATTGCATTGGCTGTCCACTCTATTAATAATTGAAATTGTAATAAGCCGCTAGTATGTTTGTTTAATTTATATGTATGCACCTCATGAATTATTCATGCAAAGCCTATTTCCAAGAGGCAAAGGGAAATTTGTAAATCTAAAAATGGAGTCGGGGGTAGAAATTCCTAACCAGGGATGATCTAGACAATCATCCGTCTCACTATGGCAGGATGTGAGCCCTCCACAGTCATCTCTGTCATCGCTACACTGGCTCCTGCGTACGGCCGCCCAGTCCAGCGTCTGTCGGTCAGCGACTCAAGGGGACTGAAGTGGCACTCGGCTCACCGTCTATGTGGAGTCTGCATGTTCTCTCGGAGTCCACGTGTTCTTCCCACATCCAAAGATCTGAAGGCGAGTTTCATCGATTGTTCTTGAGTGAGGCTGCATGTGTGTGGCCTGACACAGACTGACATCCCATCCTGTGTTGGTGTTTGCCGTTGCCAGGAATGTCCAAACTCTCTATGATTACGCATTTAAATAAGCAGTTTTAGAAATTATGTAAATGAATGACCCTTTTTACTTTCCCATATAAATAGTATAGAGAAAACATAGGAATCGTGAAAAATTCGACCTCGAGATTTTGATGAATCTTGACATTTTAGACCTTCCTGAGTCCGAAAATACCATTTTTGAAATGATGTCCGTCTATGTGACTGTTGTCACACACGTGCACAAGGGAGACAGCTAAAGGGCCTGAGTGAGGGTAATTCCACGACAGACCAGCGGGTGGCGGAGTTTACTCACCCCTTCTCTCTTTCCACTGCAGTCCAATTATGGGAAATTCCACCTGGTCCTGATGACCTCACTTCCAGTTTCGGGCCCAATGATGTCACTTCTGGTTCCGCCCTGATGATCTCACTTCCTGTGCTCTCCCTTAAAACCGCCATCTTTGCTTCATCAAGTCAGTTCTGTTTTGCCCTCCTATCTGCACACAATTTATTCCCAATTTAACTCTTTCACAGCCGGGAAAAATAATACGGGTGGCTGCCCCAAACCTTTGTGCAACTCTATCGTCTCATCTTTAAAACTGTGTGTAAACACGATCACTCGAGGATGCTTTGGCCCTCGATCAACGAGATTTTGTACACCTGCTTTATATCAAAAATAAGGAATGCTTTCAACTTTTGGGCTACTTCCGACAACCGCAAGTGGTACTTTAGCTGAATACTTTCACAAATTTTCAAGTAAACTGTGGTTATAATTACAGATAGATGATTCCGATTTTGTATAGATATTTAGAATGCGTCACACACGTGCGAATAGGAGGCAGCTGAAGGGCTTAAAAAATAAGGGTAACACATCTGCCCAGGGGGCGGCGGGGTACACTGATTCTCTTTCTAAGTCCCCTGCAGACCTTTCCACCAGGAACCATTGCCTCAACTCGGGACACGTCACTTCCGGCCCCGGCCCCGAGGACGACATCACTTCCTGAATAACCTTTCTGTCTCTAGAATCTCCGGTGTGTATCTGTGCAACTCTGTCACCCAAGTGTGACAATATGAAATTTGGGAGAAATGACTCAACTGGAAGTAATAGTTTCTTTACACAACCATCCACAATTTTTGTATCATGGAAATATAAATGTGTCCACGATATTAAAAAATGTATGTAATATAATGCATATTCCTTAAATAACTATTATTAATTTTATTTTAATTTATACTAGGGGGTTTTGCCCCCTGCTCGCTTTGCTTGCCAACCCCCCTGGCCTGCACTATGAGCCAGCCACTTTGTGTCTCAGCCGCTTGCGTATGTGGATTTCCCCAAACAACAAATCTTTTAATTCTCTCGGATAGGCCTCTTCATTACGTTTCCCTGATGGCAACACGAATTAGACGATCTGCAAGTCTCTGACTTAAACTTTAAAGCCAAACAATATCTACATACTTCTGTCATATCACCTATGTCTATATATTCAAACTCTTTTCGCTTTTACCTTTTCATCAATGTCGCATTGAATTTTTATTCTGTTTTTGTAATTACATCATGACATCACCTACAAGAACTGTGTCTGACAATAGTATTCACACAAATGAGAAATGATTGAACTGTGTGCGTGGTTATGTGGGTGGGCAGGGCTTTTCCAAAGCTCTTGTTTCGCGGGGCTTGAAATTTTCTCTCTCGGGATTTCATTTCACCAAACAACAAATCTTTTTATTCTCGCAGATACGCCTTTTCACTACTTTTCTCTGATGGCAACACGAATTAGATGATCTACAAGTCTCCGACTTAAAGTTTAAATCCAAACAATATATTCAATCTCTTTTCGCTGTTCCGTTATTTCACCGAGTAATAATTTCCGTTTGTTTGCACTAATGCGATCTTTACTATCATTTTTTGGAGACTTTCGAATTTTTGTACTTCCATTATCTCTAACCTGCCCTGCATGTGTATCGTGCCAACATTTTTAAACCTCTTTACGATGTTCTAATTTGTCTTCTTCTCTTTGTCTTTTATTTCCAGACCCGGGCCTGGTTAAATCTCTTGGCACAAAGTATCGTCTTACGGGATGCAAAAGTGTCTCTCTCTGAAAAAGTCACATCTCGTCCCAAGCTAAAAAGTCTCATCTTGTCCCAGGATGTAATAGAGAGACATCGTCAGTGTAACAATAACATGTAAACATTGAACATGCCATGTAAATATAAATGCATTTAAACCGGCTGTTACAGACTGAAATCAAATGTATGTTTTTATTCTAAAATAGTAAGAATAAGAGAAGCTCACTTCTCAAAACGGACTCGTCGGGGATCGAACCCGTGAAGTTTTGATTACCAGTCAATAGTTGATACCGTTGCACCACCAAAGCAGTTGTAATAAATTCATGTCAATGTCGCACCCTAATGCGGGCTCTTTTTTTGAATAAAAGCGCACTTGTTCTGTTATATTTGTACCTTTTGTGAAAGTGTTTCTTTGATATTTGGACTTCAGGCTTTACACATTATACACTTCATGTCTACATTTTGTCAATTATTACTAAAACATGAAAAACGTTTCTGTTTTAACGATGTGTCTACTGTACATAGATTGTTGTAGACACAGAACACACATGAAATGCATGTGATCCAAATAACAATACTGTATAGTATTTATAAAAGGTGTGATTTTGCTTGACTTCTCACTCTATACAACTCTAAGTAACTGACAAACAGGTAAACAGACTTGAGCTGAGAAAACTGTGTGGGGTGGGGGATGTGATAGTAGGCTGCTTGCTGTATGCTGCTTATCAACTCATTTAAAGGACAAAAGACGCTGAAGGAAAGGTGCGAGGTGTTTTAAGGTGGGACGGATCTACGAGTTTTTTCGTAGGCTCTGGTACTTCTAGTGTTAAGATATGAAGAGGTAGGGGAAGTGACGGCGAAGGTGGTAGCGATGAGAACGGCGTGGGTATGTATGCGCTGTGCTGCCGCCCTGCTGCCCGCTTTTCAATAAAATAAAGAAAAATAAAAAGAGGAATAATCTTGGAGGTCAATCACCACCCTGAAGTGGATAGTAGATGTCACGTGGTATATGTGTACTAAATTTCAGGTCAATCAGTTAAATGGTTTGCGAGCCACAGGTGATTTAAATTCCTGGACAGAGAAACGAACAGCCACTGTAGTGTATTATATATAAAAACTAACACTTCTTCTATGTTTTTAGGTGACTATAACTCTTTTTACTTTGCATGTAATCGAAGTAATGCAGGGGTGTCCAAACGTTTTTCACTGGGGACCACATACAGAGAAATATTCAAAGGGCTGGGCCACCCATTAGAGGTGAGCTCTATTGCCTCACCTCCTGTGTAATAAGATAGCAAAATCAATCAAATATCGGTAAATTATGCTTTATAATTGAATATGCTTAAAGAAAAAAATAGCATCACAGTTCTCCATTAATGGATTTTCATTTATTGCATTACAAAGTGCTCTCATCACATGCAATCGAGTAAAAATCAAAAGCACAAGCTTTATCTGACACTTGATCTTTTAAGTTAGTTGACAAATCTTCAGTTCGCTGCACAACTGCGTTTCTGGACAAGTGCACGTTGTTGAATTCCGGCGCCAACACCCTGTACCTGTGCATGCTCCCCAACCTGACCTGACCTGACCTTACTGTGCATCTCGAAATGCCACTTGTTTGTAGAGAAGCTCACGGAGGTAGATTAGAACGTCAGAACATTAGAACACTCTAGATGAGAACAGGCCTTTCAACCCAACAAAGCTCGCCAGTCCTATCCACTTATTTCTTCCAAGAAAACATCAAGTCGAGTTTTGAAAGTCCCTAACGTCTTACTGTCTACCACACTACTCGGTCACTTATTCCAAGTGTCTATCGTTCTTTGTGTAAAGAAAAACTTCCTAATGTTTGTGCGAAATTTACCCTTAACAAGTTTCCAACTGTGTCCCCGTGTTCTTGATGAACTCATTTTAAAATACAAGTCTCGATCCATTGTACTAATTCTTTTTATAATTTTAAACACTTCAGTCAGGTTTCCTCTTGATCTCCTTTTCCTTAAACTGTAAAGGCTCAGCTCTTTTAATTTTTCCTCATAACTCATCCCCTGTAGCCCTGAATCAGCCTAGTTGCTCTTCTCTGGACCTTCTCTTGTGCTGTTTTGTCCTTTTTGTAGCCTGGAGACCAAAACTGCACACAGGACTCCAGATGAGGCCTCACCAGTGTGTTATAAAGCCTGAGCAGAACCTCCTGTGACTTGTACTCCACACATCAAGGCGCTATATAACCTGACATTCTGTTAGCCTTCTTAATGGCTTCTGAACGCTGTCGAGAAGTCGATAGCTTAGAGTCCACTATGACTCCTAAATCCTTCTCATAAGGTGTACTCTCGATTTTCCGACCACCCATTGTGTATTCAAACCTCACATTTTTACTTCCTATGTGTAATACTTTACATTTACTGACACTTCCCGGTTCCTCCCTGTGTGGATAGCACTTTGAGTACTGAGAAAAGTGCTATATAATTGTAATGAATTATTATTATTATTATTATTAAATTTCATCTGCCACAAAACTGCCCAATTCTGTATGCTGTCCAAGTCCTTCTGTGGTGATATAACAGATTCCACATTATCTGCTAATCCATCTATCTTGGTGTCATCTGCAAACTTAACCAGCTTGTTACTTATATTCCTCTCTAAATCATTTATATATATAAAAAATAGCAGCAGCCCTAGCACTGACCCCTGCTGGTCAACAGTCTTAACATTGGCCAGTCCTGATGAGGATCCTCGCACCATCACCCTTTGCTTCCTAGATGAGCCGATTCAGCTCTCCTGCTAAAAAGCGGAGGTGCAGGGTTCGAGTACCATCCTCTCCAGCCATGATAAGGGGCCAGCCCATTTATACAAGCATTTCATTGTACCTGGTACTTGTGCTTGTACACATGACAATAAAAAATCGAATTGAATTGAACTGAATCTCAGCTGAAGTGGCTTAAGGACTTTTCTTGGCATCTCGACAAATGGTCCTAGCTGCTGTGGCTGAAATCTCCGTCGATCTCGCTGACCTTGGCCTGTTAGCAACAGAACCCAACTCTTTCATCAGAGTGTGAAAACCGCTGTGCTGACAGGCATTTTCAGATCCCTGGGTATCTTTTTATATCCTTTTCCTGACTTCTACAATTTAATGGCAGGTCCTCTTGCAGGTCCTTTGTCAGTTCTTTTGTTTTATCCAAGGCTCCGTATCCAGCAAAGTCAGTGCAGTTCTGCATGAGTTTAAATTGACTATTTATTGACAGTCTAAGAGGTTGCCGGTGTGGAGACTCTCCCTTAATTTGAACGTGTGTGTGTCTACTTGTGTGTATCTTATCAGCCCCAACATTCAAGGGTATGTAAACTTTTGCTCAGGCCCATTTGGGTGATTTTAGTTAATATTTTGATTTAAAAAGGGCAGACATAATGAGGTGATAATAAATCACCTCGCCTGAGCACAGCTTTCTGCGTGAGTTACTTGTATTTTCCAAACAATGGCTAATATTTCACAAATTCTGCAAGGGTATGTAAACATATCAGCACAACTGCATCTATATATTTACATATATCCATCTTCTGTTATTCCTCTGTTATAAATAAATTGTATTATTTCAACAAGCGTTGTCTGGGATTATTTGTGAAAGCAGGTCTTCAGCCCCATTTTGAATCACAACAGAGAAAGTGAAAGCTTTAATGTAGAATTTCGCCGAGTTATGAACCTTCATAAATTGTACAGATCTCTTCATATTTCTGGCCAGAGTGTGAAATGGTGATCTTACACACCGCATTACCTGCAGAAATTTGCCATGCTGGGGTGGGTGTCTTATTGATTATTCCATCCATCCATTATCCAACACGCTATATCCTAACTACAGGGTCACGGGGGTCTGCTGGAGCCAATCCCAGCCAACACAGGGCGCAAGGCAGGAAACAAACCCCGGGCAGGACGCCAGCCCACTGCAGACTGTTATCCATCCATCCATTATCCAACCTGCTATATCCTAAATACAGGGTCACGGGGGTCTGCTGGAGCCAATCCCAGCCAACACAGGGCGCAAGGCAGGAAACAAGCCCTGGGCAGGGCGCCAGCCCACTGCAGACTGTTATCCATCCATTATCCAACCTGCTATATCCTAAATACAGGGTCACAGGGGTCTGCTGGAGCCAATCCCAGCCAACACAGGGTGCAAGGCAGGAAACAAGCCCTGGGCAGGGCGCCAGCCCACTACAGACTGTTATCCATCCATTATCCAACCCGCTATATCCTAACTACAGGGTCACGGGGGTCTGCTGGAGCCAATCCCAGCCAACACAGGGTGCAAGGCAGGAAACAAACCCTGGGCAGGGCGCCAGACCACCACAGTTATTGATTATTAATCAATTAAAAAAAAATCTACACTGCCACCTAGTGGATCAAATCACATCACGCTGCAAAACATCCTGAATATTTCTATGCTTTCTGCCACTTTGGGGTCATTCTAAGGAAACTCATCAATATTCATGAGTGGGGTGGAGCCTGCCAACTATAAACACAATGGCAAGCAAAAAGCTGTGAAAGAACTTTTAGAGCAAACTGAACCACTGCTTGAATCGAGCGACAGTGATGACAGTGTGAATTGGTCATCAGATGTTGACGTGGATAGTGAAACTGGTGCATCCGGCACTTTACAGCCGAACTGTCGTGATGTGCCCAAAGAATTCAGTTGCGTAAAGCGTTACCGTGGTGTGACAGTAGCTGTGTGGGCAAAATGGCAAAAATGATGACAATCAAGTGCAAGGACAAGAGGAACATTAGCCCCCCAGCACTGTTCACAATGCGGCAACTCTCAACTGTTTGAGTCGGGGGGGAAATGTGGACGTCGCAAAGCTTTGTGCCGTGGAAACCTGCAATAACACAACTGGCATGCTGATCATGCGGATTCTACCCTCTTGTGTGCAAGCAACAGATAAAAATAAAGGAAAGATGTCAGGCTGTGCGTTGATGACTGTCTCAAAACATGTCACACAAAACACGTGTACTAAATCGTCATCAGTTCAGCAGTGTGTTTGATCGACATGGGCATGCTGACAAAGTACATGTGTAATGCCAAGAAAAGTGCATGCTGACACTTCAGCACGTGAGCAATAGTACAATTGCAGAAGTGCTGGGAGGAAGAAGACCAGGGACACCCGGAGTGCTTCCGGATGCACAGCCGGCACTTCCACCACACCTGGGAGGGCCGGCGGAAGGTTATCGGGAGGCACCTGGAGCACATCCGGGTGAAAATAAAATGGGGCCGCCTCCTTGCAGTCGAGGGCGAGAGTCGGGTGGAAGAGGATGGAGCTCGGAGGAGAGGAGTGGAGGCGGTGAAGAGAGGCATTGAGGAAAGGGCCTGGACTGGGGGTGATTGGTGCTGCGGCACTGGGTTGTGTGTGTGTGAACACTTGTAAATATTGTAAATAAACGTACGATAAACAACGATGTCTACCTGTCTGTGTCTGGGCTGTTCTCCACACCTATTTCTGGCAGCACTTCGGATTGTGGTGGAAGATCTGCTCTCCAGGGCTCAGCAGCAGCTATAGCACCCCCTGGTGGAGCCCAAGGATCCCAACACGGCTGCACCAAACTCCAGCTCCCATGAAGCCCTGCAGGAGTCCTAGGCACTGCTGCAATCCAGGGGTGCTGCCATCTAGCGCTCCGCGGGAGGTAACGCTCTGGCCACACTTGCTCACCGAGTTCTTCCAGCATGGCCATCTGCCACAGGGTCTTGTTCAAGGGCCCAACAGAGTAGTGGGCAGTAGTGGGATTTGAATCGGCAACCTTCTAGATACCAGCACATGGCCTTAGCCAAAGAGCCACCATAGCAGCACTCTTAGTATACGGCACTGCTGTGCCATTAATTACTCGATGGTTGAATTACGAGAGGCCTACACTCCAACAAGAGTTTCATTATACGTGAAGATTGTGCTCAGTATATCGGACAATAAATGCCACGTGCAGAATTCTTCACCTTTATTCCAATTATTTCTTTTATGCGCATATTTTTGAAATTCAACTCTAAAGAATAATTAAAAGGGACATACGCACCTAAAAAATATGTCAGTTTAAGTTATGATGGCTAAGACGCCTCTTTAAGTGGGCAAATACAGCTTGAAGCATCTCGGGCGAGGAGCTCACCTCACTTCCCAGTGCGACACCGGGCAGGACTGGAGGGGCTGCAATTACAGGCCGATGAATTATTGAGCGTCTTTGTCCTTGGACTTTGAGGCGCTCACCACATGATATGATTAATCAGAATATCTGAGGAGAGCATGAATAACGGATGACTTCACTCGATTTCCTCTTGATGGATTTTGGGACTCTTTAATGGTGCGCTTGATCCAGAGCTTTAATGAAGAGCCAAATGTTTTTTTATTTAAGTGAAACCTCAGCCTGCCAAATTCCATCTTCCACCATCACAGACGTCAGGTACATTTGTTCCCATCGGTAGCCTCTGTGAACTCCTTCCAAAGTCAGACTTGGCATTTAACTCCTTTTAATATGCAGGTCTGGGAGTCAGGGTTCATCACTTCTGATTTTGCTTTGCATTTAGTTTTGTCAGATTGTAATCCACATCCATCCATCCATCTGTCCATCAATCCATCCAATTTCCATCCATTCATTGATCCATCCATCTACATTCAAGCAAAATGTCTACCCATCCATCCATCCAACAATACACTTCCAAACTAAACATCCATCCATCTACCTGTCTATCAATCCATCCACTTTCCATCTATCCATCCATCCATCTACATTCAAACAAAAACATCTAACCATCCATCCACTTTCAAATCAAAACATACATCCATCCAGCCA
>JANRMT010062797.1:16770234-16781052 GCA_026402145.1 Polypterus bichir lapradei | reverse complement strand
GTCCATCCATCCATCTACATTCAAGCAAAAACATCTACCAATCCATCCATCCATCACTCCATCCACTATCAAACCGAAACATCCATCCATCCAACTACTTTCAAACTAAAACATCCAGTCAGTCAGGCAGTCATTTCCCAATCCGCTATATCCTAACACAGGGTCATGGAGGTCTGCTGGAGCCAATCCCAGCCAACACACTGCGGAAGGCAGGAACAAATCCTGGAAAGGGCACCAGCCCACCGCAGGGCAACTAAAACATCCATCCATCCACATTTAAACTAAAAAATCCATCCCACCATCCACTTCCAAATCACAAATCCATCCATCCATCTGTCTGTCAATCCACACATCGACATTCAAACAAAAACATACACTTTCAAATCAAAGCATACATACATCTAGCCATCCATCCATCCATTCACTTTAAAAATCAAAGCATCCATTCATCCATCCAGCCAGCCAGCCAGCCAGCCAACCATCCATTTCCAAACCAAACATCCATCCATCCATTTATCCATCTACATTCAAGCAAAAACATCTACCAATCCACCCATCACTCCATCCACTTTCAAACTGAAACATCCATCCATCCAGCACAGGGTGCAAGGCAGGAACAAATCCTGGGCAGGGTGCTAGCCCACCGCAGGGCAACTAAAGCATCCATCCATCCACTTTTAAACTAAAAAAATCCATCCCACCATCCACTTCCAAAACAAACATCCGTCCATCTGTCTATCAATCCATCCACTTTCCATCTATCTATCCATCCATCCATCCATTTACATTCAAACAAAAACATCTACCCATCCATCCCTCCATCTATCCACTTCCAAACCAATCATCCATCCATCTGTTTATCAATCCATCCACTTTCAATTCATCCATCCAACCATCCACTTTCAAGCCTAAACATCCAGGAACTATTGGAAGCAGTTTATTGGGCAAAACACGAGCCCCAGCCCAGAACGGGATGCCATGTTAGCACCTGTGTGATGTTTCTGGATGTGGCCGCTGTAGCATTCGGTTCCAGGGATTTGATGTCCCAGGGGTTTGTACACGTGGAGCACCGATCAGTGGCTCACTGTGAAGTAAAGGTGGGGACTGAGCTATCAGCATCAGGGTTTAACCCTCATGGACCCCCGTTCTGCTAGATATTATGTTGACACCTTGACCTCCTAAGTGAGACCATAACTGTCATACGAGGCACAGAAATCAGGGGTCTGTCAGGGTGTTGTATGCAAAAAGACCAAACAGAATGAGCTGTGGTTACGTGTCTGGAATGTGTGTGCCTGTGATGTGTTCTGGTATCATCTGCTTATCTGGCCGTTGTTAAGAGCCAAGAAATAAAAATAGTTCTTAGAAGAAGCTCCATTTGCTCACAGGAAGCAGTAATCGAAGACGAAGCATACTGTATCTGGGGGCAATCACAGACTCAAAATGGAACAACAGCGCCTCTGCGCCTTATTAACTCGAATTCCAACATCACGTCAACTTCTTCTCATGTCTCGTGCTGGATGTGTTTTAACTTTTGTTCTCCTGGCTTGGTTTGGAAATCTTCAAGTCTGCAACAAAAACTCAACAAAGTAAAGCAGCCAAGTAATGAGGTCCCAGTGGTCAAACCTGACAGACCCTTCAAACAGGCGAGTCTGGGGAAAATACGCATCCGCTCAGGCAGCACTGACCCTTCGCATTCACAATTCCGGGCGTTTCCGTCATCGTTAGAAAGCCACTGGTTCAAATATTCATGCTGGCCAAAGCAATTAACCTTTAAAATATGTTTGACTTTAATAAACTTGCACAAGCTGAAACTGGGAGATGAACACTTGTCGTTCTTGCCGAATGTAAGTTTAATTTTTCCATATAATGTGTAGCAGTGCCAGTTAAATGGCCCACACCTCCCAGCAGCCCCTGCAGTATTATGCCATTATGTAGATTCAGAGGGCTCAGGGGATGCTGGGAAAGAAGAAAATTAAGCAATCTCTTTAAAAGAAGAGGCAAAAAGACAGTGAGGGGATCATCTATGTATATATTTTTTTCACCATTGGATTACAGTTTCCTTGTGGATTTCTGTGTTTTTCCTGTGCCAGTTTGTTTGTGCAATTTCACGATTTGTCCAATGAGCACTCCCAGTATCTCCAGATTATCACGCAACACCTAAAACTCATTAATAAGCATCAAACTGTTAGCTTGCCGGCTCAATTCATTCCCTCTGTCATCCGCACCTGCTCTTCCGGACCGTGTCGTAAGTGTTGATTGTCCACTGAGTGGTGCCTGCTGCTTCATTTGGTTTCATGTACAGTACGTATGTAGGGGGGTCACACATGTGCACATAGGAGAGGAACTCAGGGGGCTTATTGGAACATCCTGGACCGGATAAGGACGGCTTTGCTCCTCTCCCAACAGAATCACAAAGCCTGCCTCATCTGTCCTCCCGCAGGGCTGTCTTAACAGCATCATAGGCCCCCAGGCAAAGTAGAGCACTGGGGCCCCTCTTTTGATAGCAAAACAGAAACATACCAAGGCATCAGAAAAAACGTGGGCCCCTAGGCAACTGCCCAGCGTGCCCATACGTTAAGATGGCCCTGTCGTCCAGTTCCTCCACAAACAGCACTTCTGCTCACAGTCCAGGTCCTGATGTCACTTCCTGCTGCAGCTCCAAAGACCCGCCTCTTCCTTCCTCCCAGCTATAAGAACCACCCACCTTTCAGACTCAGCAATCCTGTCTTGGACTCAGGGTATGAATTTCATAATTTATACTTGGGGGTGGGGGTAAATTTCAAAATTCATATTGTTGTGATGAGACTAAATTCCATACATCATAATTCATATTGTCACATATTATATTTCATAAATCATAATTTGGGGTGGGGTTTAATGTCATCAATCATCCATTTGACAGTTCCTGTCTGATATGACAGCAGCTCACAGACCAAGTTCTGATGTCACTTCCTGCTGCAGCTCCAAAGACCCGCCTCCTCCTTCCTCCCAGCTATAAGAACCTCCCACCTTTCAGACTCAGCAGTCCTGTCCCGGAACTCAGGGTATGAATTTCATAATTTATACTTTGTGGTGGGGGTAAATTTCATACATCATATTTCATAATTCATAATTTGGGGCAGGGTTTAAGGTCATCAATCATCCCTTTGACAGTTTCTGTCTGATATTACTATGTTAGTGGTTAAAGATTTGTACTGAGGTTGTGCATTCAAATCCCGTTACTGGCACTTGTGTGACCACGAGCAAGTCACATGACCTGCCTGTGTTCCAACTGGAGAACCCAAAGAAATGGAACCAATTGTATCATAAATGATGTAAGTCGCCTTGGAATAAAGACATCAGCCAAAAAAGAAAATATCCAAAAGGAGTTAATGTCCACAGGGCACTCAGCCCATATTATTTGATTTATTATCCTGTTTGCCTTTCCAAGGCAGCAAGTGTTTGATTCCCTATAAATAAATACAAATAAACGTCGGCTTTTGGTTGAAGTGTACATTTTTACTTTCATGCATAGGAAATATAGGGAAAGTATTGTAATTGACCAAAAATTAAATTTTTGAGATTTTGATGAATCTTGATGTTTTAGACCTCCCTGAGTCCGAAAATAAAATTTTTGGAATTATATCTGTGTGTGTGTGTACACTTTAACTTAGGTGAACCAAATTTTTCATACAAATATTAGGCACAAAATATAGATTTCTATCAACTCTTGGGTTATTTCCGCTAACCAGAAGTAGTTTACCTTTTATTCATGCAGCTACAGTGTCCGATTGATTTAAGTTTACCTTTATAATAATTGTTCAATATATTATTAATTTGATTTGATTTAATTTGATTTGGGGTGGCATGGTGGCACAGTGGGTAGTGCAGCTGCCTCACAGTTAGGAGACCTGGTTTCGCTTCCTGGGTCCTCCCTGCGTAGAGTTTGCATGTTCTCCCCGGTTTACCCCCACAGTCCAAAGACGTGCAAGTTAGGTGCATTGGCGATTCTAAATTGTGCTGGGTGTGTGTGCCCTGTGGTGGGCTGGGGCCCTGCCCGGGGTTTGTTTCCTGCCTGGCGCCCTGTGTTGGCTGGGATTGGCTCCAGCAGACCCCCGTGACCCTGTAGTTAGGATATAGCGGGTTGGAGGATAGATGGATGGATGATTTGATTTGTTGCTGATGGTTCTGTAATGTATATAATATAAAAATATAATCATTGTCTTGCGGTTTACTCCTCAAATATCCACCCCTATATCTGAGTATACGAGATTGTATTTTCTGACGTGTCAGTACGGTGACTCGGGCTGGAGCGGAGGATGCGACGTCTTGTCAGGTCTCTTCACAGAACGTCTTCAGCTTAAATACATTGAAGCTGTACATGACACCTTCCAAGGTTTTTCCACACATTTCTTCTGGCTAGTTTAAACAAATATGATTTCCAGCCCATTTGTATAAAATTCTTTGCTCAGACGTCTAACATTAAACGGCATTGCGCATGTGGTGAACACAAATGCATGCTTGGCACGCGTTGCAGACTTGACTGCTCACTTTAAATCAGAGTGATCCTTGTTTATAAAGGAGAGGAAATAAAAATAAAAATAAAAGAAAGAAAGAAAGAAAGAAAGAAAGAAAGAAAGAAAGATAAAGCACCGTCTCGAAGCACAGCTTCAGATTTCGGGGCCGCTCCTGGCTACGTTCGCGTCTCGCTTTTATGAATCCACTTTGTTGAAGAAGATAAGGCTTGTTAAACAAATGCTTATTTATTCGAGCACCACCCAGCGAATTCTTCGAGGCAGCACAAGATAATTGCTGACTTTGATGTTTTATTAATGCCGGCAAACATGTGGCACTGGAGAGGACAGCAGCCAGTCTACCTCGAAGTGAGAATCATGTGAGAAGAGGCTGCCGTCGACAAATTCAAGGAAGGCATGTCTGGGCGTTTTTGCATTTGGCACGCTGGTTTTCACCTCAGGCTGTACACTCAGACAAACGAGAAGACGGCATTGCTGCAGCGGACGCTGGAGTGCTGTGAGCGTTAGGAAGGCTGCTGTCGAAGGAGTGATGGAAAAAACACACGCAGGTGTCCAGACTCCAGACGTGGCTGCTGGAAAGACCGAGTCTTGTGAATTACCCGTCTCGAAAAACACTTAAATCACACATCGGATCTCAATGAACAAAATATTCATCTGTTAAATCTTTACAGTGTAATCCAGTGTAGTTCGTTGAGAACAAAATGAAGTAACGACAGTCAATGGAAACCCAAATCACCGACACATTGAGGGCTGATTCAACATCACACTGAAAATCAAAGTCAAAAATTGAAAGCACAAGCTGATCCAACTGGCATGAATTTCATCTTGGCAACTCCTAATGTGACTCAGTAGTGTGTATGGCGCTCCATGTGCCTGTATGGACCCCCAACACCATCTGGGACTGCTCCTAAAGAGATGGCCGATGGTGTCCTGGAGGATCTCCTCTCAGACCTGATCAGGCCATCAGTGAGCTCCTGGACAGTCTGTGGTGCTACTTGGCAGTGTTGGATAGATAGATAGATAGATAGATAGATAGATAGATAGATAGATAGATAGATAGATAGATAGATAGATAAGAAAGGCACTATATGATAGATAGATAGATAGATAGATAGATAGATAGATAGATAGATAGATAGATAGATAGATAGATAGGAAAGGCACTATATAATAGATAGATAGATAGATGATAGTGCCTTGAACATGAGAAAGGTGCTATACAAATAAAATGTATTATTATTATTATTATTATTATTATTAGATAGATAGATAGATAGATAGATAGATAGATAGATAGATAGATAGATAGATAGATGATAGTGCCTTGAACACGAGAAAGGTGCTATACAAATAAAATGTATTATTATTATTATTATTATTAGATAGATAGATAGATAGATAGATAGATAGATAGATAGATAGATAGATAGATAGATAGATAGATACTTTATTAATCCCAAGGGGATGCACCGATGTGTAACGTCCCAGAGGTTCTCAATTGGATTCCAGACTAGGGAACATGCAGGCCACTCAATGGCATCAATACCTTCATCATCCTGTAACTGCCTACACACTCTGGCCACATGAGACCAGGCATTGTCCTGCACCAGAAGGAATCCAGAGCCCACCGCACCAGTGTCAGGTCTGACAATGGCTCTGAGGATTTCATCAGCAGTCAGGGTACCATTGCCCAACACGTATAAGTCTGTGTGACCCTCCAATTATATGCCTCCCCTGACTATCACTGACCCATCACGAAACTGGTCATGCTGGATGATGTTGCAGGCTGCGTAATGTTCACAATGGCGTCTCCATAAACTTTCACGTCTGTCACATGTGCTCAGAGTGAACCAGTTCTCATCTGTGAAGAGAATGGGGTATCAATGGTGGAGGTGTCAATTGTGGTATTTTCCGGTGAATGTCAATTGAACTGCACGGTGGAAAATCGGATGACATTATCTCCACTCCATCCGTTGGCTCCAAAGGGGCTTGATGGACTGAATGGTCTCCTCTCGTTTGTTAAGTTTCTTGAGGCTAGGGATCCGTGCTGGCAATCAGAAGGTTCAAATCCCTTAAATGCCAGAAGTGACTCTACTCCGCTGGGCCCTTGAGCAAGGCCCTTAACCAGCACTTGCTCCATCCTGGGTATGATGTTAACCTGCATCCAGCCCTACAAGCAGATCCTCCAATTTGCAAGGGAAAATTTGGGGGTTGGTGGCAGGATTGGCACTCCAGCCACTGTTAAAAGTCTCCCACTGTTGCAGTGTGGTGCTGAGGTGGCACCGGTTGCATGGCTGTGCCTGAGTCCTAATTTGGGTATCCTGAGGTGATTCATTCTGTGCGTCATCGTGCCATATCAGTACAAGCTTCTAATGTTCTCTCCCTCATGTTCTAATCCAAGAATAAGAGCAGAACGTAATCAGAGGTGCCAACTTACAAACACTCCACACAACACAATGATCTCCTAGTCCTGAGCATTCCCAGCTGACTTAAATCGCCAGAGGGAGTGGTGACGTCAGGGTGGCCCCGCCTCCTGGGGCTCCACCCACAAAGGACGAGCTTAAACAGACAATACACAATTAACCAATAAGTAAAAAAAAAATGACAGAAATCACAGAAAAATATGAAAAATAATTTGAAAGTGACACAAAAACCACATAAACACAAGGTAATGCATAACAGCTGTGGCTTCTTGAAAGATTTCTTGCCGCCTTCATTAAGCATCCCTGCAGATGCCCCGCCCCTATGTAAGCACCGCCCACTTTCTAGTCGGCCACGCCCATCACAGCACGCGCCCACCAGCACTTCTTATTTGCTACATCCTTCTTTAGATTCTTCCTTCATTAAGGCTAATTCATTCTTTTTTTTTGTATTTTTCTCTTTATAACCCGTCTGACAGATTCCTTCAAAACAGAAGTTTCATATTCACTTTTTTTTTTTTCCCATTTCTTCCTGCACGTCTTTGTCTTCCAATGACTAGATTTTCATACCTTGAAAAGAAGCTTGCAGCATAATGCTTTAATTGACTTGTCAGCAGCAGACAGGAAAACTTTAATTAACGAACGTATTTTTTTATTTATTTCATGTTTGCATTTAAATTGCGCTGCTTGTTGATTCATTCATCATCCCCCTAATAACTTTCTTTGTCTTCGTAAGCATTTGACCTTTTTAAACGCTCGCTTTTCACAGTTGTCTGCGGTTAATGGAGTTGTTATTTTCTGACACTCTGTGCCGCCATAAATAATTCCTTGACAACACATCCCAGTGTCTTTTGCGCTACCTTTTTTTTTTTATAAATATTATATTTTGTTAATTGTCAGGAGGTGTCAGAGTGCGGCTGAGTATTTGTGGGCGACATTGCCAATCATTGTGATCTGCCTGGCACTTTCTAATTTTAAGAGCCTTCTTTTAAGGATGGGAAACAAAAAGAAACTCTTGAGGTCTGACGCACCTGTCCCCGAGTCCTGCACTGGATGTCACCTCACCAAAGTGGCCCTTCTGGAATAATTGTGTGTATATCAGTGGGCACATAGAAAGGCATGGGCCTGGGGGTCTGTTTAATCACATGAGGAACAGGCCGGCATCTACCGTGAGTGGTACCAGCTAACCTCTTTGATTCTTTTCTTAATGAATGGTGGGACACAATAAAATGTGCAAATCAGCTATACAAGTGTTACCTTAGCTCTCTCACTGTCTGTGTTTCACCATCGGGACTTCTAGAGTGACCCGGGTTCGCTTCCCGGGTCCTCCCTGCGTGGAGTTTGCATGTTCTCCCCATGTCTGCGTGGGTTTCCTCCCACACTCTAAAGACATGCAGGTTAGGTGCATTGGTGATCCTAAATTGTCCCTAGTGTGTGCTTGGTGTGTGGGTGTGTGTGCCCTGCGTTGGGCTGGCGCCCTGCCCAGGGTTTGTTTCCTGCCTTGCACCCTGTGTTGTCTGGGATTGGCTCCAGCAGACCCCCGTGACCCTGTAGTTAGGATATAGCAGGTTGGATAATGGATGGGTGGATGAACTTCTAGAGCAGGCTGCTTGCTGACTGGAGCTACCTTTACTTTCAGATCTTTACCACCAGGGTCCCCTTGTGCCCTTGAGGGTCCACATTTAGACAAAAGAATGAACAATGTGATCTCCAGGCTCACTAGTAGGCATCAGACTGAGACTCTGCTTTGATGCTTTCTCTCACTGTTATGAAGCCCAAACCACAAAAAAAAAAATGTTCAAAAATGTCCACTAGAGGGGGATATACCATCAAACCCCGGCTAGATGTTAGGGTCGAATACAGGATCTTTAAACAATAAAGAGACGTATTCTTCAAAACAATGAAGCTCTGTGGAGCACAAAAGTAAAAGGAGTTGCCCCAAAACTATAAGACAACGCAATGCAAACCAAGTCCCAATACAGTCAACCAGAGAAACATAAGTAGAGACGCAACAAACACTCACCAACTCCGTGGTGCAGTTAGGTGAACCACCAGTAACTGTGGGAAACCCTTAGCCTTTATACACCTGAGGGCAGTGACGGGCACCTCTTGGGGAGCCACTCAGTAGACACAAGGCACATAACAAAGACCCAGAGACAAAACCCGCAAAGACAGAATAATGCAAATAATTATCAAAAGCAACATTAACATAAATAAATGAATAACAAACAAATGAACAAAAAGTGAGGAACCATGGCTGAAATACAACACTAACGTATATTTATTTGCAGCGAGTATAAAGTCACAGTCCAAGGACGCACAGGTTAGCTGAGGTAGCGATCCTAAGTTGACCCTGGTGTGTGTGTGTGTGTGTGTGTGTGTGTGTGTTTTCTGTAGTTTTTAGGGAGGCGTTTCTTTCAGTGAGGACAGACCCGTCGATAAGCAGACAAGATCTCTCCTTCTTGTGCTTCACTCCAATATCGGCTCTGATTTCGTTATCAGTTTTTTATTTTATAGTCTCCTCATCACTTTCAGTTACCGTCGATGGCTCGTGTGTGTATCATTTGCCTTTGCCTTGGATGTTACAGTGTTTGCATGTTGCCCAAATGAGGTACAGTGTGCTGCTGCTTTGTACTTTTGACTACAGTGGAACCTCGTGTCATGAACGTCACCGAACACGTACAAATCGGGTTACGACCAAAAAGTTTGCCAAACTTTTGCATCTGTTCACGACCACACACTCGGGTGACGAACAAGCCAGTTTCCCTTCCAGTTCGTATGCGCCGATGATTTCTGCTCGTGTTCAGTCTCTCCCTGTACTGTACATTGTTCTCGGTGCATCACGCAGAGGGACTCTCCCTCAAAACTGTAACCTCCTCTCAACCCAGCTTCCTCCTGTGGTATAGCGGGTCCACAGCTCCCGTCCAAAAGGCCGGTTTTAATAAATAATCACCGCACTCACGGCTTAGCGAGGGGCCGTGGGGGTGTGTGGACGAAGCGCTTCCTGAGGCGTTTTTCACCTAAGTGCACAGGTGAGAAGCGGTCCGCATCCATAATTGTTCACAGGAGCTGCTGATTGCCACGACTACCACGTCCTCTTCATAAATAAGAAGCGCGAGTGGGCTAAGGAGAAAAACAGAAAAAGAAAAGAACAGGAGGTTGCAGGAGAAGGCAGGAAGCAGGAGGAGAAAGCCGGTGCAGGAGAGAGAGAGAGAGAGAGAGTGAGAGAGTGAGCGAGAGAGAGAGAGAGTGAGAGAGAGCATGGGAGAGAGAGTGAGCACGTGAGAAAGAGAGCGAGTGCACAAGAGAGAGAGAGAGAGCGAGAGCATGAGAAAGATAGAGCGAGCGAGAGAGAGAGCAAGAGCGAGAGAGAGAGTGAGAGAGAGAGAGAGCGAGAGAGAGCGAGCACGTGAAAGAGAGAGAGCGAGAGCAAGAGTGACTGAGAGAGAAAGTGAGAGAGAGTGAGCGAGCGAGAGAGAGAGAGCGAGGGAGTGAGTGAGCGAGGGTGTTTGTCTGAGTGTTATGCAATGTTTTTACATTTAGTTTACTATTATGCTGTGCATTCTATGGTATAATTAACTATTTTTGTGCTTAAAAATCTTTAAAGAAAATATATTTACATACAGTTCGTGCGGTCTGGAATGGATTAATTGTATTTACATGCAATCCTATGGGGGAAATTACTTCGGATCACGACCAAATCGGGTTACAAGCAGAGTTTTGGAACGAATTATGGTCATGCACCGAGGTTCCACTGTATTCCATTTTGGCAAGCCGGAGACTAGATGGCCTGTTGTCTCCTCTTTTTTATTGCATATCCCCTTGGGATTAATAAAGTATCTATCTATCTATCTATCTATCTATCTATCTATCTATCTATCTAT
>JANRMT010062797.1:16755765-16770224 GCA_026402145.1 Polypterus bichir lapradei | reverse complement strand
ATCTATCTATCTATCTATCTATCTATCTATCTATCTATCTATCTATCCTACACTTCAGGTTGGTGTCATCTTTCAAGATCTTGTTTTGGCAGTAGATGGTGTAAAGACAAGACAGACAATCATAAAAGGTCTGGGGCACCTTGAAGGCGAGCAGCAGCATTCTGGACCAACGGTGACCTGCATATCAGAGATCTGCTAATCCCAGAATACAGCGAGTTGCGGTAATCGAGGCGAGAAAAAATAAAAGCATGAGTAGCTTTCTCAAGATCCCTAGAAGATAAAAAAGGCCTGATCTTACCTAATAGACGAAGCTGGAAAATGCAACTCTTGACTACAGAATTAACTTGTTTCTCAAAAGAGAGGTTACTGTCAAACATAACACCAAGATTGAGGACTTGACAGAGAAAGAGCCTAGAAGTCCAAGACCAATTTGGGCTTTAGCTGATGGACCCACTATAAGCACCTCCGTTTTATTTTGATTCAGATCAAGAAAATGATTAGACATCCAGGATCTTAGTTCAGAAAGGCAGTTGTGCAGTTGATTTATTGCAGAGTTGGAGACGGGAATATAAACCTGAGTATCATCAGCATAGCAGTGAAATGAAATGTTCAATTTCCTAAAAAGAGCTCCAATAAGGAGAAGGTATATAGAGAATAAGATAGGACCCAAAATGGATCCCTGAGGAACACCACATTTAAGAGGAGCAGTAGACGAAAAAGACTGAAGAGTGTCTACCAGTTAGATATGTCCTGAACCAGTTAAGAGCGGCCCCTTTAAGCCCAACAAGATGTTCAAGCCGCAACAGCAATGTCTCATGGTCAATGGTGTCAAAGGCAGCGGACAGGTCCAGCGTGCCTCACGTACAGCTGTATGACCCGTCACACACGTGCGATTAGGAGGAAGCTGAGTGGACCAAGTGGAGGTAAATATCCGCCAGGCCAGGGGGTGACAGGGTGCGCTAAACCTTCTTCTTTGTCTCTGCAGGCCAAATATGGGAAAACCTGCCGACTTAACAACAACAACGGCACTTCCAGTCCTGGATCCAAGAAAAGATGTCACTTGCGGTTCTGGGCTCAGATGACATCACTCCTGGTATCACCCTTTAAAGCTGCCATCTTTACCACCAGGGACAATATACAGGTGGCTGCCCCAAACCTTTCCAGTGTGTTGAGACTCATTCTTTTACAGACCAAACTTAGCGAAAGCAAAACCAGATTTATAAGCCTTAAGCAGAACTTTTCTTAAACAAGAACATTTCTTTTCTTTGCTATATCTATTTTTTCTCTATTTTCTTGTGAACTGTTTTGCTTTGAACTTTTACTAAAACTTTTAAAACGAACATATTTGTCTGTGGAACTGTCTGATCACACATCACACTGGTGTTTGAATCATCCTATGACGCAAACTGCAAACTGCTGCAGAACTTTGTTAATTTTGGATGGGCGCAGCTTCACAGCTAATGGTTCAGTTTCAGTTTGTTCTAAAACTGGCTTTACAGCTTCCTCTTTACACGCCATTGTGTGTTTTGGTTGAAGGCTCCACCCTGCTCATGAATATTAATAAGCTACCATAAAGTGGAAAAACACATAGAGCTAGTCATAATTATTTTTTTTTTGCATATCCACTAGATGGCAGCAGAATACTGTCCCAAGAGTTATTGGACCGTAACAGCTTAACCCGAGAGGCACTTGGGCTTAACCATTTATACATAGAATTCCAAGCCTGGCAGACACTCAGGTCTATCACTATGGACAAAAAATAAAGAACGAAAAGAAAAGAGGAAAAAAAAATGAATGGCTACTCCAAAATGTGGAAAGTCCCAAAACTAAAGTCAACTGCCAAGAGCAAAAAATACACTTAAATAGCCTTAGGATTTACCTTTCATTTTCTAACAAAATACTGAAAATCTCAGAGAAAGGGAGCAAAACATCGAGAGTGTGAACTTAAAGTCCCAGGTTTGAGAAAATATTAAATCGAGGCTGACATCAGAGGACCCCCTTCTCAGGCTCAGTTGAGGTATGTAGTGACCCACCGAGATGACAGAGGGTGCTGTTGTTAACATTGTTTGTCTCTTTCTTTTCCCCACAGTGTCGAGAAGCCGTCCGATGAAGGCATTTGACTCCACCCACTCCAGTCTAGCTGCCATTGAACCCTGCACATTCCAGAAAGAGGCATCAACACTTCTTTTTGTTTTTTTTTTTTCATTTATTGATTTTATTAAAATCAAATAACATTCCATACAAGTAAGTCAAGTTTTACAAAACTAGGTTCGACACAAATCATCAAATTCTTTGTTAGTTGTGGTAATTATACTTCGCAAACTCCTGATATTCTATTTGGTGGTCCACAAGGCTCTATCCCGGGTCTGCTGCTCTTTTCGATCTACATGCTTCCTTCAGGTCAGATTATCTCGGGGCATAACATGAGCTACCACAGCTATGCTGATGACACACAACTGAATTTATCAACAGCGCCTGATGCCCCCGACTCTCTTGATTCACTGACACAATGTCTTACTTGTGTTTCTGAATAGATGAGTAGTAATTTTCTCAACTAAATATGGAAGAAAACAGAAATGTTAATGATTGGCAATAGTGGACATAATAAGATTATTAGAAATAAACTTGATGCATTAGGATTAAATGTCAAGACGGAGGTAAAGAATTTAGGGGTAACTATTGTCCTGAATTTTAAATCGCATATTAATCAGATCACTAGGACAGCATGTTTTCACTTATGAAATATAACAAAAGTTAGACCTCTTATATCATTGAAACATGCTGAGAAATTAGTTCATGCTTTTGTTCTCAGTTGACTAGATTACTGTAGCGCACTCCTCTCAGGACTACCCAAAAAACAGACATCAATCGATTACGAGTGCAGAATGCAGCTGCTAGAATCCTAACTAGGAAAAGAAAATCTGAGCACATCTCTCCAGTTTTGATGTCACTACACTGGTTACCTGTGTCATTCAGAATTGATTTTAAAATACTGCTTATGGTTTACAAAGCCTTAAATAATCTCGCTCCATCTTATATAACGGAGTGTCTGACATCTTATATTCCAAATCTTAACCTTAGATCGTCAAATGAGGGTCTGCTTAGAATTCCAAGAGCTAAACTTAAAAGAAGTGGTGAGGCGGCTTTCAGCTGTTACACACCTAAAATCTGGAATAGCCTGCCAATAGGAATTCACCAGGCTAATACAGTGGCACATTTTAAAAAACTGCTAAAAACACATTACTGTAACATGGCCTTCTCATAACTTCATTTTAATTTAATCCTGATGCTCCGTATATTCAATTAATTATCATTACTATTCATGGTGGCTCCACAATCCGTGCTGACCCCTACTTTTTCTTCTGTTCTTTTTCTGGTTTTCTGGGGTGGCGACCTGCACCACCACCACCTGATCAAAGCACCATGATGTCCTACATTGATGGATTAAAGGCCAGAAGTCCACGTGACCGTCATCATCAAGTCCTTCCATGAGAACCATAAATACCATGAGGACTGATTGAGGTCATTGATGTTAGGTAGAATGAATGCCTAGAGGGGGCTGGGTGGTCTCGTGGTCTGGAACCCCTGCAGATTTTATTTTTTCTCCAGCAGTCTGGAGTTTTTTTTTGTTTTTTCTGTCCCCCCTGGCCATCGGACCTTACTCTTATTCTATGTTAATTAGTGTTCTCTGATTTTAATTCTTACTTTGTCTTTTATTTCTCTTTTCTTCATCATGTAAAGCACTTTGAGCTACATTACTTGTATGAAAATGTACGATAGAAATAAATGTTGTTGTTGTTGTTGTTGTTATCATCAACATTTCAACTAGAGTGATCCACGGCCACAGGAGCTCCACTAGCAGTGATTGCAACCCCGTAACTCTGTATTTGTTGAATTCCCGTATTCGGGACTTACACCAAAGAGCGTCATTTGCTTTGTTTGTTTCTTTGTTTTCCACAGGCAGTAAAAGGGACGACCCGGTTGGCGCCCCCAAAATGTCTTTGCTGTCTGGGGATTTGTCAGTCCCACACCAGGTCACAAGGAAAGGCTTATTTGCATAACTAGGAGGTCCCACCCCCTTTGGGCTCATCTTGAAGAGGGCAAGGCAAGAAACAAACCAAAAACAGGACAATCAGAAAAGATAATTACAAAACGGTTAATGAAAAAGAAGAGAAGTAATGGAAAATAATTATACACTAAAAGAAAGTCATTAACACAAGTAATTAAATTCACTGAAGGAGCAAAGCAATTTATCAAGAAAAATAAAACAAATCGAAAGCAGTAAATCAAACTAAAGCGTAGGAAGGAGCCCCAGCGAGAACGTGACCACCACACAGTGCGGTATCATGGGGTCTACCGGCCCATGTGAAGAGTGTTATGGAGTGCATAATCATCTCATTTGGATTGCAGACACAGTACTTAAAGGCAAGCTGCACATTTTACAAGGCATACTGCAATGAACTGTCTGGCCAAATGGACTCCTGATTACCACGGGGTATTTCACACACTGCACCCGACCTCTAAATGTCAGAACTTATGAGAAAATCTCATTGTGGGAGCCAGATGTTGTAACTAAAAGCAAAAGGCAATACAATATGGAGTGGCACAACTCATAGATACTTTAAGTGGTTACTCAGAGGACAGCAGATTATTAGGAAGGATGCGAAGAACCAGAAAGAAGCCCACGAGTGTTTCCCCAAACCACAATGACACAACACAGCATGAGTCCTATGGCCACTCCTATAGAATTGTAGAAGATTTTCTTCTGTTGTTTGAGTAGCACTTGCAGTAAATGGGGTGGTCCCTGATTTTTCTTTGGTTCTCCTGGTCATTACTTACCGCCACGCCTTCCATGCATGATGGTGCAGTGGGAATCCCAACTCAATCAATATCTGTGTGAAGTTTACTCCTTTGCTCAATGTCTTAATCTGTTTTTCATATTATTATTTTATATTTACTAAAAAACGAAGAAACAAAAAGGGGCAATGGCATTTTGGGGTGGGGGGGGTCCCAGCTTGGGTTAATCTTGTTTCTAAATGAAATGAAGGACATGCCATTTCCCTCAATCACAGTTCCCGAGCTCTGCAGTTCTACTCCGTTGGATGTCCGGCGGTCAAATGATGCTTGTTGTTCAGGCCTGGGAGGTTTATCTGGCTTGGGAAGGGGGTGGGGCTTAGCAAGAGGAGGCGTGATGTCACTCTGTGATGGGCGGGGTTTACAGAGGTTTACCTGGAAGCTTCATACACTGCTTTTCTTATAATTCACATAAAGCTTTGCCGTGAATGTTGCACCGGACGTGTGAATACTAGAAGTGACAGGACCCCACCTCTCTCTGGAGGACGTGAGTGCTGGTAAACTCCACCTAAGCACTCGTGTCTGACAATGCTAATAATTATAACATGACGTGGCCTTCTCAAGGCTGCTTAATCTAAATCAGTGGATGAGGTGTCGTAGCCTCTCCGGGCTGCCCTGGGTGTAATGAAGGACCCCGACTCATCACAGGGACCACTCATCCAAACTCACATTCACAATGGGCCAATTTAGACCTCCCAGTTAACCACTCCTGTCTTTAGGATGCATGCGCACACGTATACAACAAAGAGAACGTACTTCTCGAAATGTTATGTCCTCAAGTGAGGAAATCAAGAACATCGCGTAAACATTTAGCTTCTCTTTGACCAGCTCCTCACAGCCATGACCACCACTGCTACACAATTTTATAGGAAAGGGCCGCTGCTTTAAGCACATAATCAACTGGTTGGCGTTTCAAAACTGAAAGGTGCTCGATATGCATTACAGGGGCTTGTTCCATCTCATAAAGCTGAACTCCGTCCCGGCCTTTTCTTCTTTTGATCTCTTTCTCCGGCTCCATATTTCTCTATCTAAGCTGCTAATGTGCTCCTGCTCGACTTCCTCATTCTTCACCTCATGAAGCTTTAATGAAGCTCCGGACCGCGGATAAAATCAAAAGGCAGAGAGAGCGAAGTTCAAAGGACGCCCCCGCCATCAATAAGGCCTCATAACCCTGGGACGTTGGATACCCCTGCCGCCGAGCCCCTTTAATTCTCCAACATTTGATTCTCCAGAGACACTTTGGGACTTTTCCGTGTGGGACTTTGACTTTCCCAGCTTTGCACGACAAGACCATTTTTTTTTTTTTTTTTTCCTGGAGCCCGAGCCCCATGATCTATATTTTAACCATGATATCATAAGTGACATTTATTAATTCATGTTTAAAGTTCACAAATGTAATTATGGCAGAGCAAAGATCCCATGGCATTATTCTTGATGCTGATTTATGAGTGCAGTTTTGTAAAGGAGACCTCCATCTGGAAACATAAAAGCTCTATTGTGTGTCAGAAAACTGCTAAATCAATTAAGCAGTAAATCAGATTAACCAAAGGGAAACAATGGCCAGGCTCTACGAAAAAAACCTTTAAGCGGCAATTTTATAGGAAAGGTCTGCTGCTTTAAGCACATTATCAAGTATTAATGAGCCTGGGATTGAAGATGATACTCTCACTTAGTGGCGTATCGAAAATAAATCTTCAGTCACCAGCTATATGGTGGGTTAGAAAGGAGTGTGCTCGACCCAAAGGGTGGTCCGGATAGGATGCACCCTAGTATTGTGGAATGGGGTGTCTGAGATGCTATCTCTGAAGAGAAGAGAGAATTACAAGTCACCCTTCCAGTAACTTTTGTTTTATATATATAGCCCCTTTTACATGGTGAACGCAATCCCAAGGTGCTTTGCTAATCCAAAGATAGAAAGTGGAGCCAGGAAGAGGTGTCATAATGGGGAACAAAAATTTGAACCCACATCCCTGCAGTGGTGGGGCAGGAGCCACCCAAGTTAAATTTCAGGTTGTCCTTGTTTTGCAATCTGAATGTCATCATTCAAGTACAGGACCGCCAAATGGTGCAACATCTCCTGGTAGCGGCGGGCACAACCTATCGGGGTGGGGAGAGGGGGTCAGATGTCATTCCAACATGGGATATAGGTACATAAGTTCAATTAACCTCGTAGTGATGCCCTGCGCCCCTAGACCCTGGCATAATTACACCCTGGACATCTTGTGGTTCATAGCCAGTGAGGGGAGGAGAGACACGGTGTTACATTTCTGCCAGGGCTCCTCCTAATTCCTGTCTTTATGTATTTTATGTTCATTTTTGATTCTTTTGTTTAGGTTAATATTGTTATTTAAGTTGATTATTTGCTGCGGTGGGCTGGCACCCTGCCCGGGGTTTATTTCCTGCCTTGCGCCCTGTGCTAGCTGGGATTGGCTCCAGCAGACCCCTGTGACCCTGTAGTTAGGATATAGCGGGTTGGATAATGGATAGATGGAAGTTGATTATTTGCATTATTCTGTGTTTTTATTACTTTTACTAGGGGGCTTTGCCCCCTGCTCACTTTGCTCGCCAACCCCCCGATCTGCGCTACACATTTCCCTCGTTGCGGTTTTGACACTCACGTATGGGGATGCGGATGTACAATTTAAATAGATTTTTGTTTTCATGTGAATTGTTACATATGCATCAATGCGACATATAACTGCCCATGATTGCAGTTCGTTTCTTTCTCTCTATTAAATAAAGCAACTTTTTCGATTATTTGGCTCTGAGATTTGGTAATTGACTTTGCAAAAGTTATTCTAACGGGAAACTGTTAACGTTTTAATACGAATGGCATATCAGGATTTCCTTTGTTGTCTAATGTTATCTCCTGAAGGTGTACTACATTACCTTTCTTGGATACATCCTTCTTTCTACAGTAATATGTGCAGTGGAAGACCGGACGGTGTTAACGGTTGTAGATATTCTTCGTGATATTGTAAGTTGTTATCTTCATCTTCCTCACGATCACCACCAACTGTTTCAGCGTAGTCTATCGATATGCATTTAACCAATTTGCCGTGTAACAGATTAACATTATTGGCGTTAATTTGTTGGACTTCCTCGTTTCTCGGTGCTAGGATTACATATGTACATTTTTTATGTTGATAACCCTTCGTGATGAAATTCTTTAATAAGATTTGGACATAATACGTCTTCTTTAATTGGGAACTTAAAGTGAGGAAAACGTTAAAATGTACAAGAGCTGGAAGTGCAGGAAGTGTGTCTGACAAAAGCATTCACACGAATGAGAGGTGAGAGAACCGTGGGCATGTTTGAAAATGTTTGAGAGGAGGGTGAGACTTGAAACAATCTCAAGGCAAAAGTCTTGTCTCCAAAAAGTCTCGTCGCGTCGAAGGATTTTTTTATATTGTTATAGAGATATTGTTATTTATGTTGATTATTTGCATTATCCATCCATCCATTATCCAACCCGCTATATCCTAACTACAGGGTCACGGGGGGCCTGCCGGAGCCAATCTCAGCCAACACAGGGCACAAGGCAGGAAACAAACCCTAGGCAGGGTGCCATCCCACCGCGATTATTTGCATTATTCTTTTTTTTATTACTTTTACATATTACATCTAATTTCTATCTGTTGTGACCTGTAGAGGGCATCTGAGAGCTCCAAACCTTTGACACAACTTCAGAGACACAGTTTCACAACTTTATTTGCACAGATACCTTATACAGGTGTCGTCCTTCCAACAATCCAAAACTCCAACAATACAACTCCTCCATTCTCGCCAGGTGAACTTCATCCGACTCAATCTCTCCTGACTCTGACAATTCCATTTTTTAACTCAGGAACCCAGGAACACTTCTGCTGCAATAAGCGTGCCACCTGGAAGAACTTCTTGACCAGGAAGAACCTCTCCCTGATAGGGGAGAATCGTCCCTTCGGCTCCCTGTGGTGCTATTCGCAGACCCTAGCAGGGCTGCCCACCATACTACAATTCCCATGCAGCCCCTGGGTATCCAAACCAGAGTGATACTGCAGGGGTGCTGCCACCTGGCATTGTAAGGCAGTTTTCTTCTGTCCGTCCATTCCAATGTCCTCCCAACCAGGAAACAAGAACAACAACATTTATTTATATAGCACATTTTCATACAAAAAGTAGCTCAAAGTGCTTTACATAATAAAGAATAGAAAAATAAAAGACACAGTAAGAAAATAAAATAAGTCAACATTAATTAACACAGAATAAGAGTAAGGTTTGATGGCCAGGGAGGACAGAAAAAACAAAAAAAAACTCCAGACGGCTGGAGAAAAAAATAAAATCTGCAGGGATTCCAGATCATGAGACCGCCCAGTCCCCTCTGGGCATTCTACCTAACATCAATGAAACAGTCCTCTTTGGATTTAGGGTTCTCACGGAAGGACTTGATGATGATGGTCACGTAGACTTCTGGCTTTTAGTCCATCAATGTTGGAGCATCCTGATGCTTTGAGTAGGTGCTGGTGGCACAGGCCGCCACCACAAAGAAACCGGAATAAGAAACAGAAGAGAGAGTAGGGGAAAGATACCAGTAACCAACCCTGCTGAGATGCCCATCTGTTCACACCTCTCTTTACATTGTCTATGCTTGTTCTTTTATCTTCTGTGTATTT
Organism: Polypterus bichir lapradei; assembly: GCA_026402145.1. Taxonomy (NCBI): domain Eukaryota; kingdom Metazoa; phylum Chordata; class Cladistia; order Polypteriformes; family Polypteridae; genus Polypterus; species Polypterus bichir. The sequence goes on along the minus strand of JANRMT010062797.1, from coordinate 16,760,718 downwards.
TGAGTGTGGTTCCCTAGGCTACCTGCCTATCTCCTTCAAGTGACTGTCCCTCGTCCCTATGAAGGGTGACAGTACACAAAGTCTCTTGTGGTTCATTGAATGCCTTTATTGGTGTTGATGAGTTCTCTTGTGGATTCCTGGATTTTGAGACCTTTTTGTTCCGGATTTCGCCTTTGTTTGTATCGGGATTGCCTGTGCCAGACAACTTCTTCTGTGCCTTTTGTGCTCATCCAAGCGTCCTTATGTTCAAAACATTTTTGTTAAATAAATGTTTTTATTTGTAAAGATTGATACATTGCACAAACTGAGAGCTGAAGGCCCCTTCCTCTTGTGGAGTTTTCTTTGCCATAGCATTTTAGGAGTTTCTCTCAATACTCTCAAGTTCATGACACACAGGCCACTGCAGAGTAATGCAGAATCAGCAAGTTCTTTATTTTCTTCTCATCCAATACAAATGTAAAACTGTAATGTGTTTCATAACAACAATCAATCAAAGTCTGTAGTGTTACATTCAAAAGATAAGAAGAACAATATTAATGAAGTGAACATTAAAAAGTGCAGGAATGAAAACTTAATAATTCAACAGCCCCTCCGTTCACCTCCTCCACGGCTCCGATTCATTCAGAGCTCACGGGATTAGGTCACTTCTTCCCAATCGCCGACTTAACTGTCAGACTGATCCTACATGAGCTTTCCTTCACCTCTTCGTCATTCCCTCTCCATCACCAGATCCGTGCCAACCGCCATCTCTAGCGTTCACTAAATTCGGAAGTCGTTTCACGCATCCCCTATTCTCACTGCTCGCTCTCACATGTTCAGCAGGTCCGACCAATCGGAATGACATCGTGGAACTCCGGCGAATTAACAAACTCTCACACAAAACTCCTCACTACTCACACTACTTTCCAACACTACTTTCAGCCCCTTAAATGTGCAAATGGGGTAAACCTCATCCAATCTCCCACGCCCGCAATTGTCACCTCGTAACTTACAAGCTGGTCTACACCCGACATGGTCACCAGTCCGGAATTCCTCAATTAAACACTGAGATAGATAGGGGGCGCTGTCGTCCTCTTGAACCCTCAGATCTGATGCCAGACACCAGATAAAAGTCCAATAATTTTTATTTGGACAATAATACAGTGCACTAAGCACCCTACACTCCACAATACTCATATAACTCACAATAATCACTACAATAAACAATCCTCCTACTCCCAGATGCATTGCCACCCTTCCTCCCGACTCAGCTCAACCCTGGGATCTCCCACAGTCCTTTATATAGTCTTTGACCCGGAAGTGCTTCTGAACCCTCTGTCCATGTGACTTCCTAGCACTTCCGGGTCAGATCCAAACTCTTCTTTTCATCCCGGAAGTACGTCATTTCTTCTGTCGCTGTGATTAAAACGTACTTCCGGGTTAGAGGTAAAATAGAAATCTCCGAGCCTCCCTGTAGTGTTCCCTGGTGGCCCTGACGTTATCCAGCAGGGCTGTACAGGAAAACTCCAATGTTCATGATGCCCTTCTGGAATTCGGGGCATCTCCACGTTGCAGGGATGGCTCCCTCTGGCGGCCTGGGGGTATTGGCCGGGATGAATAAACGGCCATAGTCCACAACACACACACCCCTCATAAATGTGCACACTTCTGTGCTAACACAACTCATCCAGTCCCTTTATGAGGTGATACATAAAAATAACCGGATTGGTAAAAAAATAATATTTATTGAGGAATTCCAGCATTCTAAACATTGTCATCTTCTATGCACTCCTTCTCCCTCCCGCTCTCCACACCGCTCCATGCGTATCTTCCATTGATTGAAACAGAGCTGGAAGTCTTCTTGCTTGAGGCTCTTCAACAGGTTTGTCATTTTTGCCTTCACTTCATCCATTGAAGAAAAATGTCTTCCCTTCAAGTCACTTCTGATTTTCGGGAACAAGTTAAAAAATCACAGGGAGCTAAACTGGGCGAATAGGGAGGATGATCGAGGACAGGAATGTTGATGTCAGTCAACAACTGCTTTACGGAAAAAGCAGCACGATCATTTCGAACAATCCGATTCACCGTCTGAAACGAGTTTGGGTGACCTGGGCGTTGAACGTCTTCTACATGTTCTTGTTCTTCCTTGAACTGTTTGTGCCACTCACTGTTTTTATCATTTCATAAGTTTCTGTGGCCGTTTTGTTCAGTTTTTGCGAGGAATTTGATGTCGATTCACTGTTCGATTTTTTGCACCCGACATTATCACGGCAACTCGTGTAGCGATTGTTGTGCAAATACTGACTGGGCTGGCTATTCGCAGGATACACCGAGCCGGTCGGCGGTTTGAGAGGAGGTAGGTAGGAGGGGATATAGTGCTACGATTCAAATCCGGCCGACCTCCAGACGGTTTTCCAGGAAAGCCCCAAGCCCAGTCCGGTTATTTTTGTGTCTCACCTCATATTTCTCTCTTGTACTGACAGCCATCTATACCAGCCAGCATAGCGTCACACCACGTCAAACCTGCGCCACACCATCCTCTGATAAGTGCTTCACTCTCCTATTTACACCCTCATTTCCTCTATAAGTAGATAAAACCAACACAAACTGACTCCATGGTTATTCTGCGACACCCCGTCACACTCAAGTTAATCAGAAAACTAATAATACCTGTGCTTTCTTTCACTCTTCGCTGTTCCCCATCCATTGCTAGATCCTCACCAACCATCATCTCCACCTTTCACATAATTTGGAGGTTGCTTCACGTACCCCCTGTTTCCAATTCTCTCTCTTGCATGTTCAGCAGATCCGACCAAAGCTGCACGATACTCTAGAACCCCGATGAACTAACAGACTCTTAAATGGACCCCCGAACAAACTCTCCTGTTCAATGCTCATTCGACCCCTTCAATGTGTCAGTGGTTTTTAAGGTTTGTTTGTTTGAGGGCACACTGTTACACCGGGTAGGGAAGGTGGGCTCTCATTACGTCCCTCATGCACCTTACCATCTCTTGAAAACCTTATAACTCACATCCCAGTCAGCCCCCGATATGGTGTGTACTTCGCCAGGAAAGAATTCTTCAATTACATTGTCACCTTCACTGCCAGTCAAAAGTTTTAGAACACCTCAGTTTTTGTTCAAATTGAATCAGTTTGAAATTTAATGAGGGTGGCGCAGTGGGTAGCACTGTTGCCTCGCAGTAAGGAGACCTGGGTTCGCTTCCTGGGTCCTACCTGCGTGGAGTTTGCATGTTCTCCCCATGTCTGTGTGGGTTTCCTCCCACAGTCCAAAGACATGCAGGATAGGTGCATTGGTGATCCTAAATTGTGCTTGGTGTGTGCCCTGCGGTAGGCTGGCATCCTGCCCAGGATTTGTTCCTGCCTTGTGCCCTGTGCTGGCTGGGATTGGCTTCAGCAGACCCCTGTGATGACTGAGATTTAATTTATATAGTGCCTTTGCCATGTATGCTCTTTATTAGCACTTCTGTCTATTTGTGTCTTGTTAAATCAGTCTGTCATGCATGGGCGTCAGAGGACTCCATCGGGTTGGATAATGACTGACTGAAATTTAATGAATGACATAAATGGTGAAAGGGTAAGCAGTAAACTGCAAGGGAAAGTTTAGGCTATCAAAAACTAAAATAGAACATTTCAAAATATGACAAATGGGCCTTCTTCATGGAACAAGTAATAAGTTACAACCTAAAAAGTTAAAGTTAAAAATGAAGCCTTGCAAGTTGAAGCAAAAAATTTGCACCAGTGTCCCAACTTGTGTTGATCACTTAAAACTCCTCTGTGTGTCTTAAAGCAGAGTTGGAACAGACTGTGTTACTACACCCTCTGGAGTGCAACTGATTAAATTTGAAGAAAATGGGAAAAACTGAGGTGTTCTAAAATTCTGGTCTGGTATTCTATAAGTACACACAGCCCCTCGCACATATGCAACTGATCCAGCATGAAGTGCAATCACAAATCTAAAGTTATGGCAGGAATCTCCTTATTTCATTATACAATCACGCAGTGGCTGTTATGATTTAGGACACTCAAAATGGTGACATGGTGTGACCCCTTTGAAGAAGGCCCATTAACCAGGCCAGAGTCTTCCTTAGCTCTGCCCAGAAATAGGCCTCACCCCAGGCAATCTGATATCAAACTCTACTGACAGGCTTCTGTCTGTCTAGGCCTCAAAATGGGGAACAGGCTTTATAGTCCAAAACTATCTTAAATGCATGAAATATATAACGATACCCTTTAAGGAAGAGGAGCCATAAGAAACCCCCAGTTTAAATGACTAGTGCGAAAGGGGCTTCATAAGCAAAGCAAATTATTTTAAATAAACAAAGTGGTACAAAAATCTATCTATTTGTCTATCTATCTATTGTCACACACGCGCATCTAGAGAGCAGCTAAAGGACCATAAGACAGGGGACTGTGACAGTGTGCTTACCGCTCTCTCTTTACTTCAACAGAAAAGACTAGCAACAAAAGAACACCGCACATTGAATTCGTCTCCAAAGCCTTATCCAGACGTCTGGGCCGTTTCCGGGTTCTTTAGTCACCACCAGTCCCTGGCAGATGACGCCACCACTTTCCCAAGATCCTTTGTGTCATCTTTTACCCAGCATTCCTACTTCCATTCCTACCTCATAAATATGTCCGTGTTTCTCCATTTTGGTTGTCACTTGTGTATCCCATAATCTGACCTTAACTTGTGCTTTGACTGTGCTCTACAGTATATGGGGACGGAATCCCCAACCTTTAAACGTGGTCTTTGTGTTTTCTTCACACTATCTATCTATCTATCTATCTATCTATCTATCTATCTATCTATCTATCTATCTATCTATCTATCTATCTATCATATAGTGCGTTACCTATCCATCTATCTATCATATAGTGCATTTCCTATCTATCTATCTATCTATCTATCTATCTATCTATCTATCTATCTATCTATCTATCTATCTAGGGAAA
>JANRMT010062797.1:16740632-16751117 GCA_026402145.1 Polypterus bichir lapradei | reverse complement strand
ACAACAATAAAAAAGTGTTCATTAGTCATTATTCCATCATTCCATTGGTAATGTGCTGCGTGTAAATTTTACAGAACGCCCTCGTTAAGCAGGCAGGCATCAAGCGCTTTCCCATTGCAGGACCCTTTCTTTAGAGACCAGGGACGTTTTAGAAAATCAGAACTCTGGTATCATTCCCACTGCAGGAATTCAGGCTCTTTGTAGTTCCCGGTAACTCTTTTTTTTTTAGCTCCTCCGCCAGGGCGTGTACTTTTTGCTCTTATTTCCTCTAAGGGTCGCCAGCTCCCTAGTTGGAATAAGTTCTTTTGTAATTGTGGTGTTTTAAGTAACCCAAAACTATATCAGTATAATATTAAAAGGAGATACCCCTCCTATAGTGATGTGGTGGTAAGAGAAAATAACTTAGCTTTCTTTAATGATGATTTACGCGGCATTACAGACGAAGGAAGCCAAATGGCAAGACAATTACCAAGGTGGGATCTTGATGTATACAGTCTGCCATTTTTTGTCGCTGCGCTGGAAGGATTCTCAGGACGGACGACGATATCACCCATCCATCCGTCGGCTTCGAGGTGTATGGCTGCTGTCCAAGTCTTTTATACTGTTTTCTTCACGTGCAGGCCCTTACTTAGGTTCCAAAAAAGGCAAGGAGAGGATTCAATTTCATCTCTGACATACAGAAATCGTACAATGCCCTATTTTCGTAGTTGTCCCTTTCTCTTTTCAAATGCTTGCCTAGCAGTTTTAAATGCTGAGAGCCCCTGTGTGCTAACTTTGGCCTGGCCTGTACATGTGAGTGGATTTATAAAATAATTTTTGTACAGAGCACAGTGACATTAAACTTCTATTCTGATTACAGCTCTCCCTGGAACTGTCATGGGCGGGGCTTGAGTGATGAATTGTGCTGATTGGCTGACCACAAGCCCTGGCGCCTGCTTACAAGAGTGACCATCTGCCACTGAACATTGACGGCTCAACTGTGGAGGTCGTCAATAGCATCAAATTCCTGGGTGTCCACCTGGCTGAGAACCTCACCTGGTCCTACAACACCAGCTCTTTAGCCAAGAAAGCCCACACCCGGAAGTGCTTGGGGGAAGAGGAGCAGGGACACATATTATTACATATTATTGTTAAACTGACGATGTATAGATTAAAATAAAATGAATAACAGTTATTGAAAGAATATGCGTTAAACTGAAGACAGTTTTTAATATTGTGTACATATTGTCAGAGATGGCTGGGGTGGCGACCCGGCCGGGATGCCTAGGAAGACCGGAGGAGTGCTTACGCCTTCTCCAGACCATGTGGGGGCGACCACCCTGGTTCCTTTGGGGGCCACGGGTACAGAGCTTAGAAGCTCAACCCTGTTGGGGCCCGTGGTCACCGCCAGGGGGCGCCCACATGCCTTTGGAGCCCTGGACCTCAGCACTTCTGCCACTCCCGGATGGGCCAGGGGGAAGAAGACTGGGGACACCCGGAGTGCTTCCGGGGGTGCAGCCGGCACTTCCGCCACACTGGGGCGTGTCGGTGGAAGGTTGCCGGAACACACCTGGAGCAACATCTGGGGGTGCATAAAAGGGGCCGCCTCCCTTCATACAATGGCTGGAGTTGGGAGTGCAGAGGACGAGGTCTGGGAGGAGGCAAAGAGACGGCCTGAAAAGAGAAGGTATTATTGTGTTGTGGCCAGGACTTTGGGGACTGTGAGCACTTGTAAATATTGGAAATAAACGTGTGTTGGGTGATGTCAACGTGTCCGCCTGTCTGTGCCCGGGCCGGCTACCACACATTTTACTTCTGTATCCATAGATATGTATGTTCTAGTATCTGTAGTTGTTGACGAGTTAAATCTAAACTCAAAACATATTTTGGTTTTGTCACACCGTAAATTAAAGGGTATAGTTTTTTCAGCCTTGGTGTGTTAGTAACCCAACTTGGTGACAGCTGATTGTTACACATCTAGGTATGAACTTTTTACTTTCTTGTATACAGTGTGACAGATGGCCAGGGCCCATGCCTGGTCAGGACGCCCCTTCACCACATCTGCCAGGGGGATAAGGGTGGGAAGCCCAGTATCTCCCCCTGGACACTAGATGGCAGCATCCCTGAGTTGCAGTGGTGCCTCGGACTCCCCCAGGGCTTCATGGGAGTTGGAGTTCTGTGTAGCTCTGTGGGGTTCCGCAGGCGCCGCCAGGGGGTGCTGCACCAGGAGTGACTGGCCCCTTTTGGGCACTACTGCAAACAGATGTCGATAATCAACCACCTGGAGCACTTCCGGGTGCCTAATAAAAGGGAGCCAGCGACCACCACTCAGTGGCCAGAGTCGGGTGGAAGAGGAGAAAGCTTGCTGAGGAAAATTGGTGGTGGAAGACAGGAGAGAAAGAGTGCGTAGTGTAGTGTAGTGTGCTTTATTTGGGACAGTGTTGTGGCTGGAGGGATTAGGGGGAAGATGTGCCCTCCAGCTGAAGAAAATAAAAAGTCTTTTCATTTTATACGTGCCTCCCGTGTCCAATCTGTGTCGGCTCAGGCGCTATATAGCGCCATTATTACAAGAGAAAGTATAGAAATCGTGGAAAAAATTTGACTGCAAGATTTTGATGAATCTTGATGTTTTAGACTAGGGGTGTCGAACTCCGGTCCTGGAGGGCCGCAATGGCCGCAGGTTTTCATTCTAACCACCTTCTTAATTAGTGACCTGTTTTTGCTGATAATTAACTTCTTTCGCCTTAGTTTTAATTAACTCGACTCAGACCCCTTAGTTCCTTCTATTTCTTTAATTAGCAGCCAAACTATAATGAGACACAAAATGAGCAAATAGGTGAGACACATTATCCGAACATAAAGAAAGGTGAGGATTTCGGTAAGGTTGATCTCTCAGGTCAATAATTTAGAACCAGAAAATCAGCAGTTTGGGAAATGAGAGCAGCAGCAAGCTATGGAATTAAGTAACAGGTTTAATTAACAGCGAGAATTGGCTTCTCATTAAGAAACTGGTTGGAGTGAAATTTTGAAGTGAAGTTTGAAACCCCAGTTTAGCTGGTCATCTGTTGGCTCATTTCACGTCTCATTTCTGTTTGGCTGCCATTTAATAACGAAAAGAATCAATTCAGAGGAGTGAATCCTTAAAACAGGGCTATTCAAATGAAGGGAAAAGGAGTTAATTAGCAGTGAAAACTGCTCACGGATTAGGAAAAGGGTTAGAATGAAAACCTGCAGCCACTGCGGCCCTCCAGGCCTGGAGCTCGACACCCATGTTTTAGACCTTCCCGAGTGCGGAAATACCATTTTTGAAATTGTCTGTCTGTGTGTCTGTGTGTAAACACGATAACTCGAAAACGCTTTCCCCTCAGCGAGATTTTGTACACCTGCTTTATATCAAAAACCAGTAACGGCGCACTGCTATAACGATAATGTGCAGTGAATACACCCGACTTGAGCATTCGTAGTTTTCCTCCTCTTTCTCTGTACGTTTATCATTCATTTGCTCAGAGGTTGATGCGCTTGCTGGTTCCTGAGCAGCTCTTCATTTCTCCACCCTAGTGCCCGCTTCTTCTCTTCTTTCGTCGGCACCTCTTAGTGTTAAAACTGATTAAGTTAGTTTTTGTGTTGCACTTACTTTGTACGTTTTCTTTCATTTTTCACTTAAGCTGGCACTTAAGTCTTCAATCTGCCTCAAGAATGATTTAAGGTAAGAAGAGGTAGGGGAAGTGGCCGTGAAGGTAGTAGGGAATGAGAACGATGCCCGTATGCATGTGCCACACGCCCACCCTACTGCCGAGAGTTGATTCTACAATACATTAAAATAAAAATAAAAAAAGGAATAACTTTGGAGGTCAGTCATCACCCTGAAAGCGGACACTAGACGTCACGTAGTGTATGTGTACCAAATTTCAGGTCAATAATTCAAACGGTTTGCGAGTCACAGGTGATATAAAATCCTGGACAGACAAACGGAGAGCCACGGCAGCGTATTATAGAAGAAGATAAGCAATCCTTTCAACTTTTGGGCCACTTCTGGCAACCGCAAATGGTACTTGAGCTGAAAACTTTTGCGAATTTTCAAGTAAACTGTGGTTATAATTACAGATAGATGATTCCGATTTTGTATCGATATTTACAGTATAATGATAAAAAGCAAACAGATGTGAAATTTGAGGAAAGTGACTCAACCGGAAGTAGTATTTTATTTAAACAACCATCTGAATTTTTTGCATCATGGAAATATAAATATTGTGGACTAAGCCCCGGACACAGACAGACAGACATGGTATTATGCACCACCACCTGTTTATTTACAGTATTTACAGTTACTAAGTGCCACACAAACCAAGACTTCCCCAAAAGTCCAGGCCTCTCACACTATCTGCCTTTCTCTTCGGCCGCCTCCACTCTCTCTTCTCCAGCTTCATCCTCTCCTCACCCGACTCCAGCCTTGAATGAAGGGAGGCGGCCCCTTTTATAATCACCCGGATGTGCTCCAGGTGCTTCCCGGCAATCTCCCACCGACATGCCCCAGTATGGCGGAAGTGCCGGCTCCGTACCCGGAAGCACTCCGGGTGTCCCCAGTCTTCTTCCCCCTGGCCCATCCGGGTGTGCCGAAAATGCTTAAGGGTCCAGGGCTCCAAAGGCATGTGGGCGCCCCCTGGCAGTGACCACGGGCCCCAACAGGGTTGAGCTTCTAAGCTCTGTACCCGTGGCCCCCAAAGGAACCAGGGCGGTCGCCCCTACATGGTCTGGGGAAGGCGTAAGCACTCCTCCGGTCTTCCTAGGCATCCCGGCCGGGTCGCCACCCCAGCCATCTCCGACAATATGTACACAATATTAAAAACTGTCTTCAATTTAACGCATATTCTTTCAATAACTGTTATTCATTTTATTTTCATTTATACATCGTCAGTTTAACAATAATATGTAAACATTGAACATGCCATGTAAATATAAAGATGTAATGAGAACAATAAGCTGCTGCGTCCCCATTGTGTTCCTGGTAATACGTTTAATTTTATGATTTTTTTTTTTATTTCTGTCATCATTATCATAATTAAATGTTGCTAAAAGCAGTGTTACCTATAGCGATTTATTGCAAATAACATTATATAATACTAACACTTTTTCTATGTTTTTAGGTGACTTCAACTCTTTGTGTGGGCGGCACGGTGGCACTGCTGCCTCGCAGTTAGGAGACCCGGGTTCGCTTCCCAGGTCCTCCCTGCGTGGAGTCTGTATGTTCTCCCCGTGTCTGCGTGGGTTTCCTCCCACAGTCCAAAGACATGCAGGTTAGGTGCATTGGCGATCCTAAATTGTCCCGAGAGTGTGTATGTGTGCCTGCCCGGGGTTTGTTTCCTGCCTGGTGCCCTGTGTTGGCTGGGATTGGCTCCAGCAGACCCCCGTGACCCTGTACTTAGGATATAGCGGGTTGGATGATGGATGGATAACTCTTTGTACTTTGCATGTAATTGAGGTAATGTATATGTAATCATGACAAAAATTCCACCACCGCATCATTTCACACAACGGTGACATTGCATGGCCCCCCGAGATCCCCAGATCTCACCGTTTGTGATTTTTCTTAAAAGCCAAGTGTACCGCACACGTCCTGCAACCATCGCTGAACTGAAAAGGACGACTGAAGAGGAAATCGCTGGCATTCCTCTTGACACGTTACGTCAAACAATGCAGAATTTCCACAACAGGCTGTCAGAATGCGTACGGAGAAATGGACAACACCTTCATGATGTTCTCTTCAAAACATAAAATGAATATTAAATGAATATTGATTACCATCATTAACTGCATATCCAGCACAAAACATTTCATCATTAAATGAATTTTGTAATGTGTTTTATTCAGGCATTGAATGTCAATTGACAATTTGCCGTTTCCCTGCGCCACCCTGTAGAACTGGACTGTGTTGGGCGTCGTCATCTGCAGTGCCATCACCAGCTATTTAAAATGATTCTGAAGTATTTGAGTTGTGTTTTCTTATCCAGATTTTTAAAAAGATATTTTTTTTATCGATATTTCATGTCTGTTGTTTTCACCTCCCGGATGGAGCCGTTCAAAGCTGCTGCATGTTGGTTGCTATGGATGCCTGTCTCGGTAGACGGAGGCCAAACACAGTCGGTACTTCACCTAAAACAAATAAAGACTCAAGAAATCATAAAAGGTTTAGCTCTTCATTTTACAGCACACTCACAGCTGCAATTTTAGCTTTTTCCTCATTGTGAAACATTGTCTCGACTGATCGACCTCATGATTATTTTTAGACAGTTGACTTCTGGTTTGCTTTTTCCACTGCTGCCATGCAGAAAAACCAAAAAAACGATGGCCTCCTTCCTTTTCTGAGAATCATTCTTGATAATCACACACTGCATATTTTACTTGTTTTTTTTCAATTAGATCCGTAAAGACCGTCACACACATGCACACAGGAGACAGTTGAAGTGTTTCTCAGCCGAGCCAGGGGTTGGCGCTGTCCTCTGATGCTTTCTCCTTTTTTCCTCTCTGCAGACCACCAGAAGAGCCCACCTCCTGATGACATCATTTCCACCTCTCGAGACAGCACAGTCTGATGACATCACTTCCGGCTCCACTCCCACAAGATCCCTCCTCTTCCTGTTTTTTTATTTTTCCTATAATTCCGCCATCTTCACTTCTCCTATTCAGTTCCGTATTGAAGTCTCGTCTGCGAAGACCTTCATTATTGCAGCCACTTTTCAAGTACATGGAATAAAACTCGCCAAACCTTTATGTTTTGGCTTTGAGTCTTTTTACAAGATGGATTAACTTAAGATAAGGCAGAATAAAGCCAACAAGAGGCTCGTGTTAACTGCACAGTGTTCTTTTTGGTTTTGCTATCGATGAGGGAAACAGTTTTGCGAATGATACCATGACACTAAAAAAAGAGGCACTCAAATTTATATTGTAAGTAATTTTGCTGAAATGCTAAATTTATTAGATAGATAGATAGATAGATACAAGCGTAGTCCTTCTCCTCCCGACCCTGGCTCCTCGAGTGGTGGTGGCTGGCCCTTTTTATAACCCACCCAGAAGTGTTCCAGGTGCTTGACCACCTGGTCCTAATTGCACCTCCGGGTGGGGCTGAAAATTCGTCCAGCCAGGCTGCTGAGTCCATGCAGCTCTCCCTAGCGGCCATCCGAGCCCCCAATCAGGCTGTGGAGGACTCCGTCTCCCATGGAGCCCTGCGGGTGGTTGGGGAATCACCGTCAGCCATGGAGGCTGCCACCAAGCGTCCCGGGGGAGGTACTGGAGTGCCCATGGTGGCTCCCCCGGAACATAAGCAGCAGGGGCGCCCCTGCCGGGCATGGGACCCGGCTGTCCTTTACAATAGATAGATAGATAGATAGATAGATAGATATGAAAGGCACTATATAATAGATAGATAGCTAGATAGATACTGAGCTGCTGGAAAAGCTGCCACTCGCTGCAGTGCCTGAGTCATTTGAAAAAGTCATTAAAGAGTCTAATGGCAGTTTAAAGGTTTTTCTTAAGCTTTTTAAAATTTTGTTTGGGTGAATAACAAGTGCGATGGAGGGCGCACATTGGCAGGCATGCCAACCGGCGGTATGGCAAGGTTAATTACCTGGATGGAAGGTAAGCCCTAACAAAGATACAAGAAATGGGGTGAAGAGCACCCTGCCAGATTGGAAATGCCAGTGGGGCAGTGAGTACAGTGGCATCCTGGCAGAGTTGGACTGAGGACCAATACCTGGTGTGAAGGTCAGTGTGGTGGAAAGATGGGGGGGGGATACCTGCAGCACTTGTCTGAATCTGAGCACACAGTATAGCCCAGCGTTTCTCAACCTTTAAGTATTTGCGACCCGAGTTTTCATAACAGTTTTAATCGCGCCCCCCTAACGTTTTTTTGAAAGGAGCCCACTAATACCAATTTGTTCTTTTTTAATTAATGATATATCATAGATGCATATTTTATTATACCTACTTAACTTTTATCGACATTTATCTAACTCTAAATTTATTTTTCTAGTATCAGAATGTATTTATAGAGCACATTTGAAACAACATCAGTAATGCTGCAGCTTTACATTAAAACACCACATGCTTCCCCAACACACTAGATGGCAGCCTCCCTGGATGCCACTATCTGTGCAGACACCTGCAAGGCACACTGGGAATTTTAGTTCTGTAGGGAAGCCTTGTTGGGTTCCATGGGTGCCACCAGGTGATTCTGCAGGGAGGCTGCCACCTAGGGTGTTGGGGTAGCATGTAGTCCAGCCAGGTTGTCCCCACCCCTCTATCCCCCACCATGTTTTTACACCTTGTTTGGAGTCTACCTGTGGTCAATTGAATTGACTGGACTGATATGACACACGTCTGCCTTTAGAAGGTTCCACAGTTGAGCAAACACCAAGCCATGAGGTCAAAGGAGCAGTCTTCAGAGCTTAGAGACAGGATTGTGTCAAGGCACAGATCTGGGGAGTTGATACAGAAAAGTGATGGTGGCATTAAAGGTTCCCAAGAGCTTGGTGGCCTCCATAATTCTTCAATGGAAGAACTCTTCCCTGAGCTGGCTTCATGGACAAGGGTACCTACTGGGGAGAAGTGTCATGGTTAGAGAGGTAACCTGCTGGTCACGCTGGTGGAGCTCCAGGGAGCCTATGTGGAGATGGGAGACACCTCCAGGAGGACAACTATCACTGGGCTTTAAGGAAGAGTGACCAGACAGAGATACATGGAAGCCTGATTGGAGTTTGCAAATAACTAACGAAAGGACTTCTGGGCTGTGAGAGAAAAAAAAAAATTCTGGTCTGATGAAACCAAGACTAGCAGCACATCTGGAGCAGCCCAGTCATCACCTGTGCTATAACACTCCAACGGTGAAGTGTGACAGGAGTGGCTTAGGGACCAGCTCTGGGATTGTCCTTGAATGGCCCAGCCAGAGCCCAGACTTGAACACAACTGAACATCTCTGCTAGCGACTTGAAAACATCTGTCCATCGATGGTCTCCATGCAGCCTTTAAGAGCTTGAGATGATCTGCAGAGAAGAGTGGTGACACAGAAAATCCCCAAATCCAAGTGTGTGTGGAAAGCTTAAACTCAAGGAGATGGAATGGCTGCCAAAGGGGCCTCACCGAAGTACTGAGTAAATGATCTGAATACAGTGGGATGCAAAAGTTTGGGCAACCTTGTTAATAGTCATTATTTTCCTGTATACGAGTAAATCGTTGGTTGTTACGATAAAAAATGTCAGTTAAATATATCATATAGGAGACACTCACCCCGTGATATTTGAGAAGTGAAATGAAGTTTATTGGATTTACAGAAAGTGTGCAATAATTGTTCAAACAAAATCAGGCAGGTGCATAAATTTGGGCACCGTTGTCATTTTATTGATTCCAAAACTTTTCGAACTAATTATTGGAACTCCAATTGGCTTGGTAAGCTCAGTGACCCCTGACCTACGTACACAGGTGAATCCTATAATGAGAAAGAGTATTTAAGGGGGTCAATTGTAAGTTTCCCTCCTCCTTTATTTTTCTCTGAAGAGTAGCAACATGGGGGTCACAAAACAACTCTCAAATGACCTGAAGACAAAGATTGTTCACCATCATGGTTTAGGGGAAGGATACAGAAAGCTGTCCCAGAGATTGAAGCTGTCTGTTTCCACAGTTAGGAACATATTGAGGAAATGGAAGACCACAGGCTCAGTTCAAGTTAAGGCTCAAAGTGGCAGACCAAGAAAGATTTCGGATAGACAGAAGCGATGAATGGTGAGAACAGTCAGAGTCAACCCACAGACCAGCACCAAAGACCTACATCATCATCTTGCAGCAGATGGAGTCACTGTGCATCGTTCAACCATTCGGAGATGCTGTATGCGAGAGTGATGCAGAGGAAGCCTTTTCTCCGCCCACAGCACAAACAGAGCCGCTTGAGGTATGCTCAAGCACATTTGGATAAGCCAGCTTCATTTTGGAATAAGGTGCTGTGGACTGATGAAACTAAAATTGAGTTATTTGGGCATAACAAGGGGCGTTATGCATGGAGGAAAAAGAACACAGCATTCCAAGAAAAACATCTGCTACCTCCAGTCAAATATGGTGGTGGTTCCATCATGCTGTGGGGCTGTGTGGCCAGTGCAGGGACTGGGAATCTTGTCAAAGTTGAGGGACGCATGGATTCCACTCAGTATCAGCAGATTCTGGAGACCAATGTCCAGGAATCAGTGACAAAGCTGAAGCTGCGCCCGCCGGGGCTGGATCTTTCAACAAGACAACGACCTGAAACACTGCTCAAAATCCACTAAGGCATTCATGCAGAGGAACAAGTACAACGTTCTGGAATGGCCATCTCAGTCCCCAGACCTGAATAGAATTGAAAATCTGTGGTGTGAGTTAAAGAGAGCTGTCCATGCTCGGAAGCCATCAAACCTGAATGAACTAGAGATGTTTTGTAAAGAGGAATGGTCCAAAATACCTTCAACCACAATCCAGACTCTCATTGGA
>JANRMT010062797.1:16689955-16715632 GCA_026402145.1 Polypterus bichir lapradei | reverse complement strand
TATCTATCTATCTATCTATCTATCTATCTATCTATCTATCTATCTATCGTTCCTTTCATATCTATCTATCTATCTATCTATCTATCTATCTATCTATCTATCTATCTATTTGCATGTGTGTGACAATAGTTATATTTTGTTTATTATTGTATAACACAGTCTTTAATTTCTGTTTTATTACCGGTTTCATTTTTCGTCTCTGTGAGCCGGTGTGTGTGTGTGTGTTTCAGACCAAAGCTGGGTGTGTTCCTGGGATCCTTACCGAAAAAATAAATAAAGGTGGTGTGAGTTTCATTCGGGTTTTTTAGTCCGCTACGTGGTGGTGGCAGCATCAGGGTCTGTGACACTTGTCACGGCCGAGGGATGCAGAGATACCCATAAGGAAAACTGAACCGGAGCGCACTGGAGTTCAAACTGGGATGAAGGTTCAACGTCCTCCAAAAGGACACAAAGCAAAGACAACACAGCAGTGGCTAAAGGACCATGTGAACCAAATCGAACATCTTGAGGGAGACCATGAAACAGCTGGCGAATGGAGGTCTCCATCCAAACTGACAAGAGCTCGAAAAGGATCTGCAGAGAAGAATGGCAGAAAACACCTAATGCGGGTGTGTGGAGCCTGGCATGTCAGACCCAAGAAGTCTCTTCAAGGGTCTTCAGCTAAGTACGAAGGAAATGCAGTCCTGCTCAGAAAAGGACAAATTCCCACCTCGTCAGAGCTGACAGATGCATAGAGTTGTAGCTCACGCTGTTCCAGTGGTGGTGCTGAGGTGTCACCCGCTGCACTCGGGTCCCAATCCAGGTGGTAGGTCGTGTGGTGGGATGCGGCAACGCGCTATCAGCGTAGGCTCCCCAATCTAGTGGAGGTGAGTCGATGGGACGATTGGGAACATCAAAAGAGGTCAACATTTAAGAACATCATAATTGACAGTAATACTTTGTATTTATATAGCACCTTCCCTTGCTCAAGGCACTTCGCAGAGTCCCAGAAAGAGCAGCAGGGTAACATGTAACGTTATAATTTCTGCATAGAACACTTAAACAGATAATTAGACAACATACGCGGCATTAAAAAGAATAAAAGACTATAAACTAGAGTAAACTACCAAATTCAATACAAGAAGAAAAGCCTGAAGAAATAGCATCATTTGTGATATAACACACACTCACACTCACACACACTCACACACTCATCCTGAGCATCTGGACCGAGAGGTAAACTGAAAGAAGGGGCCGAATGTTTGGTTACGTTAAACTCCGTCTTGAACAGGTGAGATTTAAATTATTCACTTTCTTACCTTAACCTTCAACAATTATACGCACTGTGATGGAAACTGGGTGCCAGGGAGTGCCAAACCCCAAATACAAACACACCAGACCGCCCTGGGTTCAAATAAAGGGTGTATTTATTACACAATACCTCCTAAAGTAACAAAGCACAAGTAATCTGTCCTCTGATTCAACTGTCCTCTCTCCACCGCACTGCCCTCCTCAGGTCAAGTGTTGTCTTCCTTAATCCCCAGCGAGGGAATACAGTCCCTTTAACTGAGGACCCAGAAGTACTTCCGGTGCCAGGGATTTTACCTGTTTGAAATTCTTCGTGGTCATACAGACGTTCCCAACAAGTGTAGAGAGTGTAGCTCTCTGCAGTGCCCTCTTGCAGTGCCCATGGACCCCAGCAGGGCTGCTTTGCCAGGCTACATTTCCTAAGCATGTCCTACACTGAGATCCAGGCCTCTGTCATCTAGCGTCCTGGGGGAATGAACAGTCCCCAGCGACAGTCCTTCCATGTCCTCCTCTTCTATCCTGGCCATGGTTAGTGGCACACACATGTCTGGTTAGGACACCTGTCCATTTGCTTGGGGCTTCCCGCCTGTGTAAGGAACCATCTTCTTCTGATGGGCTGACTGTCTACCCACTTGGGCAGTCACTTCGGGTCTGGCACCTTTTACTCCGTTGGCCAAGATGCCTGTCTGCCTGCTAGGAGCCTCCTGTCCGAGTAAAGAACCATCCAATCTCCTGGTCTAGATGCCCATCCAACCCATGTGTCACTTAAACCAAGCAATGCAGAGTACAGCTAGAAATGCGGATTTACTCTGAGTGCCATGGAGGACAGACTTGCAGGACGGTGGCAAGAACTCCAACCAAGATGGAAGGTGCCAGGAGAAGGACAAGCAGTAGCCAGGAGGCCTGGAGCAGTCCACCATACATTAGGTGGCAGTGGTCTGTTGGAGTCATCCCCAGAGGGGTTCATGGGAACTGGAGTCCCAGAAAGTGCAACCCTAATCATTTTTCACATTTTTATAGTACTCTTCTCACTACTCAAAGCCACTTCAACCACCACTAATGTGCAGCACCCACCTGGATGACACGATGGCAGCCATTTTTGTGCCGGTATGCTCACCACACATTGCCTATTAGGTACTAAAGTGATGAGAGAAGAGAATCAAATAGAGACAGGAGATGATTAGGGGGCCAGAATGACCAGGCCAGGGTGGACAATTTAGTCAGGATGTCGGGATACAACCTGCTGTTTACAATTGGATGCCCAGTGATCTTTTAAAGACCTCACAGAGAGTCAGGACCTCGGTTTTACATCTCATCCCAAGGATGGTGCCATTTTTAACAGCACAGTGTCCCCATCACTGCACTGGGGCATTGGGGATCACACACAGACCACAGGGTAAGCGCCCTCTGCTGGCCTCACCAACACCACTTCCAGTAGTAACCCAAGCTTTTCCTGGTAGGTCTCCCACCCAACTACTGGCCAGGCCCAAACATATTTAGCTTCATCAGGGGCATTACCTGTTCTAAAGTGAGGATGGTATGACTGCTGGATGAACCCTGTCGGAGTGGTCCCTGGGTACCACAAGGGGGTGCTGTCGGCGGAGGACTGTTCTCAAACAACTTTGGAAGTGCTCCCCACAAGTCATGCAGTAGGGTCCAGTATAAAAGGAGCCTGAAGCCTTTCCTCGGGGAGCCAGAGTCGGGAGGCAACAAGCAACAGGAAAAGAGCTTCACTGGTTTTGCATGGTCATTGGCTGTGCTTATTTGTATAAAGTGCTTGATGGATTAACAGGTTAGTTATAATTTGATAATAACCCTCACCTATTCTGTTTCTCTTCTCGGTACTCAAATGTGGCACTTGGTGCCATGGCCCACCTGCCAAGTTGTTGTGCCCACCTGAGGTAAAGTCATCTCTGATGGAGGATCGCAGGAATCGTCGGGTAGAGGGGTCCTGTCATCGGATTGGTAAAGTCATCCCTGATGGAGGATCTCTGGAATTATGGGAAAGAGAGGTCCTTTCATCGGATTGGCTGGCCCAGCGCTATTTCAGCTGTGGAATGGCCAAATGGGGGAGTCAGCTTAATGGATGAGGTCTCCAGGACTATAAACAAATCCAAATCATATTATGTGATGTCATCCATTGTTAAATTCTGCTACGTACTTCAAAAATTTTTATTTTTTATACTGTATTGAGGATTTGTTCTGTTCTGTGTATTGTATTGAGCCCCTTCTTTTTGACACCCACTGCACGCCCAACCTACCTGGACAGGGGTCTCTCTTTGAACTGCCTTTCCCGAGGTTTCTTCCATTTTTTTTTCCCTACTGGGTTTTTTTTTGGGAGTCTTCTCAGAGGGTCAAGGCTGGGGGGCTGTCAAGAGGCAGGGCCTGTTAAAGCCCATTGCTGCACTCCTTGTGTGATTTTGGGCTATAAAAAATTAATTGTATTGTATTGTATTGTATTAAAAACCTGTGGTGACATTATATGTAATATTTATACACAGCATATGCATACGAGGGGTGACCCAAAAATAACGAGAATATTTGATAAGTTCCGACATTTGCCGCTAGGTGCGTGTACCAGACTGCCCTCTGCATTATTTGGCCAAGTGGCG
Organism: Polypterus bichir lapradei; assembly: GCA_026402145.1. Classification (NCBI taxonomy): domain Eukaryota; kingdom Metazoa; phylum Chordata; class Cladistia; order Polypteriformes; family Polypteridae; genus Polypterus; species Polypterus bichir. Next base: position 16,711,733 of record JANRMT010062797.1, on the reverse strand, counting down.
TCCTTGAGGTAAGGTCTGTAAGATCGGTGTCATTTTTTTCTTGAGCCTCTGTTACTGTTACTTTGTCGATTTTGTGATGGCAGACTTGAAAGAATAACGTCTTTGCATTCAAGTTCTATTTCCTTTTGGAGAAAACAGCAGCAGACTCTGTCACAATGCTTCGTGAGGCTTTCAAAGAAGAAGCTTTGATGCCAGGCAAGGGTTTTTCCCTTAAAGTGCTCAAGCGATTGCGTGATGCAGTGCGGAGAAAACGACCCAAATTGCAGCAATCAGGTGAGTGGCTTCTGCATCACGACAACACTCCCGCCCAGACTGCATCAAGTGGGTGGCAGTTTCTCATGAAAAACGGGATGACAACGGCCCCCCCCCCCCCCCCACTCCCTGGACCTTGCAGCCTCCGATTTTTATTTATTTCCAGGAATGAAGAGGGAACTTAAAGGAAAGCATTTTCAGGATGTAGAGAAGATCAAGAAGCAAACGATGGAGGCACTGAAAAGGCTATCACTTGGCAAGAACTTCAGAATAGTTTGGGACAATGGAAACAGCCGTGGGACAAGTGTATTGTGTTTCAGGGAGAGTATTTTGTGGGGCATTAAATGTTCAAGAGAAATATACAATTTTTTTTTTTTAATTCTCGTTATTTTTGGGTCACCTATCGTGCATGAAAATAAATCAAATAGTAAAAGCAATTTGAAAACCACTGCAGATCGAAACTGACGCAATCCAAGACATTCGCAATGGCTCATGGGTAGCCTGAACACTCACAGCGCAGCACTCATGCCGTTAGTCTAGTTGAGGCTAAGGCCAAATGAAAATGGACGCTCCGCTGTGGGACTTCACCATTGTTGGATAACAAGCCGCAGTGAGATTGGTTTGAGCAGAGAGGGTGAAACCCACTGATATTTCAGTAAGAAGTTATCAAAATGTTGAAAATGTAGCAGTCCTCGATTTTGACATTCCGTATATACTCACATTTAAGTTCTCTCGCGGATAAGTCGGGACTTGATTTTATCGTATCGTTTCTGGCATTTTATAATGTCGGTCGTATAAGTCGAATTCAGAAAACTCACACTATTGGTCCAAGAGTTTATGATATGCTAACGCCCACCTGAGAGAGTAACCACGGAGCACACGGCCTTTTTATTCCTATGTATTGTGCCCACGTGACCACACGGTGATACCCAAACTATTCCGAAGCAACGTTTGCACTGTTTTGTGTTTTTTGTATCTCACACTCTCATGCACCTTTATCGTATGAGCATCCCTTATCTATAATGGAGTGTTCGATCAGAAGAAAATATGAAGTCAAGTCAAGTGAAGTTGGGGAGCAGGCACTGGTACAGCGAGTTGCTGCACCCACTACACGGTGAAACAACTCGGGATCCTGGTTTGCAACCCCCCAGGCAGACATGCGGTCCAGTCCCACCCTCCAGAAATGACCCTCTATTTGCCACAGCCAGGTGTTATGTGGGCGACCTCTTGGCCTGGTCCAGCCACTCGGGTCCTCAACAATGAGGATCTTACAAGCAGCATCACCCTCGAGGAAATGCGCCACATGGCCGTAGTGCCGTAACTGACGCTTCCTCACAATGTAGGTAATGTGCCTCATTCAGGACTCCATGAGCAACCGCTCATTCGACACCAAGTCAAACCAACGGTACCCAAGGATGTTCTGGAGAGACCCAGTACCGAAGGAGTCCAGCCTTCATCTCAGGTCACTGGATAGCGTCCATGTCTCACAGCAATAGAAAAACAGGAAGCACCAGAACTGTAAAGACTTGGACCTTCATCCTTTTGCTGGGATATCGGGAGCGCCACACACCCCTTTCCAGTGACCTCATGACCCCCCCATGCTCTACCAATCCATCTACGGACTTCACAGGAAGAGTAACCAGAGACGTGAATGTCACTGCCGAGCTAAGTAAACCTCTCAACAAGGTCAACACTCTCTCTGCAAACAGACACACTTCTGATGGCCGTGCCCAAGAGCTCATTAAAGACCTGGATGTTGGTTTTTATCAGGACACTCGCAAGCCCAGACACTCTGACCCCTCACTCAGTCTCTCGAGAGCCTCCATTGCCTCTGCTAAGATCTCAGTATCGTCAGCAAAGTCAAGATCAGTGAATCTCTCTTTACCAACAGATGCCCCAGAGCTGCTGGACCCCTCGACCTTGCCCAACACCCAGTCCATAAAAGCATTGAACAGAGTAGGAGCAAAAACAAAACGCTGACGAACCCCAGAATCAACTGGGAAAAACGTAGAGGTCCTGCCTCCACTCTGCACAGCACTCACAGTACCAGTGTACAGGCCAGCTTTTGCGCTCCATGAGAACCCTCAGTGCCAGGATGCGGTTGATGGTAGACTTCTTAGGTGTAAAACCAGACTGTTCCGGTCGCTGGTAGGTGAGCAAGTGATCATGGATCCTATTGAGGACGACCCTAGCAAGGACCTCACCCGGCACTGAGAGCAGTGTTATCCCCCTGTAGTTGCCGCAATCCAGGCGATCACCCTTCCATTTCCGGATAGGGACGACAAGTCCCGTTTTCCAGTCAGTTGGGATGATGCCAGTCTCCCAAATGGACGCAAAGATTGCTTGCAATGCCAGGAGGACAGCCTTACCACCAGCCTGGAGAAGTTCACCCCAGATACCACAGATTCCTGCAGCCACCCCCACCTCAGCTGGTTCACCACCTGTGCAATCTCAATGAGACTGGAGGGTTCACAGCTAATTGGAGGATCAGCCTCAAGAACCGAGGACCCAGAGATATCCAGCGTCCTAGCCAGAGGATCAGAGTGTTCGATCAGAAGAAAATATGAAGCTGGTTTTAAATTAAAACTCATTGAGGTGGTGAAAGAAATTGGTAACTGAGCTGCTGCAATAAAATTTGATGTGTCTGAGAAACTGATGTGAGATTGGAGGAAGCAAGAAGATGTAAAAAACAAAACGTGTCGCATTTTTGAATATAAGTATAAGTCAGGGTCTGATTTTATGATTGATTTTTCAGGTTTCAAGACCCAACTTAAACGTGAGTATATACGGTATTTAGTAGCACCAAAAGTGAGTATCGCACATACTGTATGCATGACTGCAAGGTAGACAAATTACTTGGGAATTCCCATTAAAGTGAGAAAAATGTGCTGAGAAACTACGAATGAAAAAAGACCCCCGGTGGTGATGCTACAGCGCCGCGTTATCACCTGTCTGAAAATGCTTTTGAGTTCAACGTAGGTTTCAGAAATCGTCCTAATTATGTAAAAAAGAAGCCAAAAACACACACAAAGCCTTTGGGTACTGCCAGGTTTGACCCACTATAGAGAACGTCTGATGGATTTAGGTGAGCTTTGAAAGTGCAAGGATGCGGCCAATCAGACGTCAGTTGTAATCTTTTAACCTGCAGTGTCATACATTTGAATATGCGATGAGATTAGGGATGTGGCGACGATATTTAAATATTTGTCTGTGTTGTGATGTAAGATTTTGCATATAACTTGATAAATATTGTGTAAGTCTTTATTTGTAATTTAGACAAAGCAATGACATTTAGTATTACATTAGTGAGAAGCATTCATCTTTAGGAATGGGTTTTTTTGAATTTTATGACAGAGTTGGGAGAGGATGTGCCTTAAACCAGTTTGGCAAGTGTTTCTCTGCTAAAGTCTTTCAACCCCTACAAGAAAGCTAAGCTTTACCTCAACAAATGGTTTTGGGGGGGATGGCTGGTGTTAAGATGTTCTATTCCCCCGTTGGTCTGAAGTATGACTGTTTGGAATTGGCTTGGATCAGAAGCTTTTAAGTACCATGGCGTCCTATTGGCTCTAGGGGTTGGACAGAACATCTATAAATGTACTTGCTTAACCTCACACTGTCTCTCTTACTAACCACTGATGAAGACCATCACACCATGAACTGACAAGAACAACACAATGAAGAGCACAGCTCAGCAGCCATATTGAACAGGCATGTGGCTGAAAGCTGACCACAAATGATGCCTTAACTAGAGACATTAAGTAACAAACAAGTCTGTGTGCCGCCTGAAACTACACATGACCATTTAATCAGGTTGTATGGTTGCCAATATTCAAATGTATTTTGCATATTGTTATTATTTATGAATATTACCAATAATACATTGCTTAAATTGTAACTTAACTCCTGCTTGTCTTTTACTATACCTAATTGCCTCAGGTTATAGATGTAGAAGGGAATGTAAGGAGAAGTTACTGTATATACTATAATACCTTATAAACAGTGGTAAGTCTGTGGGATTTGAGGCGTTCTGACAGAGGCTACATATTAATGATACAATAGCGGAAAGTAGAGCAATATATTACTCTACTAAGACAAAATAGTGTGAAAATATTTATAGATTACTGCGGTTTTGCTGGTGCCCTGTCCGGGGTTTGTTTCCTGCCTTGCGCCCTGTGTTGGCTGGGATTGGCTCCAGCAGACCCCCGTGATTCTGTAGTTAGGATATAGTGGGTTGGATAATGGATGGATGGATATTTATATTGGTTCAAATAGTTAGTTTAGAAGTTTTTTGAAATGTTCCACAGATTTAGCCTGGCATATTTCTATTGGCAAATAATTCCAAATTTTAGGTGCATAAGAATAGAAAACTGCCTCGCCAGTTCTTTGAAGCTTAGATCTTGAAATAACAAGCAAACCAGAATTTACAGACCTAAGATTGCGATTCTGTACAGAAGGAAACAGGCATTCTGAGACGGGGTAAGGGCAGGATTGAGTAAAGCCTTATGCACAAGTAGAATTAGTTTAAAATCACCACTAAAGGACACTGGCAGCCAATGTAACGATTTTAGTATGAAGGATATATGCTCAGATTCTTTCCTTTTCGTTAAAATTCTTGCTGCTGCATTCTGGACAAGCTGTTGCTGATTTACGTCCTTTTTAGGTAGTCCTGATAGGAGAGCATTGCAGTAATCTAATCGGCTAAATACAAAGGCCTGTGTTAATTTTTCAGCATCTTTAAATTCTTCAAAGGGCCAGACGATTCATTTTGTTTCTAAGATTCTAACTTTGTTTATTGCTGCCAATAATAAACAATTCTGTTTTTTCCTTGTTTAACTTAAATAAATTCATACTCATCTATTCTCTGACGCTGATGTCTGAGGTTCGATCCCCGCAAGGGGAGCAGTAGAGTGTGTACACCTGATGAGCCCAAGTAAGGGCGAAACACGTGTTGCGTACTCTTTGCATTATTTAACAGTAAACTATGCAATATTCCATGATCTGCTTCTCACAACTGAAGAGGGCACCGTGGCAGATGTTTGCCGAATGGCAGACCAAACACTCGCGTTTCCTGTTAGGTAACCACCCATACAATCAGATCGAGACTCAGACTATGAATGCAATGAATATATGTACAGTGGGTACGGAAAGTATTCAGACCCCCTTCAATTTTTCACTCTTTGTTATATTGCAGCCATTTGCTAAAATCATTTAAATTAATTTTTTCCTCATTAATGTACACACAGCACCCCATATTGACAGACAAAAAAAAAGAATTTTTGAAATTGTTGCAGCAAAAGAGAAGGGGCGCTGTCGTTTATGGCATTGACTCTTTCTGTTCCCACTGCCCCAAGAAGACCCCCAACGAGGACAGCTGACTTGTTCCCTTTCGGTCGGCGGACTAAAAATTTGAGGCGCTCCCAGGAAGGTAGACTCAGCTCAGGACAGACCTCCACCTGAGAACTCACCCATGTGTTTTTCTTTGTTGTTTTTTTTTTTTTGCTGTGCCACCTGGCACTATTATTAAATGGGTTGACCCAGTTGGCACCCCAACATTTATTTTAAATCTCATGTCATACTTCACTCGACCACACCCCATACGGCACCTTAGTCTACTGCACCTTGTTTTTCATATACAGCCCACCAAAGCCACCCCTGAGAACCTCAGCAATGATAGGCTGTATGCTGCTGGGACCTGAGCTCACGGTTTGCTTCAGTTTTTCAGAGGACTGAACAAGGATGTCTTCCCGTGTCCCTGTAGGACCTGAATTAGACAAGAAAATACGTTCCGTCCCATTTTGTGTAATATTCACGTAATATAAAGCTCTGGGTGTGTTTTAATGGCAGTTTTGAAATCGAGCCCCCCACGCTAATGTTGGCCCCACTTTATCTTCGCCTCTGATGGATGCCTTCAGCTTCCTGCTTACCTGCTACCAAGGAGCGGTTAGTCAGCCTGTCACAACTGTTTACTCATCTCTGCCCCCCCTTTGGCCTTTTGAAGCACTATCCATCATCCTAGTCAAGCATCTGCGGCCGGCCCTGAGCAGCTGCCTGGAGGGCCGACTATCATTCCTGCGCCCTGTCAGAGGAGCTGACAACACACGGCTCTCATTTCCGTGTTCTCTTCAGCAGCAGCTTCATTATTACTGCTGAGCTTGATCACCTTTTAATAGGCGACAGCGGGTAATAGCATAAATGGCAGGCATTCTTGCTGTCTGCTGGGTGATAAACAAAAAAAGAGAAAATAAATGAATCATCTCCTGCGTGAAAATAGCTGTAAACGTGTAGAAGAAGGCATCACAAGACATCACATTGTAACTGACAATAACACAGCACTGCCGTGAGCAGAATTACAGAAGAAACCTGGTCGAAATGGAGAACCCAACCTTGCCAGGGCATAAAGGGCAGGTTAGTCTTTTTGAATGAGTCCCTGTGCTCATCCCCCCTTTTCGAGTCTTCTTTTATCGTTGCCTAAATCTGAACGCCTTCTCACTAGAACCTCAAAAACTCTCAAAGGCTCCTGTAAATCTACGAGTTGTGTAGTGGGAAGCCTTCACATGGCTGGACTTTTGGTGTGACCAAATCCTAAAACACTTTATTCCCAGGCTCATGTTGTTTATTATGTAGTGTCATGTATGAACGCTTGAGGGGTCTCCAGAAAAGCTCAGGTAATCTGAACGAGGTTACCACCACCGGACAGCAGAGGGCGCTGCCACTAACCACATCTCTGGTTTCCTCTACAGTGTGGAGCTGTCGCCAGGAAACGATGCCTGACTCCGCCCCCTCCACTAAGCATTGGAGGCCCCTCCCCTGCTGGGAGCAGGCAGCTATAAGCGAGGTGATCACAGATCATGATTGGCATTTGAGCCCAGGAAAGACGGGGACACGGACCTTTTCTCATAGACACTAAGTGAATTGCACACAACCCAGCCACAGGGGATGTACAAACCAGTGTGTTTCTTCGTGTTGGTCCCAAACCTGGATAAATGGGGAGGGTTAAGTCAGGAACGGCATCCAGTGAAAAATTTTGCCAAATTAATATGATCCGCTGTGGCATCCCCTAATGGGAGCAGACGAAAGAAGAAGAAGAAGACTAAGTGAATGGCACATGAGAAGTGTACGATTCACGTTCTGTTACCTTACTTTTGCTTTGTTCAGAATTAAATGGGGAACTGCTGCCATAACACATGCACTTCAGAAGAGGTTGGTCACCCACCTGAAGCTAAGCACGTTCAGGCGTGGCCAGTTCTTGGATGGGAGACCCTCTAGGAAAAGCGTAGATGGTGTTGGTGAGGCCAGCAAGGGACCCTGACCCTGTAGTTTGAATGTGGCACTGTGCTCTAAAATCATGGTGCCATCCTTTGGATGAGACGTAAAATTGAGTTTTTCTGTTCCACAGTTTCAAATGGCAAATCAAATACTTCAGACATTGTGATTAAAGTGCACATGGCAGACTTTTACCCACGTTTTGGTCACACAACACTTTTTTTATGGGGTGTCCCCATTTCAGGGCACCATAATGTTTGGCACACAGTAATGGTAGGTCTGTTAAAGCCGTTGTCATATTTAAGACTTTGTCGCGTATCCCTCACATACAATGACTGTTTGACGTCTGTGATTCATAGACATCAGCAGGGGCTGAGGGTCTTCTCTGGTGGTGTTCTGCCAAACCTCTGATGCAGCCATCTTCAGCTCCTGCTTGTTTTGGGGGGTTTGTATTCAGCGTATGCATGGCCTATTCAGTTGAATTGAAATCGGGTGACTGTTTTGGCCATTCCAGAATTTTCAGTTTTTTAGCTTGTTAGATGAAAGGCCATCCACTCGATTTGGAGGCATTTACCTGAACTAGAGCAGATCAGATGTTTCTATGCACCTCAGAATACATTGTGCCGTCGTCAGTTCCATCATCAATGAAGGGAAGTGGGCCAGGACCTGTGGCAGCCATACATGCCCAAGCCATAACACCCCCAGGACCGCCGTATTTAACAGATGAGGTGGTCTGCTTTGGATTGTGGGCAGTTCCTTTTAGTCTCCACACTTTCTTCTTGCCATCCCTCTGATGAGGTTCATCTTTGTCTCATCTGTCCACAAGACCTTTTCCCAGAATTCTGCAGGCTGTTTGAAGTCCTTTGTCACAAACTGTAATCTAACCCTCTTGTTTTAGTGGTTTACATCTTGCAGTGTGTCCGCTGTGTTTCTGTTCGTGAGATCTTCTGCTGCTAGTCATCTCTGACATGTCCACCTCGGCCCCCTGAAGACTGTTTCTGATCTGTCAGGCATTAGGGGGCTTTTTTTTTGACCATAGCGAGGATTCTCCTGTCATCAACAGTGGTGGTCTTCCTTGGCCTACCAGCCCCTTTGTGATTACTGAGCTCACCAGTGTGTTCTTCTTTCTTCTTCATGATATTCCAGACAGATGATTTCGGTCATCCTAAGGTGTTACTGATTGTCTCTAGTGGTTTTATTCTTGTTTGTCAGCCTCATGATGGCTTCTTTGACTTTCATTGGCACAGCTCTCACCCTCATGTTGAACAATGGCGACTACAGACTCCAAGGAGATCAAGCAAGATAAAGTATCTTATGAAGCAATGAAACCCACCTAAGGAATCATGAACACCTCGGACATCAATTCACCCAAACATTATGGTGCCCTGAAATGGGGGTGACCATGTAGTTAAAGTGCTGTGTGGCCAAAAGGTCTGCAAATCCCCTCATGTGAAAGTCTTCAGTGTGCACTTTAATCGTGATGTCTGAATTGTTTTATTTGTGATTTTAAACTGTGGAGCAGAGGGGGAAATCAAGGAATGTCCCAAACATAATGGGAGGGGGGGGGGGTCCTGTATGTGGGATATTATAGAGACAAAGGAGGTGAGGACATTAAACACACTGCAGTTTTTAAAGGAGGCTCAGCGTTAATTTGAAGCTCAACTTTTTTGTTCTTAATTTCCAAAGAGTTTCAATTTAATTAGTCAGCACCTAATCAAGCTGTAATAAAAGAGACGCTTACTTTGGGTAAAATTATTCATGAAATCCATTCAGCAGGAAAAGCACTTAAAGGGTAGAAATGCTGCAAGACATTTCTAATGAATTTGATAAAAGTAAATGAAGTATTCTTTCAATTTCTCACTTAATACTTATATTTAATTAGTTAAAATTAATATATCCAGGTTTAGCAGGTCACAATGCACTCAATTAAAAAAATGCAATTTGGACCAAAGTGATTTAAAATTTTTTTTTTTTTCTAAATGCGTTTTAAGCTCTAAGGAAATAATTTATTGCAGGCTTAGCTTTGTGTGTACGTGTTGGACTATCTGTCAAAAAAGTAAAGATCAAATGAAACCAAAGGTGGGCTTTTTGTGGTGGGGTCTTCGACATGACCTGTGTCACACACATGTGCATGGGTGCCAATCAAAGGGCTCGAATGAGGGGAATACCATGCCGGACCACGGGGTGGCGGAGTGCACTAACCCTTTCTCTTTTTCTTCTGCAGACCAGTTACGGGAAATTCCACTTGGGCCCAATGACATCACTTCCCAGCTCTGGGCTCGATGACCTCACTTCTGGTTTTCCAGGCCTGATGACCTCACTTTCCTGTTCTGGGCCTGACAACCTCACTTCCTGTTTCTAGCACTAATGATGTCACTTCCGGTTTTCAGGGCCCCAATGACCTCACTTTCCATTTTTCCGGTCCCAATGACTTGACTTCCAGCTCCAGCACTGATAATATCACTTCTGGTTCCTCACTTCCCAGCTCTGGGCCTGATGATTTCACTTCCTATTTCTGGCCCCGATAACCTCACTGCCCAGGGTTAGGGCCGATGACCTCACTTCCGGTTTCCGGCACTAATGATGTCACTTCCGGTTCCGGGGTCTTGATGACCTCACTTCCGGTTTTCCAGACCGGATGACCTCACTTTCCTGTTCTGGGCCTGACAACCTCACTTCCTGTTTCTGGCACTAATGATGTCACTTCCAGATTTCAGGGCCCCATTGACCTCACTTCCCATTTTTCCGGGCCCGATAAACCTGACCTCCGGCTCCAGCAATGATAGTGTCTCTTCCGGTTCCACACTTCCCAGTTCTGGGCCTGATGGCCTCAATTTCTATTTCTGACACTAATGATGTCATTTCTGGTTCTCGGGCCTTGATGACCTCACTTCCCAATTCTGGGCCAGATCACCTGACTTCCTGTTTCCGGCACTGATGATGTCACTTCCCGATCACCTCACTTCCTCTGCCAGACTTTAAAACTGCCATTTTGTCCCACATACACCAGTTCTGTCTTGAACTCTTTGCTTCTCGCTGCGACCAACCGACAAAATACAGGATGGCTACCCCAAACCTTTTTGTGGCCTTTGGTCCTTTAGTCTGACACCTGATAAAGGCAGGCTTGAGACACGAAGGACCTCAATGGACGATTGATGGCCTCACTGACTTTATTCAGATGGGTTCAGCGTTACTCTAGGAGGTGGGCTCAAGTTGGTGCTTGACGGGGGCTGACACGCACTCTCCACTGATTTTGGTTTTCAAACAAGTAGACGTGGTGCAGGAGGCATTGCTGGTAATCAACATTTGACACGTGTCTCGAATGTAATGAATCTTTTATTACTCTTTCTAAGCAAACCTTCCATAAAGCTCATCTCCTTATTGAACTTTTCAAATTCTTGCATGCTTGCTGTTTCTCTTTTATAATGGCAAAAAATTAAATAAAAAATAAATCCTATTGTCACACATGTACACACAGGGGACACATTAAAGGCTCTGGTGACAGTAATTACCTGCCGCTCCAGGTGTTGGCGCCTGTGTCCCAATGCCTGTTCTCTTCCTCCCTCTGCAGACCAGATGATTGACAGCTGGAATGTCTTTGATGTCACTTCCTATATCTGTTCGCCTGGACCCGCCTCTTCCTGCCTGAAGGACATATAAGCAGAGGTTTGGCAGTTTTGAAAGACAGTCTTTGCAAGATTCTGCTTGTTTTTCTATTTTTCAATTATATGGGGTGTGGTGGGCGGCCAGGACCCTTATCTGACTGAAACACCTTCATAAACTAAGGACAAGGATGGAGAACAGCTACAGGGCATTATCTCCTCCAGAGTGCTAGATGGAGGCCTCCTCTGGGTTGCTGTGGTGCCTCAGATTCCCACAGGGCTCCAAGGGAGTTCAGCATGGCCCTGTTATGTTCCGTATGTGCCACCAGGGGGTGCTGCAGGGACTGTGAAGCCCACCTTTGTCGGGCTTCCGTGCTTCTAAACCACACTAATGGGCCACCGGAAATACTCCCTGGTGCAGGATAAACGAAGCCCATTGCCACTGCTCCAGGAGTGAGAGTCGGGAGGAAGAGGGACGAAGCTCGCCAGCAAGGGGTAGAGGCAGAATGACTAAGAGAGAAAGAGAGAAGAAGAAGAAAACAAAGTGCTTTATTGTAAATATTGTGCTTGTGCACTATACTGCCTTGGTGGGAAACGATTTGGGAAGCATTTCCCACAGTAAAAACTAAAAACGTGTGTTGCTGAACTTGTGTCCTGTGTCTGTTTGTGTCAGGATTGGGGAGCTGAGCGCTCCCCTGTAGACCACAATATTAATCTTGAGAATACAATAAAATTAGGGTCTGGTAACTGCCACTCGGTCCACCGAGGCTCTCGTGATCGTTTTTGTCTTGCTCATGATGGCTGAGCCCCAGACATATGATAATTTTCAAAATTTATAACATTTTATTTTATGGTTTATTATTGACTATATTTTGATATATCTGTGGTAGGCTGGCACCCTGCCCAGGGGTTGTTTCCTGCCTTGTGCCCTGTGTTGGCTGGGATTGGCTCCAGCAGACCCCCATGACCCTGTAGTTAGGATAGAGCGGGTTGGATAATGGATGGATGGATGTTTTGATATATTTGGGGGCACCAACATCTCTTAAGTGCTTAGTGTCTCTAAACGTCTTAATCCAGCCCTGCATTGAACATCATCCATAAAGTACAGGGACAGTGACGCTGCAGTGCTGCAGGGGGCGCTAGTGGTCTTGAGCTGGCTGCTCAACAAATGTGTGGCACTGACTGATCAGCTCCAGTGTCCTAGCAAATTGCACTAGGAACCAACTGTAGCCAGTTGTGGTAGTTTAAGGGTTAATTCCATCATTAGGTCCGCTTCCAGCATTGCTAGGGGCGTGGCCTCTGAGGTCATGACCCTTGTGTAATCCACATGACGGGATAAAAGGGCAGCTATGAGTTCAAATTCTTATCCGATCTGCGGATAACCAAACTCTGAAGAATTCCAAACTGATCACCGTGCTCTTTCCTCGAGTGTACTTTCATTTTGTACGTTCGTTTTCTCTCGACTGTGATTATAGAGTCTCGTGTTGGGCTTCGGTTTCAGTTCATGTTCCACTTTTTTCTTTTTTTTTTTTGCTTCTGTTTTATTTTTTACGCTCTTCTCCCACTTTCTTGTCCAGTTCGCTGACAGAATAGCTGTAGACAAACCCTTCCTTTGGTCTCTTTTGAGCGCCCACACGTGAAGAAATTCAAACCAGTTTTGCCGCTCTGGGCACGTCTGGCAGGTTTTCTAGCTCACGTCTTGATTTCCTGCACCGTGACTGTGAATTACGGCCTTCAGTTTTATACAAGAATGTGAATATGAGCCCATTCATTATAAGTGAAGACTTGTAAAACACTGGCTGTACGTTCTAGGGGCCCATCTCGAAAATAATTTGAAGATATAAAAACAGGCAGCAACTGGATTGTGGAATAATAATAATAATAGAAAAACAATATGAGGAGATCAGAACATAAAAAAGGCAGAATGACTGTTTCCCTCCGGAAGAGAGCAGTTTTAATGGAGCCATAAAGAAGCGACTCGAATCCTCTGCGGATGTGGCCGATGAGTGTATATTGAAGAGCAGGGCTGTAAAGAAAGCTTTTGGTGATTAAGGTTCAAGCGCATAAAGCGATGTTAATAACCTTCACCTAAAAAGAAATCATCATCTCCGTCCCCAGCTCCAGGTTTCCGTTGGTCAGTTTAAATTGCGGCTTGTTGTGCCCCCTGAATTCTTTGCGGATTCAAAAGTTCTCACTCATTTTTCACTCGTCCTCATCCGTCCATTCGTTATTGTGTGGATAGGTGAGAGGACCGCAGGGTGACTCTATGATGTGTTGGGGTCCCCCCTTGTTTTAATTGACGTGGAAAAGCGAAAAACAAAATAAGCACTTGAGGGGGGCAAACATAAATACCCCTTCTGGCTCTTCGTAGGAGCGGGTCACGGCATCGGAGCTCCGTCCTCAACGCAGTCCCGGTCCGAATGAGACGCTGACATTCAGGGGCGTCGGGTTCTTATAGCTCTCAGGCTAGAAGGGGCGGGGTTAGTGGCCCTCTATTTGTTACTGTGGTGGAGAAAAAAAAGACAACCCTGTTAGCGGCAGCGCCCCCTTTCACCCCGGTGGAGTATTGCATGCCCTGGATGAGCCCAGAGGGTGTCAATCTGATGCGCATGTGTGACAATTGCAGTTTATGCTTGTAATTCTTTACATTTTTAGAGAGCTCTTCTCCTACTCAAAGCACTTTTCACAGTAAATGGGGAGCCACTTCCACCACCACTAATGTGTAGCACCCATGAGACATAAAACTGAGGTGCTGACTCTCTGTGCTCATAAAAGATCCCTGGGTAACCTCCGTAAAGAGCTGGGTGTATCCTGATGTCCTGGCTAGATTGCCCACCACGGCCTAGTCATTCTCACCCCCTACTCATCTCCTCTCTCCACCTGACTCTCACCACTTCACCAGCTAACAGCTCATGTGTGGTGACACAAAATGGCTGCCATCGCATCACCCAGGTGGATGCTACACATTAGTGGTGGCTGCTGTTGGCTCGCTACTCACTGTGTAAAGCACTATATAAAATGCAAAGAATGGTTATTATATAAAATGCAAAGAATGGTTATTATATAAAATATAAAGAATGGTTATATAAAATGTGAAGAATGGTTATTATACAGTATAAAATATAAAGAATCTATACTAATAAACGGCAAAGCCCTCACTGACTGACTGACTGACTGACTCATCACTAATTCTCCAACTTCCCGTGTAGGTAGAAAGCTGAAATTTGGCAGGCTCATTCCTTACAGCTCACTTACAAAAGTTAAGCAGGTTTCATTTCGAAATTCTACACGTAACGGTCATAACGGTCGACAACGTCCGCCATGTTGAAGTTTCTTATTTATGGCCCCATCTTCACAAAATTTGGTAGGCAGCTTCCCTGCGCTAACCGAAACCGATGTACGTACTTATTTCGATGGTATGACGCCACTGTCGGCCGCCATATTGAACTTTCCAACGTCACTAATTCTCCAACTTCCCGTGTAGGTAGAAGGCTGAAATTTGGCAGGCTCATTCCTTACACCTTACTTACAAAAGTTAAGCAGGTTTAATTTTGAAATTCTACGCGTAACAGTCATAACGGTCAACAATGTCCGCCATGTTGAACTTTCTTATTTATGGCCCCATCTTCACGAAATTTGGTAGGCGGCGTCCCTGCGCTAACCGAAACTGATGTACGTACTTATTCCAGTGGTATGACGCCACTGTCGGCCGCCATATTGAACTTTCCAATGGTCCTTATTACTTATGGGCCCATCTTCAAGAAATCTGGTATACGGGTTCCCAACGCTAACTGAATCCTACTTACGTACATATATACGTCCATAGTCTGCAGCTCGGTCACCATGTGAGGTGGCATTGGGTCCCCCATCCCAACGCCTCCCACGTTGTTGGCTGCCTGCCTATATAAGGCCGTCCGTCGCTCTGGTCTCAACATTCCCTTCCTTGCTTTGCCACGGGATTCGCGTCTCCCTGCTGATAACTACAGCCTTTTAATTTAATCCAAGGCTTCTCCTCTGTTTTATTGTTCGTTTATTACGATTATAGTTATTGTGTAGGTATTTTAGACTTACTTTACATTACTCAGGTACCCATTTCCTTTATCATTCCAACCGTACCCCCATTAACATGTCTATCGAGGTGATCACTATCGATCAAAGAACTGTCACTTACCAAGTGGTTTCTATGCCCGGAGATGGCACCTGCCTTTTCCATTCTCTTTGTTACATATTGCACGGCCATATCAGGCTCACTCTTGATATCCGGAGGAACATTGTGTCATATGTATTGAATGACTGGGACAGGTTCAAGGTGTGGACTGATGATGGTACAGGAGATAATTATACTGCACAGGAGCACTAGAAGAGTGAAATGCTTAAGCCCTTCACCTGTGGTTCTGCATGTGAGTTGATGGCTGCCGCTGAATTGTTCGGTTGTCGCTTTCAAGTGTACCAAAATGGCCAAATATTTTACACCTTTCGACAACCGCCAATGCCTCCTAAACATCTTGGATTCACAGGTGACGATTTGAGTAGTGGACAATTTGATGTTTATGAATGTTTAAACTCTCAAAAGCTGGATGTGAAGTTATCGATGAAACCGGTTGTGTGCTTACAACGCTTGACAGATGCCGAATGTCACTTCAACACAAGTCCTACAAATACTGTCGTAATTGAAACAAACCATGAAACTCAAACCAATTATGACAGCAGCAATCCAAGCTGTGAGATTTGAGACAAGATTACTGTTCACATGGCCAACTGTACGTTGCATGCTCAAGAGTAAGCTCAGCGCATAGCTTGGTCATGTTACAACCGGAGGGCCGAACTGACAATGTGGTATACAAAGAGCTCCTTAACAAATAATTATTGGTATATTTTCCCTCAGTTTAAAAAGGTTTAATTTTGTTCTTAATAAAAATTTTAATGCAGTACTTCGCCGCTGCGAAGCGCGGGTGTTTTGCTAGTGGTTATATAAAATGTGAAGAATGGTTATTATATAAAATGCAAAGAATGGTTATTATATAAAATGTAAAGTATGGTTATTATATAAAATGCAAAGAATGGTTATTATATAAAATATAAAGTATGGTTATTATATAAAATGCAAAGAATGGTTATTATATAAAATGTAAAGTATGGTTATTATTTTTGTAAATGTATTGCGTACATTCATGAGTGCTCGGGAATCTGATCAGGATGCCTCCTGGACGCCTCCCTGATGAGGTGTTCCAGGCCCCTCCAACCGGGAGGAGGCCCTGAGGAAGACCCAGGACACGCTGGAGGGACTATATCTCCCGGCTGGCCTGGGAACGCCTCAGGATTCCCCTGGAAGAGCTAGAAGAAGTGGCCGGGGAGAGGGAAGTCTGGGCATCTCTGCTCAAGCTGCTGCCCCCGCGACCAGATCTTGGATAAGCGGAAGAGGATGGATGGATGGATGGACATTCATGAAAGTTCCCGCAGTTATCTAATATGGTTCCCAGGTACTTAGAGCTGCCAACTCTCTTAACTTGTAGGACTGGTGGTTGTACATGAGAAAGCAAAATGAGGATTTTAGAAATTTTTACAAGTTCGTTAAAAAATACAACTCTGGAATATCCCATTGACACGAGTGTTCAGATCCTTTACTCAATAATTCATTGACGCCCTAATTCGACTATTAAGTGATTAAACACACTAAATTCAATAAAAGCTAATGTCATGTTTCTCTAAACTCCTATGTGAAGCAAACAATCTGAAGTTATATTTGTGTTCAGCTGGAAGCTGACTATCAGAATCATTAAAAAAAAGAAAACCTTTTGAAAAAATGGAGGAACTGTACCTTTGAGCTAAACTTCACACCAAGGAGATGCTTCACAATAGTGGAGGATGATGTGGCTCCCCAAGTCACCGAAGCGCTTTGAGTAGTGAGGATAGTGTTATATGAATGCATAGTATTATTATTATTATTATTACCATCTCTCTATTATATTAAAAATGTTTTTCTGTCGTGTCCGCGTTATTCAGCCTTGCCCACGCCCCTCCACAACGCTTGCCCAATCGTGACTCCTGCTGTTCATATCCTCGTTCCATCCCACCCCATGACACTCTAAGTGCTGCTAAGTTCAATACAGTCGCTTATAAATGGCAAGGCAGAAAAGCACATGATCTATTCGAGAATGTCAAAGCATAGGCCGTGATAGAAAAAGAGCGTCAAGAGCTGATAATGAACATCGAAAAAAAAAGAAAATGAACAAAAAAGAGCTGCATATAATAAAATCAAGAACAAAGAGAATAGTCTGATAAACGAGAAAGAGGAGAATATACCAAACAATATGTGAGCAGAAATGCAAAAAAGCAATGTCCTCTTGTCATCACTGTGGTCTCACACCTCCAGGTCTGTGATTTCCACTCCAGGACCTTCTCCCTTACTGTACTGAGATGGACGTTGTTTGTTCCGCCTAAACCTCAAATTATGAGGTGTGAGGTGTAACTTCTGGTTCTCAAGCCCCCAGTGTGATTTGTTGTGGGTCAGTGGACCCTACAATAGTGTTGGCCCCTGCTAGGCTGGACTTCAGCGCCCCAAAACCTTTAACAGATGGGTATTCTTCACTCCTTCCACGGCGTCTGCTCAGGAATTAAGTGACCAACAATGCGCAGTACACATACAAATATCCCAAACTGAACGAGCGCCGGTGGGCCTCTAATGCTACGTGCCCGTTTTTATGGTTTGCAAAATCTGATGAGCATTTAGAAAGAAATTGAAGGCACATCTCTGCGTTTAGGGGAGATGTTGAGAGATTTCCATTTGAAAGCACAGACGGGCTCTAGAAGTCGCTCATTTAAAATGCTTGCCAGCCCTTTTGATGTGTGTACTTACGATCCCTCTGAAATCTCCGGCTGAAGATTCAAGGAAGAGGGAATTAATTGCTACATCAAAAAAGAGCCATTCGCCGAGCACACATTCGTCAATTTGTTTGAGCTTTTATTTATTTATTTATTTTTTTTTATATTTTTCTTCTTCTGAGCCTTGCGAGGCTGCTATGCTAGGTTTGCATCTTCAGTTCAGCTTGGTACATGTTGGTCCATAACGGTGCCCGATGGTCATCGTGATGTTAGTTGAATGAATTTGAGTTTTTGTAGAACAGTAGAGCAATCTGGACGAAAGCGGGCCATTCAGCCCAACAAAGCTCGCCAGTTCTGTCCATTTAATTCTTCTAAAATAACAAGTCAAGTCGAGGTTTGATGGCCCCCAATGTCCTATTGGACGTCTTTCTTTTCCTTTCATCGAGTTCAGTGGTCTCAAACTCCGGTCCTGGAGGGCTGCAGTGGCTACAGGTTGTCATTCTAACCCTTTTCTTAATTAGTGACCAGTTTTTGCTGCTAATTAAATTAAAAGAGGAGCCCACCTTGACTTAACACCATCTTGGAGACACACGAGACCAAAGCCTGGACCAGGTGTTGTGCTGTACATCTGTCAGATGTTAAATGGAGACCAAAGCAGCAGAGTCCTTGAGAGGGCGGTGATAAGTGGTCCGTGGCAATAAATAATCGTACCCCCTAAAGTGCAGGCCTCAATCGGGTGTGGGTGTGCGCGTGGGCACTTCTCTCCGGGATCAATTGGGGTACTTGGCTGATTGCACCGCATACATGTAAAGAGGCAGGCTGATTGGTCCGGCACCTCAATGGTGCCTCGGGGGCAGCGGCTTGTCACACCTCCACCCAAGTAGCTGGGGGGGCGGCCCCCCCGCTTAAAGGAGAAGGAAAAAAGAAACTAGAATGGCCAAAGAGGGAGAACAGAAAGAAGAATAGAAGGATGAGAGGTTAAAATAAGAGAAGAAGAGGGAGAGAAAGAGAGAGAAAGATAGAAAGATGGAGAGAGAGAGAGAGAGAGAAAGAGAGAAGGTGAGAGGGAGAGAGAGAGCATGAAAGAGAGAGGGAGGGAGAGAGAGAGAAAGATAAATAGATGGAGAGAGGGAGGGAGAGAGAAGGAGAGAGGGAGAGGGTTAGAGAGAGGGTGAGAGAGGGAGAGCCCGTGCTGAAAGGAGTGATTGTTAGGTGGTCGGGTGTGGGCCACAGGAGCCGGAGGTTGTGGATGAGTGGTCCCAAAGCACAGTGTCACCTGTAGACGGCGAGGCACTGCCTGTGGGGGACATGTGTGGCTCCCCGTGGATGTGGCAGGTATGGAGATGGGGACTTGAGCATAAAAATGGGGGCTGACTGCACCTGTCGGGGTTGCCAGGTTTAGAGAGATGCATTGAAGTTCATCGCCTCAGTGAATGGTCTCTGGCTTTTAACCTCGCAGTTTTTATTTGGGCTGTTTGTAACCTTCACCTTCACTGTTGACGTCTTATTGGATTATTTTTTTATTTTCTTATTGGAGACGGAGTCATGAACTATGGAACACAGTTTGCTTCGGATTGTTTGAAATAAAACTACAAGTCACGTTTGCTCCTGCCCCTTGCTATGTGAGTGTGTCCTCACTTGCTTGGCTCATCTCATTTATGACAATCGATGGTTTGGGGTCAAGAGGTTAAGAACAGGAAGTGTGGAGCCAACCTGGAGCATCAAAAGGACAGCTGGTCATCAGTCACCAACCCAAGGTGGCATACAGACTAAGCGGGACTTAATGGTAATGAACCAAGATAAACAGAGATGGGGAGGGCAGGTTAGGCATGAAATGATGGACAAGTTGGGATCACAAGAGGGCCCGTCTTTGCCAGGTTGGGCTGGGAATGGTATTCCTTCATCTAGGTCACAATGTCAGTGAGACATGCCGAGATTTTAATCGACATCATGTGGTCCTCTGGATGGAACGACGGGTAGAGTGTTGATATGAGAAACGATGGGACTGGATGATGGGGTCTAGTGAGATGGAGTAGAGAGAGGAGAGAAGAGGGCCCAGCACCCATCTTTGGGGCACACTGGTGCTCACCTGGTACACATCCCTCGATACCATGTGTAAAAATGATCAGACCCGACACACTTAAACAGGTTTAAAAAACCCGTATAATATTCTTGGCTGCAATGGGTTAGGTTTTCCAGACAAGTTACTGGTTTGGAGTCCAGACATGAACTGACTAAGGTTTGGAAAGATGGCGGTTTTAAGTGATTGACCCGGAAGTGACGTAGGGGAACTGGAAGTGACCTTCTTCTGACGTCATCTTAGGGGCCGGAACAGGAAGTAATGTCTTTCTGGGTGACGTCTTCAATGTTGAGTCAGATAGGTTTTCCCGCAGCTGGTCTGCAGAGACAACGGGGAAGGTTTAGCGCACCCCGCCACCCCGTGGTCTGGCTTGGAATTACCATACAATGTCCTCCTACTCCCACGTGCATGACACAGGATCATTCCATGAGGTACTGTAAACTACCTGAGGGCAATGCCAGTAGTGCCAAGGTCAGAGAGGGTGGCAACCAGGCATGTTGAAGGCACCGTCAAAAGCATTTGCATTGCATGGAATGAAGAACCTTTATGGCTTCCAGTAGCAGCTGTAAGACTAAGCCCTTCAGTTGTCCTGGACGATTGCACCTCCTTCTTCAGACAGGACTCTTTGCACCGAATAGTGAGAAATTACAGCATAGTGAGGGCTTGGCACTTTGGTCATTCCGTACAATTTCCTCCATTTATTATTCAATTCCTTACTTAATCAGTAGGAGACACGGGTCAGGGTCTGCCTTTATTGCCTTTCCATAAATAAGGCGTGTGACATGTTTACACTGCGGCCGCAGACCTGGCTGCAGCAATACAAGCAGCTGACAGAACGTGATGAATCGCCCGCTTCGCCTGCTCACGCCATGTTATTTGGACAGGTAAGTTTAATTACCAATAAAACACAGCTGATTATTACGATTCCCTTACTGAACATTACAAGGATGACATTCTGATGGCTTTCAAAGGCGCAGGCCTGCACTTACCGCTCGAGACGGATGTGTTTCCTGTCACTCCAGTCAGCGTGAAAATGATATCCTTTAATTAGATTTTTTTTTTCTTCAAAATATTTATCAAGGCCTCCTTCCAGCTGAAAACAATCCCTCCTGTCTGATCCCTACCCCCTAGCCATTCGCCCCCCCCCCAGGCCGATGGGTCATCAAGGTCTCCTAAGAATAGCACAATTGATAAAGAAAAGAAAATAAAAAACATTGGAGGGTACACAAGCCCCGGAGCAAGGCTTCTGATTTCGTGAGACCCTCACTGTAACACGGCAGAGAAAACTGAACATACTGATCGCAGTGTAGGAGGAGCTCAGATGGAAAGGGGTCAGGCGGGTGAGGTGGTCAACAGGATGTCACCTGGACTCCTCTGGCAGGACAAGACCGCGGAGCCAATTAAGTAGACACCTTGTGGGTTATGTCAGAGATGGTGGGAAGTGGCTCACAAAAAGAAGAAGGGCCAGGATTTGTTACATTAGAGCAACTTTTCTGCTGTCTGGACCCTTTTTTTCCCCAAATTAGGGTCTTCATGAAACACCAATGGGTAGGAAGGCCTCAGTGAAGAACGCGATTGTCACAGCGTGGAGGGGTTAATCGAGTGCAATCGTTAGGGTCCGGGAGGGGTCTGTGAATTGAATGTGATAAGTGGGGGGAGGTTAATCAAATGTGGTCATCAGAATGAGGGAGGGGTTTGTGAGATGATTAGTCTGATGGTCAGGGTGGGAGGAGGTTAATCGAGCATGATCGTCAGAGCA
>JANRMT010062797.1:16665282-16676383 GCA_026402145.1 Polypterus bichir lapradei | reverse complement strand
ATTGCTTGCCCCTGTCTGTTAATTGTGCCTCCTTCTCTTTTCCACTCTCTCGGACCCTCGGCCCGCCCTAACGCTCTGCTAGTGAGGTCACCACTTCCCAGCCGGCCGGCAGTAAGACTACATTAGCAGGGCTGCCTTTTCAGCTCCAGCAGTTGTCTTCTCCTTTTCTTTTTCTTTTGTTTTTTTCCAGGAGGTTACGGCACATTGAATTAATAAATTTCCGGAGCCGAGGCTGACTGACAAGGCAAACCTCCAAGGCTGCATGTAGGTGTTGGCAAGTGAGATGAAAGGTGTTGCATCTGTGCGAGGAGCCCGCTTGGTGCTTTTTCTTTATTTACTTGGCTGCGGGAGGCTCAATTATTACGGGAAATGTGGGAAACAAGCAGGACGGAGATGCCTTTCTGTTGTAGTCGCTGGTGAGATGTTCAGGCGGAGAAGGTGAAGTAACTCTTACTGAATTCTTTTGATAAAGCGGGAGGCCAGGGTGCCTGAAGCAGCTGCCGTGGATTTGCATACGGAGCGTATCATTTGTATTTTTTACAATCAAATCAATATTTCTGCACTAATTACAGGTGCTTTGCTTTGCCTGCTATCCCTCGGTGCCACCAGACATTCTTCCTGGGATACGAATCCAATCCAGTTCTTGTGTTTTGTGAGAGTAGTAGGCCAATCATTTTTATGAGGGCACTTGTTTTAGAGTAAAGTTGACTAAATGTATGCCAGGCTTTCAAAAGCAGCTGGTGAGCAAATGTTTGGTGTCTGAGACCCCCCGGTCTCCATCCGTCTTTTGAAGTTGCTTATCCAGAGCAGGGTCTATCTACAGACGTGGGGAAATTTTTCGGTTCCCGTGTGGCTTATTGAAAATGTGCCATATACCTTGTGTCAAGTGACAAAATGACAGACCATTGTCCCCTGTGTACATTGTGACGGACAGCCAGAACCCTTGACCCTGTAATGGAAGGACCTGGGTGAGAGATTGTGGTCAGGGCATCATCCCCCCCAGAACGCTAGAGGGCAGCCCCTCTGTCTTGCTGTTGGAAACTCCACCCGTGGCCACCACCAGAGGGCGCTTGGATGTTGTCAGAGCCCTGACTCGCAGCACTTCTGCCACACCTGGAACGAGCACCTGGGGCACTATGGGGTACCTTATAAAAGGGGTCTGCAGCCACTACTCCAGAATCCAGAGTCGGGTGGGAGAAGACGAAGCTTGCTGGAGGAGGAGTGGTGGCCAGAAAAAGGCAAAGAGAGAAGAGTAACGTGTGCTGTGTGTACCCGAGAACTGTGCTGTAAAGGTGGGCACCAGGGGGAAGCTGTTGCCACGTATGTGTTACACCTGCACTTGAGTCTCTGCCTGTCTGTGTCGAGTAGGGTGGCTGGTACGCGTCCCCAGGGTGGTCCACAGCATGCATACCTTTGATATGTCATCGAGTAAAGCAAAGCAACTGTGACAAGGGATCAAGTGTAGCTTATCGTGCAAAGAGATTCTAACGTGGCCTGGACCCATTTGTTGGGACCCCCTAGAAAAGATCCTAAATAAATTTGGATCTGAGGGATCTTTCAAACTCGCCGTTTTCTTTATTTCATATCACACACACACACACACACACACGTCTCCAATCGATTTAAATGGAGAGAAGTCGTCACTCTGCTGGCTGTTTGGTGTCCTCGTGTGTCCCACACTGAACAAGGACCGGAGAAAGAGAAGGAGAGAGAGAGAGAGAGAGAGAGAGAGTCACCTGAGGGGATCCGAAAGACCAGCATGTGAAAGGCAAAGGCCAGAAGACCACCACCTCCTCCAAGCAGCTTGACTACAACCTGTGACAACAGCTGCAAATACAGGGTGAGCCAAAAAGAGGTGCCACATCTCAAACGTTCATTCTACACAAACGCTACGAGATAACATAAATGTCATTACGACACAAAATGGATTTTTTTCACTGTGTTTTAAGAATGATATCTTCAAGGGGGTGGCCGTCATTAGCGATACACTCTTCGAGACGATTTCAAAACGCTCGCATGACTCCTTCGGCGATTTGGTGGCGAATAGCGTCCTTGAGGGCTTCAAGGTTTTCAGGTCGGTGCGTGTAGACCTTCGACTTGAGAAGAAATCGCACGGAGCGAGATCAGGCGAACGTGAAGGCCACCCGACATCGCCACGCAGGGAGATCATCTCCCGCAAAACGTGCGTGGATCTCCACGCCGTATGAGCTGTTGCTCCATCCTGTTGTAAACGGGCATCCACCACATCCATTTCTTCCATTTCTCTAGCGTTTCAAGGTAACGTTCTGAAGTGACGGTGACCGTTGCTCCTCAAACAAATAAGGGCATACAATGGTTAGTTCTGCAATGGCGCTGTTATACTACATTTTTTCTTAATATTAATGTCACTGTCTCTATGCTCACTGGTATGGATTTATTCACATGTGCATGTTAAATTTGGCACACAGGGGCTCAGCAGTTAGAATTGCTAGCCAAGCATTGGATTAGATAGCCAAAGACAACTGGAGGATTGTATAGTCAGCTTAAACACAGAATAGCGTATTTCTGTCCTCTGTCAGCACAAAATCTTCTTTCTTTGTTGGGAGAATGAGAACTGGCATGTAAGCACTATGATATTTCTGTATTTTGTCGAGGAGGAGTTCAGCCCTTTCCTGCCCTTGTTTGGAGACAGAGAGGACCAACAAGTTGAAGAAGAACAGTATAAAAGGCTTGGACAACAGCCAGACCCTTTGAGGCACGAGTCGGCAAAGTTCCGAAAAACCTCCCAGCGTGGGGACGAGAAATGGCAGCCTGTGTTGATCCAGATTCCCACCTGGATAAAGTCTGTCATATGCCTCCCGTCTGTAGCCGCGTTAACCGTCAGTAATTGTAAGCTAAAGTATATTTTTTCTCATGTGATTCTTGTACCGCCATAATCACGATGGGAGGGATATCGCCTTTTCTGTCATATTACTATATTGTTTAGTTACTTAATACGCCGCAATTTCAAAAGAACACATTTCCAAGAGAGCTAATGCCTCTTCAGGAAACAGGCTCACCAAACTGTAACACGTGTGCTCACCGTGCAGGGGTCTCTGATGAAGTTCACGAGGGTTGGTTTCAGCCCAATAGAGAAAGTTTTGCTTATTTACGCACACAGCAGTGCAGATGCTGAACAGCAACCCAAATAACTGGCCGCCGTCTGGTTGTATGGTGTGAACCGTCACATCTTGATTTGCTTTCATTTTTTGGTATTTGGCACACCTTTTGAAGGTCTGAGCGCAGGGTCGGCCATTGTACAGCACCACTGAAGCGATTTTCAGGTTAAGGGCCCAACGGAGGAGGACTCCTTCTGGCGGTGACGGGGATTTGAACTGGCAACTTTCTAGTGGCACATCAAATTATCCTAATGTCACATGGTGAACGTGGGGTCACTTCCCGGGTCCTCTCTGCGTGGACTTTGCAAAGTGCTGTGAGTAGTGAGAATATTGCCATATAAATGTTGTGATCGATGATATGCCTGGGCGGGCTTCCCAGCCGGGAAAGAGGGTCATCCCTTAACCAAAGAGGAGGCCAGCCCTATGCCACTCCAAGAAGTGGAGCCCAGAAGACAGGCGCGGGATGTCGATGCCAGAAGAAATACACTGGCTGAGTTAGATCCAGGAGCAATACCCAGCCGGGAGGCCCATATAATGGAAGGATGTGGGAGGGAAGACATTCGGTCGGGTCCAGTTCCTTCCCCAGGACGCTGGGTGGTAGCCTTCCCAGTTTAGAGTTCCCACACGGACTCCTGCGGGGCATGCTGGAACCTGTAATGCATTGGTGCAGCCCTGTGGGGGCTAATACAAGGGGTTAATACAATACAATACAATACAATTTATTTTTGTATAGTAACCCAAAATCACACAAGGAGTGCCTCAATGGGCTTTAACGGGCCCTGCCTCTTGACAGCCCAACAAGCCTCGACTCTCTAAGAAGACAAGGAAAAACTCCTAGTAGGGAAAAAATGGAAGAAACCTCGGGAAAGGCAGTTCAAAGAGAGACCCCTTTCCAGGTAGGTTTGGCGTGCAGTGGGTGTCAAAAAAAAAGAGGTAAATAAAACACAATACACAGAACAGAACACAAGTAATCCTCAGTACAATTCAGTCAGTCAGTCAGTTTCCAACCCGCTATATCCTAATTACAGGGTCACGGGGGTCTTCTGGAGCCAATCCCAGCCAACACAGGGCACAAGGCAGGAACAAATCCTGGGTATTGCGCAAGCCCAGCACAGGGCACACACCCACACCAAGCACACACTAGGGACAATTTAGGATCGCCAATACAACTAACCTGCATGTCTTTGGACTGTGGGAGGAAACCTACGCAGACACGGGAAGAACATGCAAACTCCACGCGGGGAGGACCCGGGAAGCGAACCCCAAGTCTCCTTATAGTGAGGCACCATCGTGCTGCCCCTCAGTACAATTTAATAGTAAAATAAAAATATTACAAGTACGGAGCAGAATTGAACAGTAGATGACATCCCATAATATGATTTGGATTTGTTCAGAGTCCTGGAGACCTCGGCCATCAAGCCGCCTCCCCCTATTGGCCATTCCAAAGCTGAGTCAGCACTGAGCCAGCCAATCTGATGAAAGGACGCCTCCACCTGACGATTCCTGCGATCCTCCATCAGAGATGACTTTACCTCAGGCAGGCAAAACAACTTGCCAGGCGGGCAGTTGCACCAAGTGCCACATTTGAGAACCAAGAAGAGAAACAGAATATTTGAGGGTTAGTATCAAATTACAACTATCATGTTCTTATGTTTTATTGCTAATGACTAACAACAGAGATGCAATCTGCGCAGTTAATCAGCAGCTCTAGTCAGGGTGTGCTAAACTGAAGTAGGGAGTCTTCAGCCCGGATTTGAAAGCTGAGACCGAACAAGCCCTTGCATCGGAAGTACTTCCGGATCTAAGGTAAAAGAGGTCACTCACCCTCATCCAGGCGAGTCAGAGTCGGGGGGAAATGGACAAAGGATCACCTGGGAGGTGTCAAAGAGGAGACAAGGAAGAGGAAAAGTGAAGGAAGTTGTGCTTATTGTGCTTGGAATCTTCATAGAAGGTATCTGTAAAAATACATCTGAATGAGACTTGTGTTCGTGAGGTTGTGTCTGGGGTTAGGGTGCTGCAACACCCCCTGGTGGTTCACAATGTAAAGAATTATTACTATCATCAGAGTATTGATATTCTGAATGTTACAATATTAAATTGAATTAATCTCCTGCTTCTCTTTCTCGTGTGTCTCTTTGCTGCCAGGGAGTAAGTGTGTCAGTTATTTCCATGTTAGAAGGGGTCACTCCATTGGACAACAGAGATTATACCACGGTGTCACGCAGTGGTAAGCAGTACCACCTCAGGGCAAGAGGGGGCACAGTGCCTGACATCTTTGTCTCTTCTGTCATCCTCAGCAGCGAGTAGATGCCCACCGACGGTACTTGACCCCCTCCCTAATGGCTAGGAGAATGATGTCTCAGATCGGACCCGCGTTACGATTAACTGAGAGCCCCCGATGACGCCCCGTTTAACTTCCCCAACAAGAAGATGAAAATCTCAATTTAGGTTCTGACTGTTTTGATGACATTAAGCGTTCTTTTTGTTTAAAGTTATTGTGCCGGATTAAAAGGGATGACCCGCCTGGCACATCCCAACACTTTCTAGACATGACGAGTGTCCTTTCCGAATCGTCTAAAATGGGTGATGTAAGAACTGAGGCAACAGCACAATGAGCTGGGCACCCACGTGCTGTTAAAGGTCAGGGTAACACAGAGTTAGACATGTACTGGGGGTCCGCTATTAAAGGAATCTGCACATTTTAAAAAAGGGTTTCAGGTGTTGGGGGGGTCCTCAAATGCCATCCCACAATAAAACAGGAACCAAATTGTCCTTCAGTTTTTGAACCAAATTTGGAAATCAAATACTGTAATGGGATCCACACAAAGCTTACATCACACCGGCTCACCCTAACCCTAACTGCGGACCTGATAGAAAATCAGGCCAGCAGGACAGTGGGGGTTAGCCAGCTCCATCTGGGGCACAATACTTATGCCCAGTGATACAATTTCAATGCCTACTGTCACACACACGTGAACATACACTGTGGGAATAATCAAGCCTTGATACGTTAAGAGGGTTTGGGTCTCGTATATAACTGTAGAGTGGCTGAAAAAGTCTTGACAGACAAGAGCCCAAAACAGAACTGAGGTTATGGCACAAACAAGTCGGTTTTAAAGTCGGACGGGAGGAAGTGACATCTTCTGGGGGTGGGGCCAGAAGAGGGTCTTCTGGGGGTGGGACTGGAAGTGATGTCATAAGGCCCAGTCGGAATTTCACACATTTGGTCTGCGGATAAAAAGCAAAAGGATCAATGCATTTTGCCACCTCCTGGTCCCACCCGGAATTACCTTCTTCTGAGCCCTTTAGCTGCCTACCCTTCCGCACGTGTGTGACAATATATAAGACCCACACACACACACACACACACTTTCCAGTACACAGACCATGTTTCCCACTCACAGTGTGTAAGCCGTTCCTCACAGTCAAACATCTGAATCACCAGCCGTCCACTCTAACACTTGCATGCACATGTCACACACTCACTAATGGCATGGGCACCAAATATGTCCTCCATCCCATCCAGCACATACAAACACAAGACCACTCCCCCCAACTACAGACACATACCAAAGACCCCGACACACACACACACACCCTTTCAGGAAGCTGACACCATCCATTGCTTCAGGACGAGACCCACCAGGGAGCAGATTTTTCAAGCCACCTTTATTGCGCTTCTCTGAACTCCTTTGAATCGATCAAAAGATTAAAAAAATGGAAGTGGCCTGCCAACAAATCTAATAAAATGGATTACGCACAAGGGTAGAGACAACAAAATCATCCAAATTTCATTTTCAAGTATTGCCTTTTTCTTCCTAAGTTCATTTTCATTATTGAAAGTAAAAGCAGGCGGCCGAAGCCGAGCAAATGAACGTTACGTGAGCGTCTGGCTCTTTTTTTTTCCCCTAATGTGCGCCAGCTCTCCCACATTACAGTGCCACCTTTCTTCTTACCATCCTAGAACACGGAGGGCGGTTGATTAAATTGCTGAGATTTCTGGCAAAATTTAAACACACAAAGCAAAACGCAGCACATTCGACAGACATATAAATGTCTACAAAATACAGAATATCAAAATACAGCATAAATAGTAGTGACCTCTAGGGGGCGTGTGGCAAACCAAGACACAAGACAATACAGCTGGGATCAGCTAGATCGGTGTGTTGCATTCTTACTGTTTTGATGTTTCAGCTGTTTTCCTTATAATCCAGTGGTTCTCAACCTGTGGGGCGGACCCCCCCTAGGGGGGTGCGAAGTAACAAAAAAGGGGGCGCGAAGATGTGAAAAAAAGAAAATAAGAATCGAAAATATGAAAAATACATCTTATTAAAACCAAAACAAATTAACTTAAACTACATTCTGATACTAGAAAAATAAATATAGTGTTAGATAAATGTCGATAAAAGTTAAGTAGGTATAATAAATTATGCATCTATGATATATCATTAATTAACAAAGCAGAAATTGGTATTAGTGGGCTCCTTTCAAAAAAACCTTAGGGGGGGCCATGATTAAAACTGTTATGAAAACTCGGGTCGCAAATACTTAAAGGTTGAGAAACGCTGCCTTAGGCCTTCCTCTTTTCCTCTTCCCTGGCAGCTCAATCCTTAACATCCTTTTCCCAATATGCACGGCAAAATATTTAGTGAGGGATTGGTCTCCTCTTCCCAACCCTCTTTTAATGTGTCGAGAAGACCTCGGGATTGTCGCCTGTATAATAACTCGAAAGGAGAGAAGCCCATGAAGGCTTGAGGGACCTCCTGGTAGGCAGACAACACGAGGGGAAGCAACTCATCCCAGTTTCTCCAATCCTCAAGCTGACCACCTTATGCAGCATTCCTTGGAGTGTCTGGTTAAAGTGCCCTACTAAGCCATCCATTTGGGGGTGGTATATGGAGGTCTTTTAAGTGCTTGATATGCAGTGTCACACACGAGCGCATGGGGAGCAGCTTAAAGACCCGACGCGCATCACGACAACTCGTGCCAAGGGACGATGGCGGTGTACTAACCTTTCTCTCTCTCTTCCCGTAGAAAAGACAAAGCGCCACCGCCATAATCCTGCCCGGACAACCAACACATCAACGCTTCCGGGTTCCTTGCTTCCCTCCAGCCCCCCAGTGATGACGTCCTCTACCCATCCACCACCACGCCTTCCCAGTATTCCATGTGTCTAATTTCCGGTCCAACTCCTTATGATGCCCGTCCTCCCATTGCTTTTTGTTGAAATGAAGTTGGACCTTTCTGTTACAGTATACGGGGCTCAAAAACCCCAAACCTTGATCTGTTTCTGTCTTATTATTACAGCAGTAATTTGCCCACTTCACTGAACGTGTTTGACGTAAATGGCATCCCTCAGTGATCTTCTTTAAGGATGCCGCCCTCACAAAGACCCCAAATAGTTCTCGTTCAATATTCTTTGAGTTAGCCACTTTCAAAGAATTGGCTTCCAGGTAATAATAAAATAATAATCCATCCATCCATCCATCCATTTTCCAACCCGTTGAATCCGAACACAGGGTCATGGGGGTCTGCTGGAGCCAATCCCAGCCAACATAGGGCACAAGGCAGGAACCAATCCCTGGCAGGGCGCCAACCCACCGCAGGACACACACACTAGGGACAATTTAGAATCGCCAATCCACCTAACCTGCATGTCTTTGGACTGTGGGAGGAAACCGGAGTACCTAAAATAATAATGATACATTTTATTTATATAGCGCCTTTCCTATGCTCAGTGCACTTACAGAATTTAAGAAAGTGCAGCAGGGTATCTATATATGTAATTCACTAAGGCAAGACACTCATGGAAAGCACACCAGAAGGGATGTGGATTCACTAAGCCGCCGACAAGTAAGACGCCCATGGCGCACGCAGGAAGGAGCCACGCCCACCAACTCTAAGACCATTGGATACGACGACAACTCGCAGAACCACGCCCACCAACACGGACGCGATGACACAGGAAAAACGGCGTCATTTATGTTCGTCTGTCGTAGAGGCCACATGCACCTCTGAGCCACGTTGACTGTTCATAGAGGCATGTTTCTCGCGGAAGTGAATCGCCATAGGCAGCGTGTAAAACAGTTTGCGAGGGGTATCCCATGGGATCCTTAAAACAAACTGAGGTTAAAACACAATGAAGTCTTTAAAAACCAATAAGCCCTGTGCCTCTGTTTCATTGCCGTCTCACCTGCTTCACCAATGCAGGCCCTGCAACAGTCGAGACGCTCTCTCAGCAGCTGGCCTTCTCTGTGCCTGACCGGTTCACACAGAGGCAGCGCCAGAGACAGACAGAGGCACACACACACACAGGCAGCTGGTGGGTGGGTCTCCGTGAGTTTCTCTTGCGAGCGGGCACATGAACAGGCGGTGTGTATGCTTCGAGAACGAGGGTGGACGTGGCAGGACTGTCTAAGAACAGGCATGTTTGTCACGGATGTGAATCGCTGTATGCGGCGTGTAAAACAGTTTCCGAGGGGTTTCCCATGGTCTTACAGTTGGTGGGTGGGTCTCTGTCAGTTGCTCTTGCGAGCGGGCACATGACCAGGCAGTGTGTATGCTTCGAGTGTGAGGCTGGACGCGACAGGACCATCTAGGAAAAATCATGTCGCGGATGTGAATCGCTGTATGCGGCATGTAGAACAGTTTGCGAGGGGTGGCCCATGGTCTTACAGTTGGTGGGCGGGTCTCTGTCAGTTGCTCTTGCGAGCGGGCACATGACCAGGTGGTGTGTATACTTCGAGAACGAGGGTGGACATGGCAGGACTGTCTAAGAACAGGCATGTTTGTCACGGATGTGAATCGCTGTATGCGGCGTGTAAAACAGTTTCCGAGGGGTTTCCCATGGTCTTACAGTTGGTGGGTGGGTCTCTGTCAGTTGCTCTTGCGAGCGGGCACATGACCAGGCAGTGTGTATGCTTCGAGAGCATGGGTGGATGAGACAGCACCATCTAAGAAGAATCATATTTGTCGTGGATGTGATTCGCTGTATGCGGCGTGTAAAACGCTGTATTGTATGTTGCCCTCTCCAGAGTTACATCTTTTCATTCACCTACAGTCGTATCCTCAAAACCAACCCCATTTGGACAACTGTGTCTTTCAGGAAGTGTTCACCCGTCAATTCATAATTATGCGGCGTATGCTACGCCGCGGGTTGGCTAGTACAGTATATAACATTGTACAAAAAAAGATAAATAAATAAAGAAAATTCAGAGAAAAAGCCTAACAGACAACATAATTGATGGTCCCGCACACACACACACACACACACATACAGGTTACATGAGCGCCTTGACAGAGAGGTAAACTGAGAGAAGGGGAATGAAGTCAAGTAGAGCTAAAAGCCTTCCTGAACAGATGAGTGTCGAGTTGATTTTTTAAAAGAATTCATGGAGTCAGCTGACCTGATTCATTTCGGTAGAGTCTGGGCACTCGCTATACAGCTGAAGGCCCTGCTGTCACCCATAATAATAATAATAATAATAATAATAATAATTAATTACATTTATATAGCGCTTTTCAAGGCACTCAAAGCGCTTTAAATACAAGGGGGGGGGATCTCCTCAACCACCACCAGTGTGCAGCATCCACCATAGATGATGCGACGGCAGCCATAGTGCGCCAGAACGCCCACCACACACCAGCTTACTGGTGGAGAGGAGACAGAGTGATGAAGCCAATCAGTGTATGGGGATGATTAGGAGGCCATGACGGTCAAAGGCCAATGGGCAAATCTGGCCAGGATGCCGGGGTAACACCCCTACTCTTTTCGAAAGACATCCTGGGATTTTTAATGACCACAGAGAGTCAGGACCTCGGTTTAACGTCTCATCCGAAAGACGGTGCTTTTTTTACAGTATAGCGTCCCCATCACTATACTGGGGCATTAGGACCCACACAGACCACAGGGTGAGCACCCCCTGCTGGCCTCACTAACACCTCTTCCAGCAGCAACCTAGTTT
>JANRMT010062797.1:16625835-16639815 GCA_026402145.1 Polypterus bichir lapradei | reverse complement strand
CACTGATTAAGAATAAGGTTTAAAATGAAAACCTGCAACCATGGCGGTCTTCCAGGACCGGAGTTTGAGATCCTTCGTATTAAGGATGGCTTGGTGGACAACTCCTTGTCCGAGGTTGTGGATTCTCTCTAAAAGTATTTGCAGTATTAGCCCGTTGGTTTAGTATGAGTTTCAAGGCGAAGCAATACTCACCCCTTTAGTTTGGAACTCGAAGTTCACGCAAGGCCCTTTAGGTACCTCTCGGTAATGAACTTGCCGTTTCTTGACCATGATTTTATCTTTCTTCATTTCCTGTTCTTTGTCAATTCAAACCCTTCTGTTTTTCCACTTTGGCACAGGAATGTCCTTTTTTGCCATAATAAACATTCTGTTTTGATCGCATCTTCTTGATATACTAAGTGAGTCTGCACCTGTCACTATCACACCTCCCTGTGTTTGAAGTCCACAGCCTCTCGGTGTTTCGTACTGTGGCCCCGCCCACTGTTGTCTTGTGTTGTCATCCGAGCTGAAAACCGATAGGTGAACTCATCACCAGGCACAATGTGTAATTACCAATGACAAACAGAGCCGGAGTGATCAAATGGCGCAAAGCCACAAAGCACTGAGTGAATCAGAGCTGGCAGGAGATTAGAACAAAGGAACCCTTTAAAGTCTCAGAAATGATTAGAGAGTGGGAGTCGGAGACAGTGAGTTCAAAACAAAAACAAGCCTTTTAGTTGTTGTG
The DNA here is from genome assembly GCA_026402145.1 of Polypterus bichir lapradei. Classification (NCBI taxonomy): domain Eukaryota; kingdom Metazoa; phylum Chordata; class Cladistia; order Polypteriformes; family Polypteridae; genus Polypterus; species Polypterus bichir. Next base: position 16,639,091 of record JANRMT010062797.1, on the reverse strand, counting down.
CTGAGATTTGAGCCGTCCACAGGTAATACAAGCATTTCATTTTCATCTGTGAATTAAAATAAATGTTTGAGCTTGGATTTTATTTTATGTTATTTTGTGGATATTGTAGGCAAGCAGTGTGGCCTAGAGGTTAAGGCTTTGTGACTATGGGTTCAAATCCCTATACTGATAGTGTGTGACCCTGAGCAATTCACTTCACCTACCTGGGCTCCAACTGGAAAAACAAAAGAAGTGTAACACGTTTGTACCTCACGATTGGATAAGAGGATCAGCCAAACAAGCAAATGTAGTGAGACCCTCACCTTCAAATCAAATAGTGTCCTGTGCCCTCCTGAACATCCCAGGCCATCAATCATTAGGAACTTTAGGCACAGTCTTAGCTGCTTATCACCACTTCACTGCCATTGTTGATGTGTGGCTTAACAATCACAGGAAGGGTCAAGAGACATATTGGGAAAAAGAACTCACTGCGGTTCATTCCAGTGCCCTCAGGTTTAGCTACTATCAACATCCCAGAAGGACTGAAACTGGGGACATTCCTGTGCTTCATTTGCATAATTTTGTATTGCATTTCAAACATTTTATTTAACCGTCAATAACATTCCTAACAATATAAGAAACCTGCCCTTTGGGAATGTGCTGCATGAGGGAAAAGGTGAACCACAGGAGCTGAAAGGAAAAGCTTAGTAGCAACTGGGAGGAAAAGCGAGGGACTAAAGGGCACAGCGAGATGCAAAGAAAAGTCAAAGTGACAAAACAAAGTCATCTGCTTGGTCAAATGTCCCTACCCTGTCTAGTTAGATGAGTGCTTAGGTGTTGGTATGTGAAACCAAAGAACTGCATAGATTTGAATGTGCACTGCCATCTAAAAGAGCCACGCAGTGATGATGATGATGTCATATGCCACGCCCACATGATGTTTCACACCACGCCCATCTGCTTGCAATTTTTATAGTTTTTCTTCTATCTATCTATCTATCTATCTATCTATCTATCTATCTATCTATCTATCTATCCCATGCAATGCCTTTCTTATTAATCTATCTAAATTTTTAATCATGCCTACTACAGTATCTATCTGTCTTATATAGTACCTTTTCTATCTATCTATCTATCTATTATATAGTGCCTTTCATATCTGTCTATCTATCTATTATATTATATAGTGCCTATTATATTATATAGTGCCTTTCATATTTATCTATCTATCTATCTATTATATAGTGCCTTTCATATTTGTCTATCATATTATATAGTGTCTATTATATTATATAATGCCTTTCATATCTATCTATCTATCTATCTATCTATCTATCTATCTATTATATAGTGCCTTTCATATCTATCTATCTATCTATTATATAGTGCCTTTCATATCTGTCTATCTATCTATTATATTATATAGTGCCTATTATATTATATAGTGCCTTTCATATCTGTCTATCTATCTATTATATTATATAGTGCCTTTCATATCTATCTATCTATCTATCTATCTATCTATCTATCTATCTATCTATCTATCTATCTATCCTTTCATTATTTTATAGTCAAGCAGAATAGAATTTGATGAAAATTTTTCTCCCAGTGACAATAAAGATGAGTTATTTTGTAACCATGTACATGATTTCGATTTTTTTTCCAATATATTTCCAACTGAGATACAGTAATTGCCTCAGGCACTAAACAACAATTTAACAAAAGTAATTGTTACGCTACTTAGAGGTGCAGCCATTTAAATAAATAAAATGTGAATTTTTTTCCTCCTCCTCCTCGTAGTCTCCGCTTGCCGCGAGTGACTTTGAAGGTGGCGAGGTACCCAGCCAGTCCACTGAAGTTATCTTTCAAGTGCTGGTCATTGTGGTCCCGCCATCACAAACACAAAGCTGTCGGCGGGCACGGTGGGTGAGGGCTTGTGATGAACTGCTTAATAAGGTCCTTGGGAAGAAAAAAAAAAGAGAGAGAAGCAGTCCAGAGCGTGAGCGCCTCCTGTGACGTTTGCCCTGAGCATACATGTTACGTTCTTGGTTGTCTCGTTCTCTACTCAGACTGCCATCGGCTGCCCTCTGCTTTTCCCACGAGGCGGCATTGCACTGAAGCGCCGGGCAGGTGAGCCGTCTGTACTTCTCCCACCCTAATGATCTCCATTGCCATGCATGATTGAAGCCCTCCTCATGCCACTCCAAATATTCCTAATCTAAACATTATTCTCTTCAGTTGCTTCTAAGTGCTCGGTGGTTTGTGTAAGAGGTCACCCTCGTGTCGCACACAATCCTGATGGAAAAGTGTTTGAAAGTGTCGAAAATGGAAATGAGATGCTGCTCTCCAGAATAACCGCAGGCTAATTGCACATCGCATTAACATAAAATCCATCCCTACCCTTCAGAAACGGGAATCCTGTGCATCGCAAGGGAAAGTGAAATTCCCAACCCAATTACACGAGCTGCTGGCATGGAAATACGGGGGGCTGCTTTGGCTCAAAGGGTTAACAAATTAGTAAATAGGCCTTCAACAGGCTGGGGGGCACCCACAGTGTAAAAAACACCTTTCTTTCTTTCTTTCTTTCTTTCTTTCTTTCTTTCTTTCTTTCTTTCTTTCTTTCTTAAAATTATTTAATCAAGCAATTATATATTAGAGGAGGTTGAGGAACCCAATGAACAAGCCTTCAACTATTAGGGGTGACAAACGTGCTGCAGCACCCCTGTATTGAATGGCAGAATAACTACTGTGAGGGACAGCCAGGTACCTGGCCCAGTTGGGACGTCCTCATCCGGGAAAAACTGGGGGAGATTAGATACTCAGGACATGATCGCCCCAGGACCGCCAAATGGCAGCCCTGCTGGGTTACAGCAGCACCACAGATTCCCTCAGGGCACCATGGGAATTGAAGTTCTTCAACTTGGCCCTGCTTTGTTCCATGGGTGCTGCCAGGGGGTGCTATGGGGACTGGGGAGTCCTACTTTGTCAGGCTCTCAGCGAGCTATGGCTTCGGAATACGGGAATTACTTCTGGGTGTAACATAAAAGGAGCTGCCTGCCACTCTTCCAGGAGCCACAGTCGTGAGGAGGACGACGAAGCTTGCTGGGAGGAGAAGAGGAGACACAGAGAGTGAAAGACAAAGTGAGAAAAGAAGACAAACTATTACTGTCTGCTTAATACTATCCTTTGTACTTATTGCAGTGGTGTGGGAAACACTTGCAAAGGAAGAGTTTCCCACAATAAATCCTCTTGTTTATTTTATACTTCTATCCAAGCCTGTCACCTTTCCCCCAAGCTGGAGTGCCCCCTACAGTCCACACTATATTATAAACTGTGATGCCTCAGGTGCCCACAGACTTGGCATCTTCTATTAGCTGGGGACATCGATAGTCATAACCGAGATGGACTAGGACAATGAGGACAGAAACAACAATGTCTGGTACAAAGTGCATTGAATTACAACAATCAAAAGTCAAACGTGTTCAAAAAGTGCAATGGGAAACTCTTTCAACTCTTCCTCTATCAAAACAGAGCCTTTGTGGATGTTAAAAACTAATAAATAAATGTGATCAATTTGTTAAGCGTAGAGCCACAATCGGCTTTGTTTTCTTTCTCTCTCTCTCTCTCGATCGCCCTACCCCATACCCCCAGTTCACCATCCTGGTCTTCTCAGCAGACTGAGACCCCCAGCACATGCAGCCAACCAACTTCAGCTCTCATCCCGAGCACATACTTTGGCTAATATAGAGACCTGCTGAGCCTCACTCCCTCATCCCACCACCGCCAACCACACCTTGGAGTACGTAGGACGACAGTGGGAGCAATCGGCCACTTCTGATCCTCTTCGGTGTTTGGCAATCCCTAACTCCCTTCTGTCCAAACCGTAGTCACATTTTCTAAACTCTTAACACAATTAGCACAACATCTGTCTGTCGTGGATCGTACTGTTACCACCATTCATGGTGTTCTTACAGAATATGCACTCCGTGAACAAGTTTCTAAAATGCTTACATTTGTTCTGCATACACGCGTATCCAATACCACAATCATGGATCTTTCTTGTTTTGTGTTCTAATGCCTGCACACAGCTTACCAGAAGAGAAAACCTAACATTCGAAACCTAAAATAGGGTAAAACAAATTAGATTAGATTAGATTAGATTAGATTAGATTAGATTAGATTAGATAGTCTTTATTACTCCTACGGGGAAATTCTGATTGGACACAGCAGCAGAAACATAAAAAATAAGAACACAGACTCACAAAACAGATAACACGGCCAACGAATCAATCAATCAATCAATAAACTTAGCGAGTACATCAGATGGATACACTGACTTGCCTGATAACAGTCAGGTCAGATAAGGATGGGGAGCCTGCACTGGTACAGCGCTCTGCCGCACCCACCACATGACGAAATGGCTCAGGATCCTGGTTGGCAACTGCCCAGGCAGACACGCGGTCCAGTCCCACCGTCCAGAAATGACCCTCTATCTGCCGCAGCCAGGTGTTACATAGGCGTTCCCTTTGCCTGGCCCAGACTTCAACAATGAGTATACTCCGGATTACCAACGGAGAATCGCGCCACATGGCCGTAGTGCCGTAATTGACGCTCCTTCACAATGCTGGTCATGTGCCTCATTTGGGGCTCCATGAGCAACACAAAGTCAAACCTGCAGGACCCAAGGACTCTCTGAAGAGACACAAGGAGTCCAGTCTTCATCTCAGGTCACTAGATGGCGGCCATGTCTCACAACCATATAGCAAGACAGGATGCACCAGGACTCTAAAGACTTGGACCTTCGTCCTTTTGCAGAGCTATCAGGAGCGTCACACACCCCTTTCCAGAGACCTCATGACCCCCCAAGCTCTCCCAATCCATCTACTGACTTCATAGGAAGAGTCACCAGAGACATGAATGTCAATAACCTCTCGACGAGGTCGACACTCTCTCCGCAGACAAACACGCTGCTGATGGTCGTTGCCCAAGAGGTCATTAAAGGCCTGGATGTTGGTCTTTATCAGGACCCTCGCAGGTCCAGACCCTCAGACTCCTCACTCAGTCTCTCGAGAGCCCCCATCGGAGCCTCCATTGAAGATCACATCATCATCAACAAAGTCAAGATCAGTGAGTCTTTCTTCACCAACAGATACCCCATAGCCACTGGACCCCACCACTCTGCTCAACACCCAGTCCATGCAAGCACTGAGCAGAATAGGAGCAAAAACACACCCCTGGCAGGCCCTGCTTCTTGACAGCCCCCCAGCCTTGACTCTCTAAGAAGACAAGTAAAAAATCCTTGTAGGGAAAAAAATGGAAGAAACCTTGGAAAAGGTAATTCAAAGAGAGACTCCTTTCCAGGTTGGTTGGCGTGCAGTGAGTTTCAACAAAAAGGGGTCAATACAATACAATACACAGAACAAAGCACAAGTAATCCTCAATATAATAAAGTAGAACAATAGAAATACTATAAATACAGAGCAGAATTCAACAGTAGATGATATCACAGAATACGAGTCCTGGAAACCTCGGCCATCAAGCTGCCTCCCCCTATTGGCCATTCCACAGCTGAGTCAGCACTGGGCCAGCCAATCCGATAAAAGTACCCCTCTACCTGATGATTCCTGTGATCCTCCATCAGAGATAACTTTACCTTAGGCAGGCAAAACAACTTGGCAGGTGGGCAGTGGCACAGAGTGCCAAGTTTGAGTACCGAGAAGAGAAACAGAATAGGTGAGGGTTAGTAACAAATTATAACTATCATGTTACTTATGTTTTAGTGCTAATGACTGACAACAGAGATGCAGTCTGCACAGTTAATCAGCAGCTCTAGTCGTGGTGGGCTAAACTGAAGTTGTGAGTCTTCAGCCGGGATTTAAAGGCTGGGACCGAAGGGGCATCTCTTATAGTAGCAGGCAGACCACTCCACAGTTTAGGGGCCCTGTAACTAAAAGCTTGACCTCCCACTGTTATTTTATTAATCCTTGGAATCACAAGCAGACCGGCATCTTGAGATCTTAATGTGCGCTCTGGTTTGTAAGTCATGATAAGTTCAGACAAGTAAGCCGGACCTCGGCCATACAAGACTTTATATGTTAAAAGGAGGATTTTGAAATCTGCCCTAAACTTAACTGGGATCCAGTGTAAGGATTTTAGGACTGGAGTTATGTGTTCGTATTTTCTTGTTCCCAGTTGTTTTTTTTTTTTACCCTGGATCGTTTCCCACAAGGATGAATGGACTGTCTTGTGATTAGTCGTCGTACATCTTCGGAGGGAGTGCTCTGTAATGGGACTACCAGTAGGACTGTTCAATTAATTTATTACGGAAGCAGTTCCCGAAATCGTCATTATCATCTGTACTCCATACCATTTCATCTGTTTCTGCCGCATTGGAACTGAGATAAGGACATTGTCGTGAGTGTTTATTGTCAGGATTGTGTGTTGTGTTGATATTTGTAACGCCGAAGGGGAAGGGGAGACCTGTCTGATTTTTTGTTGCTGTTAATTGACTTTCTCTCAATATATTTCACACTGTCGGAGATGGCTGGGGTGAGGGCGACCTGGCCGGGACTCCCAGGAGGACCAGAGGAGGGCTCACGCCTTCCCCAGACCATGTGGGGGCAACCGCCCTGGTACCTTTGAGGGCCATGGGTACAGAGCTTTGAAGCTCAACCCTGTAGGGGCCCGTGGTCACCACCAGGGGGCCGCCACACCCAGAAGTGCTTGGGGGAAGAGGAGCTGGGACACCCAGAGTGCTTCCGGGGATGCAGCCGGCACTTCCGCCACACGGGGGCGTGTCAGTGGAAGATTGCCGGGACACACCTGGAGCACATCTGGGTGTATATAAAAGGGGCCGCCTCCCTTCATACAATGGCTAGAGTTGGGAGAGAAGAAGGACAAGGTCTTGGAGGAGGCAAGGAGGCGGCCTGAAGAGTGAGAAGGCAGTGTGTGTTGGCCAGGACTTTTGGGGACTTTGGGGTTGTGACACTTTATTGTAAATAATGGATTGTGTAAATAAACGTGTGTGGGGTGATTACAACGTGTCCGCTTGTCTGTGTCCGGGCCAGTCTCCACAACACGTTTGTTTGATTTGAGTCTCCGTCTGTGGGAAGAGGCTGAGTGTGTTCCTGGAATCCCCACCGAAAAAAATAAATAAATCACCGTCCCATCGACGGTGTGAATGTGAGCGGCACAGGACCACTACAAGCGAGTCCAGGAACTCCGGTCCTATTAAGTCCGATTCATCTGTTATGTCCTGTCAGATATGATCTGACTGGTCTGACAACACAAGAAGGACCAGAGCAGACTGGACTTCCTAAGGAGACTCAGGTCTTTTGATGTGTGCAGATGTTGTGCAGAGTGACTGAGATGCAGTAACAACATGGACAGTGAAGGACAGCTGCTCATCTGTCCCCACCCCAAGGTTACGTACAAACTTACTCGATGTCACTGAGCCGAGCTGAGCAGAGATGAGGATGCTGAATAAGCGGCCAAGATGGTTTAAGAAGAAGGTCTATCATTGCCGAGTTGAGCCAGAGATGGTTTTCCTTCATCCAGGTTAACATATCTGTAATTTGTGGTCCTCTGGATGGGAGAGCAGGTACAGATGGGTATCATCAACATGGAGGAGAAACCGTGGCAGAGTATGGTAGGGCCTAGTGAGGAGGAACATGAGAAACAGAGGAGAGGGTCCAGCACCAATCCCTGAGACTCCCCTATGCTTCCCTGGTGCAGGATGAGGACGGACGGCATGCCTGTAGCTCTAGCCAGCCGTAAGCGCATCCCGGCGACATTCAAGGTAGAGACAATTGAGGGTTCATTATTGCAGACTATTAACTACGCGCTAGTGAGTTTTTATCGGTCCCACCGTCTTCTCACAACAGGTGAGAGTGAAGCTGCGGGCCGCGTCGGCGTTACGAGTACCCCGCAGATATTGTAATTGTCGTAATTCAATATATTCCCAGACACAGAACAAACCTGAAAATGGCATTAAACGGCATAAACGCATTATATTTACACACAGATTAAAATAAGAAGGGAAAAAAAAAAATCCCCTGCTGGATATTCCCTCGTGGTCGGACACAATAAGAAATGATAGAGCGGGGAGATTTCTCCAAGCAGCCAGAAATGAATCCCTATATTAAAAGCTCCTTGATATCATTACGGAACTCGTCACACGTCCAGCCGTTATTGGGAAACGCATCAGCGGCGCCGTTCAAAATTTCTCCTCCGCGCTAGGGGCTTATCGGCGACTCTCTGTAATAGGATTCCCGCCATCAAAGTTAATAAACAGGCACAATATAAAGCTGCCATCGTTTCTTATGGCCTGACAGCGTGAAGAGCGACTTCTCCATAAAATAAAAATAAAACACTTAGTTCTGTCAGCGCCGGAGCCTCCACCACAGATACGCCGGGAAGCCTGCCAGATCAGATAAGACTCATCTCATGTTCTACTAGAGACACATTCACATACAAATTATTCAAGCTCTTTACAAATCCCTTTGTTGGGGATTCGCCGAGCTGTAGGGTACAGATAATAATGTCAGAAATAAACACGGACACGCCAGAGAACAATGGGAGAGGGGGCTGTTCAAGATGTAACACTCGCTGCCACGAGGCCTGGAGAAGTTGACAGACTTCAGGGTGCCACTCAAAGAACACTGGGGTTAGTCTGTCAAACTGGGGAAAGGAAAGGACGAGTGACCTGTGTGAAACGACGGCATCGACGGTCCAGCCTCTGGCACGGCTGCTTACCAGCACACGGATCATCATCTGCATGAAAAGAAACAGAACAAGCTTAAAAAGTGAGGGCTGGCGGCATGGTGGGGCAGTGCTTAGAGCTTGGGTCTCAAAGCTCTCGTGTCTGGTGGCTTTGGCTCAGGTTTGTATTTGTTTAATAAAGCACGTCACACTGGGGGGATCTAAGCAGCATCCTATGTAGAATACGGAAAGGGCCGACTCAATGAATGTCATTCTGGTCAGTCGCTTGCTGCGGTTGGGCCTTCTTGTCGTGTCCCCCTGGGCTTTGTCTGTGGACCTTGTTTTGTTCTCATATTCTATGCATGGGGCTTCCAAAGGACGGGCGGAAGGATCAACAATATTAGTGGAGAGCACTTAGTGATTCTGCCTCAAAGCTGCTTAGGCAAATTGCATTTTATCTAACAGCTGATCCTGGACTTTGTTTTGTTATTTTTGAAATGTGTGTGTGTGTTTTGTAAAGTGTCACGTGATGGCAGGGCACTATATAAGAAAAAACAACAATTGTGCGATTGGTTGAATTGTGTGTGTGGATGTGTGCCCAATGCTCAGCACCTCTCTTACTACACACCAGAGATCAGTGGTACTCTGGGAGGGTCGAGGGGTTGGTTGGGATTTAGCGCTGCATCAAATCAAGACTGAGCGCTACACTTATTGCTTAATTCAGTGTCACCCTGGGCACTCACTGGGTGGAGTCTGCATATTGATTGATCGATTCATTCATTCAGTTTCAATACTGTAATTATCTCTGTCAGCTTTAAACATTGCTTCATAGATGGATGGATGGATAGATGGATTAATTTTTATCCTTGCCAGGTTTGATGATCGATTGATTGAGTAAATGATTGATTTTCATCCTTGTTATGTGCTTCAGGTTTGCTCATTGATGGACTGATATGCATCCTTATTGTCTGGGATATGTTGATAGATGGATGGATGGAATGATTTTTATCCTTGTCACTGTCTGTATCAGGTTTGGTGAGAGATTGATTGATTGATTGATTGATTGATTGATTTCCCCCTTATTATCATGTATGTCAGGTTTGCCCATTGATTGATTGATTTTCATCTTTGTCTAGGTCATGTTTACACATTAATGGATGGATTCATTTTTACCCTTGCCACTGTTTCTGTTAGGGTTTGAACATTGATGGATGGATTGATTAATTGATTGACTTACTGATTGATTTTCATCCTAATCACCACCTGTGTTAGATCTGCCCATTGATTGATTGACTGATTGATTGATTGATTTTTATTCTTGTTATCATGTGTGTCAGGTTTGTTCACTGAAGGATGGCTGGATGGATGGATGCATTTCCATCTTCGTCACATTGATGAATGGATTGATTAATTGATTGAGTGAATTGGTTTTCATACATGTGTCAGAATTGCCCATGAATGGATTGTTTGTCACCACCTGGATCAAGTTTTCAAATGGATGGATGAATGGATGGATGGAGCTACTGACTGATTTTCATTATTGCCACAGTGTCTGTCAGATCTGCACATTGATGGATAGATGGATTGATTTTCATCCTTGTCACTGTTTCGGTTGGGTTTGAACATTGATAGATGGATTGATTTGTTGGTTGGTTGATGGATTTAATGGATTGATTGATTGATTTTCTTCCTTGTTATCATGTATGTCACATTTGTCCATTGATAGATTATTCATCCTTGTCATTGCCTGGGACATGTTTGCACATTGATGGATCAATGGATTGATTTTCATCCTCCTCACTGTTTCTGTTGGGCTTGAACATTGATGGATGGATGGATGGATGGATGGATCAATTGATTTTCATCCATGTTATCAGGTGTGTCAGGTATATCCTTGTTATTGCCTGGCGCATGTTTGCACATTGATGGATGGATTGGCTAATTGACCATTCCTGTCTATGTATTTCTGTATATATGTTTAATGGAGGTTTGCATGTTGCAGTTCAGATGTTTGTGGCTCCTTATACTGCATTTCTCTTTGCTGTCTTTTTATCTTTTAAACCAATTATGGTGTAATTTTTTTGTAGATACACAAATCAAATAAAATGATAAAGCTGAAGATGAGTTGAAACTGAAGCTGCATGTGCCCCTCGTAATGTCCAAAAGGCTGTCCGCACTTAAAATGACCCCCTAGAAACACTGAAAAGCAGACCAATGCATTACCAGAAATCACACCAAAATATTCAGGGTGGTACCTACTAGCACCAGCGTATGAGCGCCCAATAAACGTGTTTATCCATGAAACGAGGCTTCCGTAGAGGAGTTTGATTGTATGATGTTATATTTCATATTCTTTAGATTGTTAAGATGGATAACACACCATTTTCTTTGTCATTATTTCTTTACCAGCCGCATTACCTGCTGCAGATTTGGCATCTCTTGCCCTGCGTGTACCTTCAGCGCCCTTCCTCCATGTCTGCATGTGTCTGCACCTCTCTTAATTGGCGTCCCATTCCCATAAAGCCCGCTTCTCAGACTCTGCTGTTATTTTCGAGGCATCCTGCTGACCTCCTGTCCATTTTTATTCTTGCTGTCTTTGAAGGTGACTCTGAGTGTGCCTCCTACGCCTTTAGTCCTCGTCGTGTGTCTCACACTTGCACTTCCTATTTCAGCTGTGTCACCAAAGACAAACCAACCAATCACATCAAAACCAAAGTGACCAATCAGATTTCTCAGCGTTTAATTGTATTGTCGAAGTTTAATCGTTTGACCTCCGTAAATGCAGTCTAGCTAACCACATAACAGAGGAAGACAGAAGCAGAGGCAGATCTACCACCAGGGTGTTTTGAATGTGCATCCAGAAGCCTGTGATGGAAAGAGGCCTTTCACCGATGAAATGATCAAATATCCACACACCGAAAATCACCAAGGGGGGATCCTCGATGGCACAGTCCAGTGAGTGGGACTTAAGGTGCTTCATGAAATGAGTGGGTGTCCATGTGCTGAATTGTTATAAGGATGATCAAGTCTCCATTAAGGAGTTCTATTCAATAAGTCAATCAGGGTCCTGTGAGGGGGTCTTAATGCAGGCCTGGACAGAATGCAGTTTTACAAAGAGGGGATTTCTCTCTGCCATCAGAAGAGCAGACATCCATCCTTCACATCCATCCATCCATTATCCAACCCGCTATATCCCAACCACAGGGTCACGGGGGTCCACCAGAGCCAATCCCAGCCAACACAGGGCGCAAGGCAGGAAACAAACCCCGGGCAGGGCGCCAACCCACAACAGCCATCCTTCACAGACAGCTCTAATAAGATGAAAAGGTTAGAACTTTCAAATGGTAAACTGGTCATTTTGTGGATTTAAAGCGAAGCTCTTAGACCTTTTTTGCATGCACACCTCGTTCTCACGTACCGCCATGGTCTGTCAAAATGACATTGGACAGAGGGGGATTAGAGGTGTGCACCTCGTCTCTGGCAAGCTTTACAAAGTCAGCTTCAAGCAGGAGGAGGTGTGGAAGAGCCAGGAAGGAGGAGAAGAAGGGGAGATGAAGAAGACCACACTGTGACAGCTGCAATGAGATCTTAAGAGACTCGAAGCCACAGACACTGACACAGGGATTGGGTGTTTCAGCAGGTGTCATCTGGGACGGTTCCTAAAATATTCCATGGTCGTATGATGTGATTTACCACATCCAATTAGTTTGATTTGCTTTCACTTTTTGGAACATCAGTATATATTGTCACACACGTGCGATTAGGAGGAAGCTGAGCGGACCAAGTAGAAGTAATTACCAGCCAGGTCTAGGGGTGGCGGGGTGCGCTAAACCTACCTCTGTTATCTCTGCAGGCCAAATACGGGAAAACTTACCTGATTCAACATCAATGATGTCACTTCCGGCTCTGGAGCCCAGACTGACGTCACGTCCGGTTCGAACCTAGATAACATCACCTCTGGTTTTGGCTTATAAAGCCGCCATCTTTTCAAATACCAGATCAGTTCAGTTTTGGAACTCAACAAGAGCACATCATTGCTTATCTCTTTGCTCTTTTGCAGCCAGAGACAATATACAGGTTGCGGCCCCAAACCTTTTTTCGTATGATGAGACTGCTTCTTTTATAATATATATATATATATATATACAGTGGTACCTCAGTATACGTCCTTAATCTGTTCCAGATGTTTTGACTTATATCAAACAGGACGTATACCAAACAAATTTTTCCCATAATAAATAAAGGGAAAATGAATAATCCGTTCCCATGAAAAAAAATCCTATTGTTATTGGCATATTATACATTGATGGGGTTGTATGAAATAATGTAAACACTGCTTAATACTAAAATACATAAATACAAAAGCAATTAGATGAAATAAATTAAAATTTTACCTCACTTTACTTTTTAATAACGTCTTTGTTTTTCACAATCGTAGATACAGTCGTTCTTGGCATACGGTATGCAGCAGCCAAGTCCCGGATACGCATGCCACCTTCATACTTTTCAACAATCAATTCAAATTTATGTGAAAAAACACAAAATCATGTGAAAATTCACAGAGAGTTATAGCGCGG
>JANRMT010062797.1:16601440-16615835 GCA_026402145.1 Polypterus bichir lapradei | reverse complement strand
TATCTATCTATCTATCTATCTATCTATCTATCTATCTATCTATCTATCTATTATATAGTACCTTTCATATCTATCTATCTATCTATCTATTATATAGTGCCTTTTATAGTGATTAGTCTTAAAAAGTATATCAGAGGTCAACTTTTTCTTTCTTTCTTTCTTTCTTTCTTTCTTTCTTTGAGTCAAGGAAATATTACAAACCACTACATAAAGTAAAAATTGACAATGCAGTTAATTTACGTTATATACTGTCTTTTATAGTAAGTACTCTTCAAAAGTGTAGTAGAAGTCCACTTTATTTCAAAACTGTAAAAGGCACTATTTAAAGTAAATATTGATAATAGAGAGCACACTATCATTTGTTTGCTTCATTTACTCTGAATGTTATATAGTGTCTTTTATAGGTATCACAAAAGTGCATTTGAGTTTTCTTTCTTTCTTTCTTTCTTTCTTTCTTTCTTTCTGTCACATAGCCTCCACCAGAAGACTTCATTTTCCACCTTTGAAACTCTCTGGGACTCCAATCAGCCGTCTGCCTATCCTGGCGCCCCCTACTGAGCAGAGAGCACAGCGACTCTTTTTCGTTTGTAAACCATCCCCGTCCCTGTTTTCATTGCCCTCTCATCATGGCTCAGGTTTCTGTATTTCTTTCAGTCAACAGAAGCAGAAGCAGCACATTTGCCCATCAGACGGCTTTTCTTTTTCCATTAAAAGTGGATGCCTTTGAGTGGAGCTCAGCTGACAGGCCCCCCTGCCGCTCCACACCTTCAAGAGGACAGCAGTAGCCAGAATAAGTAGAGGCCTGCTGTACTGCGCCATTGTTCTCCTTGAAAACTCCCTCGCTGATCCTCTCATTAGCCAAGTGCTGTAAGTCCGCCTTACATGGCCACTCGATTCTTGTTCTACAGCTCTGCCAACGGGGACGCGAGTGTTGTTCAATGAGATTGAAAGGCTGCGGTAACTAGTGCATGGAACAACGAGGAAACTGCAGTGACGCTATGGGATCACAGCGACCACGAGACCAGCAAGGAAACTGAAGTGCCTGTGGAATTGGGAAAATACTGAAAACATGGCATGTAACATGGCAGCGTTAAATAGAAATACAGTATCAAGACGTGTGTAACAGAATATACAATACAAGACAATACAACACATGTGTAATGGAAATAAAACACAATACAATACTTAACTAATAGCAATACATGACATGTGTGATAGCAACAGAATATAAAGACTGAATTGTGAAATACAATAACGCAGTGGGACAATGGGATATGATGGTCCATACAAACGACATCAAGACGTGTGTAACAAATATACAATACGAGGCAGGTGTCATGGAAATACAACACGGCATTGCAGCTCCAGTGCTGAGTGCCAGAAGGGATCCTTTTGCTCTTTAAAGTGGGTCACTATCCTTAAAATGACCACTCGCCATTACCACACTAGAGGGAATTCTGATTGTGACATCGTAGGTGGGTCAATTTTATAGGAACACCTGCTGCTGGCTCTGAAGCTGCTCAGTTTCATGATAGAATTCCAGCTCATACTATGGGGGACTCATCCCTGCCTGATACCACTTAACTGATAGATAGATAGATAGATAGATAGATAGATAGATAGATAGATAGATAGATAGATAGATAGATAGATAGATAGATTTTAGTATAATAGGCAGGATAAGATAGATAGATAGATAGATAGATAGATAGATAGATAGATAGATAGATAGATAGATAGATAGATAGATTTTAGTATAGTAGGCAGGATAAGATAGATAGATAGATAGATAGATAGATAGATAGATAGATAGATAGATAGATAGATAGATAGATAGATAGATTTTAGAATAGTAGGCAAGATAGATACATAGATAGATAGATAAATTTTAGTATAGTAGGCAGGATAGATAGATTTATTTTAGTCCTTTATCTTTGAAGATCAAACCATGATATGTCCACATCTGTTAAAAAAAGAATGGGGTGTCCTGACTCTTTGACACGACTGTACACTCCTGCCTCTGACTTTAATGTCCTTCCAATGTAAGAATGTCACTCATGCACACTTGCAGACCACCTTCCTGACTTCTGATACAGTAAGTGATGAGAGGGGGCGCTGGTGCTAACCGTATCTTTTCTTTCCGTTGCATTTCCAGGAAGATGCTCAAATAGGATGTTTAGCTCCACCCACAATTCCCTGATATGGCTCCGCCCCTTCCACCTTGGGTGTAATAAAAATGGTGTGTCCCCAGAGGAAGGTGTCCTTTTGGCCCTGACTCCCAACCAGGACAGAGCAAACCAGTAGGCACACCGTAAGGCAGCTGCCATTATTTTACTTCCAAGGGCACCATCTGTGTTTTTGTTTTCTTTGCCCATTAAAAGGGGGTTGCCCAGATGGTACCCTAGCCATCCTTCTGGAATCCTCTGGTCTGTTCACCCGGTCATAAACACATTTTTCTATTGCTTTTAAAGTAGTGGAGTGGTGGAGTGTGGACATTCTCTCAGTGTTTACATGGAGGCTCCAAAGATTTGTGCTTCCAAACTAGTGTTAATGGGAGGATGAGTGTGCCATGCCAAGGAAAGACTCCTGCCCGGCCCCATGTGTCATGGTTCACCCAGGATTTTCCCCCTGGCTGGTGGTCAAAGTTGTGTCTTTTGTTTGTTTTAAATTTTTTTAATCATTTTTTTCTGTATTATTGTTTATTTTATTCATTATCTACGTTTTCCTACATGTGGGTTGGTAAAGGGGAATGGCCTTTTGTTATGTCCCATGTGCTATGTGGGTGGTGTGACCACCTGCCAATCACTGAAGGGAACGCCTCTCCACCCCATTAATGGGAGGACCTTCCATGGTTCCTTGTGGTTCATTGAACATGTTTGGGAGTGGATTGTGTTTTCTTGCCTTTCTGGGCTTTTGCTTTGTGACTTTCTGGATTTTGAACCCTTGCTCTGTTTCTGACCTCACCTCCGGATTTCTTATTGGGACCGTGTTCATTGATATTTTTTGAACCTCCGCCTTTGGGTTCTGTTTTAGGACTTGTTTGCTGTGTCTGCCTTGACTCTTCAGGCATCTCCTTTGTGCTCTTTGGAGCTTTGGGGCCTTGCAAAGCCTCTTGCTAAAATAAAATGTTTATTTTTTTAGGTATCTAGTTGGGGTATTTGACGGTGTTTTCTCTCTCTAGTGGGCAACTTCTGAAAGTGCTTTGGCACCTTATAATTTCAGGACCCCATGACCGTGAAATGCATTAACCAAACTTGCTAGTCCCCTGATCCAATGATGTGAGCTTGAGTGGCATCCATCCATCCATCCATCCATTATCCAACTCGTTATATCCTAACTACAGGGTCACGGGGGTCTGTTGGAGCCAATCCCAGCCAACACAGGGCGCAAGGCAGGAAACAAATCCCGGGCAGGGTTTTTTTTGCCGCAGTGAGTGGCATATAAAATATGAAAAATGCCACATCAGTCAAAAATGACCCTGAAATGGACAATACAGGAGCCAAATGATATATTATAATATTATTATATATATATTATAATAGTATAACATTAATATTATAATGATATTATTTTCTAGAGCTCACTGCTGCCACCTGGTGGACTAAAGAGTATATCTTGACCCCTGCTTTGCCCTCAGTGCTTCATCCAATGTTCAGAACCCCCAACAACTCCCATCATGCCAGTGGGTGCAGAAACTATTAAAGGCAGGAATGGAAGTTAGAAAATAGAGTTTTCTTTGTCATTGCGCCCCCTGGCGGACGGGCAGCATGTGGGCATCCGAGTGTGTGATTGACAGGATCCATTTTTTATTGATTTTCGTTCTGCGGCCATGAGATGGGACTCAAGTCACTGCTGTAGAAATACGAGGGGAGTGAACTCCGCACATATGGAAGAGATCGACAATTTTGTTCCCCTGCCAGAAGCAGAAACATGCTTTTTTTTTTTTCTTTTCGTCTTTTTATAATACATTTTGGCACGAGTTTAATTAGCTGAAACATTCATTTACATTTTGTTGGCAGCAAAATAGAGCAATTATAAGAGATATTTAAAATATTGCATTTACATTCAAGTGAATTACAAAAACAGACTTAGAAATTGCAAATGAGAGTTGATTAAGATGAATGTCACAATCAAAAGCAGAATACGTGATACTTTGTTGGTGCAGGTTTTCAATATATATATTTTTTTTTTTTTTGTCATTCTAAAAAAAATTAAAAAGGAATTCACATTTCAATTGCAGATGTCCTCATATTCATGGCCATGCCATTTTCTAACCTACCTAATCCAGGGCAGCATTACAGGGTGGGCGTCTTGGGGTGAGCCCATCATAGCTATCATAGGGTGCCAGGCAGGAACAAACCGTCACAGAGTGAACACACACACACACACACTAGAATCAATAAAGTGGGGGGTTATCTGACTCAAAGGGTGTTTTGTGACTGATGTTATGGGCATTACCTGACCTATGTCATAAGTATTGCAGGCTGCAGTCAGACCCTTCTCAAGCAAAGGATGAGGGGAGAAGCAGGACCAGGTCCTGGAGTGGTCCCAGCTTTGTCCATTTGTCTCAGATTGCCAGATGTGTCGTATGTAAAGTCAAGTCAAGTCAAGTTGGGGAGCATGCACTGGTATAGTGCGTTGCCGTACCCACTACAGGACGAAACAACTTGGGATCCCGGTCGGCAACCCCCCAGGCAGACACGTGGCCCACTCTCACCCTCCAGAAATAATCCTCTATCTGCCAGGCGTTACATGACCGACCCCTTGGCCTGGTCCAGCCACTCGGGTCCCCAACAATGAGGATCTTACGAGCCGGATCACCCTCAGGGAAACGCGCCACATGGCCGTAGTGCCGTAACTGACGCTCCCTCACAATGCAGGTCATGTGCCTCATCCGGGACTCCATGAGCAACACAAAGTCAAACCAATGGTACTCAAGGATTTTCAAGAGAGACACAAGGAGTCCAGTCTTCGTCTCAGGTCTCTGGATAGCGCCCATGTCTCGCAACCATATGGCATGACAGGATGCACCAGGACTCTAAAGCCTTGGACCTTCGTCTTTTTGCAGATATCAGGATCGTCACACACCCTTTTCCAGTGACCCCCCGACTTCATAGGAAGAGACACCAGAGTCCCATGAATGTCACTGCCAAGGTAAGTAAACCTCTCGATGAGGTCGACACTCTCTCCGCAGACAGACACACTGCTGATGGCCGTGCCCAAAAGCTCATTAAAGGCCTGGATGTTAGTTTTTATCAGGACACTCGCAAGCCCAGACACTCGGACCCCTCACTCAGTCTCTCGAGCGCCCCGATCAGAGCCTCCATTGACTCCATGAAGATCACAGCAGACCCATGTTCTGTTCAATGCTTGTATGGACTGGGTGTTGGGGCAAGGTAGTGGGTCCAGCGGCTGTGGGGCATCTGTCGTATGTAAGCAGTGTGAAAATGAAGAAGAAGGTGGTTCTGGACAAGGTGGTTTGGGTGCTGACCCAGGGGGCCTTGTCACCAAGGTGCTTGATGAGATATTCAAAGGGGACCCTTGGAAGCCCCACCACCACCACCTCCCATCCCTGCTGCGTATCCGTACGAGTCGAGATGATCAACCTGGTGTCCGCACACTTAATTGTTAAAAGTATGATCAACGCTCCGCTAAGGAGCTAAGTCACCCAGTGGCCTGCCGGGTGGGCTTCATTCGGCCTTGGTGCCGGACGCTTGCTTCATAGAAATGCTGCCACTGTCTCACTATTCAGTATGACAGACATACTCGCCATGTCTAAAGTATTCACCCCCTTGGAAGTTCTCACATTTTATTTTTATACAACATTAAATCACTTTGCAATTATTTTGCCTGTTTTGACAGTGATCAACAGGAAAAGTGAAAACAGATCTCTGCTAAGTGGTCTAAATTAATTACAGACATAAAACGCTAAATAATTGACTCATCTCACATTTTTGGTAAATGACATTTTATGGATGCTGTGCCTTTCCTGACTCATGGCTCCACATGTGTGGATTCGATGTTCAGTCGAGACATGTTCTCCCCGTGTCTTCACAGATGCATGCTGGGTATTGTGTGCCCCCTTCAGGGTTACTTGCTGCCATTGTGCCATACAGTGCAGTGAACTGAGTTAAGCAGGCCCGAGTGGCCTTTCCAACATTGGTGTAGTCGTCAGGATTGCTTTGTAACCCTGCGCCAAGGAGGAACTGCAATTTGACGATAAAGGACGAAGGTAATGACAACATGCTGATCGAGGGTATAACCAAATATTTATAGGCATGGGCTTGCTTGTGTTTCTTTGCTTTATTGCCAGTTATTTATTACAAAGGTGAATGACATGACAGCCGATACGTCAAAGTCGGCGTAGACAAGGAGGAAGACTTCCCAACTAACATTATGCTTGCAATCATTTCTGCTTAAGTGCACCCCTCAGTTCTTTCCTGTAATGAAAATTGCTATCAGAAGCACCTAATAACCTTGAACATCACCCGGTCATTAACTTCACGGCTGTAACGTTTCACTTAGCATCGCCTTGAAAGTCAACCCCAACACGGCGGATCTCCTGGCACCAGAATCAATTATCAGTGGAGCAAAGTGACGAAGAGCAGCTCATTTCAACATATATATTCATAAAAAATAACCCATTAATAAGCAGCATGGTGGTAGACACGACTGCTTCATGAATCCTACTGTTTGCAGTTCCCACGTTCTCCCTGTGCGTGTGGATTTTTCCCTTTGGCTCTTCAGGTTTTATCTGCTGTAATGAAAAACTCAGCCAGGCATAAAGAATCGGGCACCCATGGGCAAATCCCTGTATATATGAAAATAAAAACGGTGTATAAACATGTTCATAATGGGACAATGACGTCTGCTCCAAGATGGTGACACTTCCTGTTAAGTACAGGCCAGGCAGGAAAAGGCGGATTCAGGGGGACAGACATTGGAGGTGACGTCAGTGGTGGTAGGGCTGTCAGTCATCTGGTCTGTAGAGGGAGGAAGAGAAGAGGTGTTAGTAAACCGTGCCACCAGAGCCTTTTTCTGTCCCCAAGGTGTGTGTGACACCGCGAAGACAAGCTCTTTAACTGTATGGTGTGTGTGTGTGTGTGTATGTGTGTGTCCTGCAGTGGACTTTTCCGGGGTTAAATTCCAACCCTGTGCTTCTGCATAGACTCCTTCCTCTCTTGTAAGCTCTTGTAGGCAAAGGGGTTGGCGCCACTCACTAATTTCCTTAAGCACTCAATTGTTACTATGATCTGGTCCTGGTGATTTCTTTGATTTCAGCCTGTTTAATCTGAGCAGCACGTCGCTCTCTACACTTTTCAGATCAGTCAGTATCTCCTTAGTAGTCCCTGTTACTACTTGGAGGTTATCTACTTTCTCACAAGTGAAGAGCTCAGAAAAATGAGAGTTTAGAGCATCGGCTATTTCACTGTCTGTATCTTTTAATCCCTCTTTACTATTCCTGATGCACTTCACCTCCTCCTTGACTGATCTTTTCTCTCTATTATAAAAAAAGAATCTTGGGAGGGAGACTAGGGAGACGAGACGTGATCTTCTCGGAAGACAACTTGACGTCACGTGAGAGACACTTTAATGTCACGCGAAGACAATTTGACGTCCCGCAAGACAAGGCATTGAGACAACATTAAAAAGAAGTTCACGGACATCTAACCAAGCAGTTGTTGGAATGCTCTTGTCAGACAGACATCATGTGCTCCCAGCTGTTAAAACAACGACAAGCGACAAGCAGAAGACGCAGCTCGCCAGCAGCAGCAAGCCAACAGATGACCCGACCACCTCTTCTTAGCGTGCGTTCAGCCCCCCCCCCCACCCCATTCACAACGCGAGCGGCAGAGACGCAAAGTGACAAAAGGACAGCTGCTGTACAGGCTTTTAAATGATCGACGTGCAACACAACAAGCAGAAGACGCAGCTCGCCAGCAGCAGCGGCAGAAAGACAGCAGCTGATCCAACAGCATCTCCTTAGAGTGCGTTCAGTCGCCCCCCCCCCCCCTCCCCACCCGGGGCGGGGTTATACGTCCTGTGAGAAAGATATTCAACCCCGCCTGGGGCCAGAAATAAAGGACAAGTATTGCTTTTATAAAAGTTTTAAAGTAAAAGTGAAAATAATGCATGTCTAACAATTCCCATGAAAATAACAATCTCTTTAAATTGTATATCCGGTAAACCAAACCCAAGGATGGGCGAGCGAAGCGAGCAGGGAGCGGAGCCCCCTAATACTATTAAAATACTGAAAGAATCTCTTTGGGTCGTCTTTCACCTTATCTGCTATATTTCTCTCTTACTGCCTTTTAGCCTCCCTAATATCCTTCTTAATGGATGCTCTCACGCTCTCATACACACTACAGTTCTCATTGCAGTTACAGTATTAGTCTTACATGACTTATTTATTCATTTTTTTCCTTATGCAGCTTTTTTTATCTCCTTAAATTCCCAAAGCAGATGTTCCTACTAATTCCAAATTTTGAGATGTACTTATCTTGCATTATATGTATATTTTATATTATATATATATATATATATATATATATATATATATATATATATATACTCAGCAAAAAAAGAAACGTCCCCTGACTTTCAACTGTTTTTACTTTCAGTAGACTTAATGTGTAAATATTTGTATGAACACTAAAAGAGTCAACACCATAAGACATAAACTAAAAATGTTTCACAATGTGTCCCTGAATGAAGGGAGGCTCAAAATCAAAAGTACCAGTCAGTATCTGGTGTGGCCACCAGCTGCTTGAAGTACTGCAGTGCATCTCCTCCTCATGGACTGGACCAGATTTGTCAGTTCTTGCTGTGAGATGTTACCCCACTCTTCCACCAAGGCACCTGCAAGTTCCTGGACATTTCTGGGGGGAATGGCCCTAGCCCTCACCCTGCGATCCAACAGGTCCCAGACGTGCTCAATGGGATTGAGATCTGGGCTCTTCGCTGGCCATGGCAGAACACTGACATTGCTGTCATGCAGAAACTCACGCACTTTTTGCCACTCCTGTCTGGTCCAGTGAAGGTGGGTTTGTGCCCATAGGCGGCGTTGTTGCTGGTGATGTCTGGTAAGGACCTGCCTTACAACAGGCCTGCAAGCCCTCAGTCCAGCCTCTCTCAGCCTATTGCGGACAGTCTGAGCACTGATGGAGGGATTGTGTGTTCCTGGTGTGACTCGGGCAGTTGTTGTGGCCATCCTGTACCTGTCACGCAGGTGTGATATTCGGATGTACCGATCCTGTGCAGGTGTTGTTACACGTGGTCTTCCACTGCGAGGATGATCAGCTGTCCTTCCTGTCTCCCTGTAGCGCTGTCTTAGGCGTCTCACAGTGCGGACATGGCAATTTATTGCCCTAGCCACATCAGCAGTCCTCATGCCTCCCTGCAGCATGCCTAATGCACGTTCACGCAGATGAGCAGGGAC
The DNA here is from genome assembly GCA_026402145.1 of Polypterus bichir lapradei. Taxonomy (NCBI): domain Eukaryota; kingdom Metazoa; phylum Chordata; class Cladistia; order Polypteriformes; family Polypteridae; genus Polypterus; species Polypterus bichir. The sequence goes on along the minus strand of JANRMT010062797.1, from coordinate 16,606,396 downwards.
CCTGGGCATCTTTCTTTGGGTGTTTTTCACAGTCGGTAGACAAGTCTCTTTAGTGTCCTGCGTTTTTAGAACTGTGACCTTAAATGCCTACTTTCTGTAAGCTGTTAAGGTCTTAACGACCATTTCACAGGTGCATGTTAATTAATTGATTATGGTTAATTGAACATGCATGGAAAACATTGTTTAAACAATTTACAATGAAGATCTGTAAAGTTATTTGGATTTTTAAAACATTATTGTTGAAATACACAGTCCTGAAAAAGGGACGTTTCTTTTTTTGCTGAGTATATATATATATATATATATATATATATATATCCTTCTATATAAAAGCGGTCAGGATTGTCCTTCCGTCCCGTGAATGCTACGCAGGCGCAGAGTTTCACACACGCCCCGTCCATTTTGCAATGCACGATGGGATTTGTAGTTTCGTTTTTCCAGGTAAAAGATGATTTGCTACTCCAGACTGTGCGATATCTTCTTCTTCTTTCTTACTATATAAAAGCGGTTGGGATTGTCCTTCCGTCCCGTGAGTGGAAAGCGTAGCGGTATTCCGCTTATCACAGACTTACTACTTGCAGCTTTCGGTACGAAGCGACATGATGTGAGCAGAGTTCTGGTGCTCCCATTGTTCCCTTGCTTTTGTGCGCGATGCGCTGGAAAAATAGACACAATTATGTCTCTGGAAATAATTAATGTTGATGGGGTACAAATGCCTCACCGCGTAGTAAATATCAGGGGGGTTCAAAAGGGCGACCTCAATATAGAAAAAAAGGTTAAATTTCATCACAAAAATAACAGAAACTACGAGTATTAAAGTAATACCGCTCAAATGCAATATAACCAAATTAATGAGTTTGTATAAAATATCAAATTGATCTACATATTGAATTGCCTTATGAAGTGGTCAACTTAAAAGTCGGTTGCCTTAAAAGGCGGGTCAGCCTAGTATATATATATATATATATAATGTGACGCCACCCACCAGGGAGCATACAGCCACCCAAACCCAGACACACACAGGCAGGACACAGGTTCAGATTCAATACCCGGTTTATTTACAGTTTTTAAAGTGCACACAACACCAACACCGCAACACCCCAATACACAGACAGACCCTTCTTGACACCAGTCCATCCGCCTCCACTCCTCCTCAGGCTTTGTCCACACCTTCCTCCCAACTCTGGCCCCTCAATGGAGTGAGGCAGCTCCTCTTATTCAGGTCCCGGGAGTGTTCCAGGTAGCTTGCTCATCACTATTACCTGGAATCACTCCCAGGGGTGCTGGAGGTCCTTTATAGGGCTCTGCAGCTCCCCCTGGCGACCCCCACGGACTCCAACAGGGCTTCACACTCCAGCTCCCGACATGCCCCGCAGGAATTCGTGGTGCCACAGCCGCCGAGAAGGGCTGCCCTCTAGTGTCCCTAGGGAGGTATTGCCTCACCAATGCCCTCTCCCCTGGTCCTTCCACTCTGTTGGCATCTCGGTTAGAGAGTGGCAGTGGCCGCCCATCACAATATATATATATATTGTATATTTATATATATAAATCTTGGGTCGAGACATGATTTTCTTGGAGACATTTCAACGTCCCACGAGACGAGGAGGACAGCTGCTGTACAGGCTTTTAAATGATCGACGTGCAGTGTGACATGCAGATCATGCAGCACGGCACAAGCAGCAGCAGCAAGCCAGATGATCGAGCATACAGAAGGTAAAAAAAAACTGTTATTTGTTTCCCATTGTATCACCGTGTAACAGGGGGTTTCAGAGGAGCGACCACACCTCCTTAGCGTTCAGCTCCCCTCTTCACAGCGCGAGTGGCAGAGAAGCGAAGTGGCTGGCACATAACGTACCCCATGGGGGGGTAAGGGGTGGGCGAGTGAAGCAAGTAGGGGGGCAATATCCCCTAGTGTATATATATATATATATATATATATATACCTGTTCCAGTGCTCCTTAACTGTCTCCACACTTAAAAACGCATCCCAGTTCATCCATTTTAGACTTTGCCACATCTGCTCTAAATTTGCCCTACCAAAGTTCAACTTAGCAGTTTTAGTTTTTGCATCCGTGCTGTACCAAGACACTCTGACAGTAAAATTATCTTTCAAAATGAACCCTAAAAAGACATTCCCCACCCTCAAATAACATTCTTCAAAGCTCTTTACTTTGGCTTTATTACTCCTAGTTTCACATTCAAAGAAATGACCTTTCAGTTTTCTAATTAGTTCATGGTCTCTTTTGGTGCTGAGATGCCCATTATAAGACTTGTGAGCGACACACAAGAAACCACAGCCTGAGGACCAGCGCTACCCCATTTGGAAGGCCTTCGTGAGGACAGAATCAGAACGCCACAGGACTAGCTGTTCAAGGAACTGAGACGGGGATTGCACATTCATCGGCAACATTCAGCCCCGCCCCAAACATTCAGCCCCTCCCTCTAACACCAATCATCATCCCGTTCTGCAGGCTGTTGTGGGGACAGTGGCTGAACTAAGCAGCATCAGCTGTGCAAATGATTTAGACTGGGATTGCACATCACCAACATTCATTCAACTCCTCCCTCAAACACCCTGCCCTGTCAGACTGCCATGAGGACAGCATCCAAACACAGTGGCACCAATCGTGCAAATAACCAAGACTGGAATTGGAAGTCACCAATGTTCAGCCCTGCCCCTTCCCTCTAACACCAGCCATCTCCCCATTCTGCAGGCTGTAGTGGGGACAGTGGCTGAACTCAGCCGCATCAGCTATGCAAATAATTTAGACTGGAATTTGACATCAGCACCATTCAGCCCCGCCCCAATCATTCAACTCCTCCCACAAACACCCTGCCCTGTCAGAGTGCCATGAGCCCAGCTTTTGAACACAGCGGCACCAATCATGCAAATAACGAAGACTGGGATTGGATGTTGCCAACATTAAGCCCCGCCTCAAACATCCAGTCTTGCCCGGTTTGGCAGGTTACTGTCAAGACAAAATCTGAAGTCAGCAGCATCAAGTGTGGAGATAACAGAGACTGGGATTGGGTGCCATTCACTTTCAGCCCCGCCCCATTCTGCGAGTTGATGAGGAGTGGACTTGGGCCCGTTGGAGACTCGTCTCAGACTCCTCATGTATGTGAAGGCTGCATTTTAGACCACTGAATGAGTAAAGTATTTGTGTGCAGTTGTGTGGCCCCCCTTTGTTTTTTTGGTTTAATATGGCAGTAATGGTTGTGTTTAGCAAAACGTATTGGAATAAAGGTATCCTTCTTGAAAATGAAGTCAAGTTAAAAGTTAAAGCAGGCAGAAACTTTTATACTCAAGTAAAGCAGAAATATTCTCAAAGCATTCCGAGTCCACTTTCTACTTTGTTAGAATACAACACTGAAGATAATTCTTCTCTGGTTTATGCTGCTTCACATTTCAACAACCATCCAAGGAACTGAAGTTATTGCCCTTCATTGGACTGTTTGTTCATTTGTGTGGCACTCCACGGTGTGCAGGACAGACAGGGCGCAGGACTCTGTTTGCGCCTTTTAAGCAGTAACTCTTAGTGATGCCTGGAGAAACTCAGCAGTGAATCCTGATGTGAAATTCATCGCAGTTCAGAGTCGCCGAACTCCAAAGTGCTAAATGAATCAACGAGGCGAGTGACTGAGATGAGCGCGCCACCCAAGTGTGAAAAAGCCTGGCGCCTGAGTCATCCAAGGGGCATCGAAGGAGCGATGGCGGCCAACTACCTGACCTTATCAGTGAATCGGCTTCAGGCGGGAAGGAATGAGAAAGGGCGAGGAAGAGTCACAGCCTGGCAGCAAGAGTATCAAAGGCCAAGGAAAGCGTTGTGATTTACAAGAGACGAAGGCAGTTCTGCTCAATAACATGATCATTTAAAAGAACATGGCTGAACTACAGCTTTGATTTAAAACCAAATGTGTGTGTAACACATGGGCACTCAAGAGAAAGGCGTGTGCAGCGGGCAAAGGCATCAGACACCTGGCAAGTGCAGCAACGCTGCGGTGCTCATCAACATAAATGGAGGATAACAGCTAGAATAGGAAATACGGGAGTGAAAAAGCGATGTTACTAAAAGTGAATAAAAACGCCATCATCATCACCTTCATCATCCTCATCATCATCATTAGTAATACTGTTGTGTGATGTCAACATGTGTGTTACAGTGGTGCTTACCTTCATATTCAAATCCATCTCAATCTACACTGAGCACGTTGATAATAAACTGCTTAACGCTTATTGCTGAATTCTTTTCTTATGGTGACTGCACTGCCGGCAAATGGATATCGACATCTTAGAGCAGAACAGCTAATGAACGAAATGTGCTTCTGGAGCACAGTCTCCCTCCCACGTGCTTCCTCTTTCTGCTGACCTTTTAGCCAGCATGTACCGAGGACCCCTGGGAGCTCAGTCATAGATTCAAGGTCCCCAAGGGAAGAAAGAACATGAAAGAAATGATATTTTATAAGCCAACTGACCCGGCACATGATTGCTCAAACATTTGTAGGGCAAGCAAAATAAACAAAGGGAGGCTTGGAATGGAGAAACCTTTAAAGGACACTTAAGTGACAAATCCATGTGACGGCATGGGGTGCAGCTTAAAACAATGATACAGTGCCTTCATCATCTATCTATCTATCTATCTATTACATTATATAGTGCTTTTCATATCTATTCATCTATCTATTATATTATATTATATAGTGCCTTTTATATCTATCTGTCTAGCTATCTATCTATCTGTCTATCTATCTATTACATTATATAGTGCTTTTCATATCTATTTATCTATCTATTATATTATATTATATAGTGCCTTTCATATCTATCTATCTATTACATTATAAAGTGCCTTTCATATCTATCTATCTATCTATCTATCTATCTATCTATCTATCTATTATATTATATAGTGCCTTTCATATCTATCTATCTATCTATCTATTACATTATAAAGT
>JANRMT010062797.1:16578261-16592944 GCA_026402145.1 Polypterus bichir lapradei | reverse complement strand
CTCACCTTTAGGCTCTTTGACTGCCTCCAACTCGCACGTGTGTGACAATATATATATATATATATCTATATATATATATATATACTGTATGTTTATATATTGTCACATGTGGCTGGGGGTGGTACCCAGCCAGGACGCCCCGGAGGACCGCAGGAGGGCTTATGCCTCCCCCAGACCACATGGGGACGACTGCCCTGGTGGCTTTAGGGACCATGGGAACTGAGTTTGGAAGCTCAACCCTATAGGGGCCCATGGTCAACGCCAGGGGGCACCCCAATGCCTTTGGAGCCCTGGCCTTTGGCACTTCCGCCACACCCGGAAGTGCTGGGGGCTTGAAGACCAGGGACACCCGGAGTGCTTCCAGGTGCGCAGCTGGTACTTCCACCACACTGGGGAGTGCCAGCAGAAGCTAATTTGGAGGCACCTGGAGCACATCCGGGTGGGGATAAAAGGGGCCGCCTACCTCCATTCCATGGCTGTAGTCAGGAGGATGAGACAAGGTCTTGGAGGAGAGGAAAGGAGGCGGTCTGAAGAGAGAGACAAAAGGCATTGTGAGGCCTGGACTTTTGGGGGAGTTTTGGGGTTGTGTTGCACTTATTTGTAAATATTATGTATATGAAACGTGTGTTGGGTGAACCATCGCTGTCCGCCTGTCTGTGTCCGGGTCATATTCTACAATATATAAATATATATATATAGTCACACACGTGTGCTTAGGAGGTAGCCAGTGATCTAGGTGTAAGCTGTAAGGTGAGTGATCTTCTACGAGATGAAAGGTTGATTTTGGGTACTAACACCTCTCTCTCTCTCTCTCCTTCTTAACAGACCCAAAGAAGAAAAATAACAATCCCACACACTTACCTTCAGTACGTCCGGTTTCTCAAAATGGCCACTCCACACCAATCCCGCTCCCAGCTCCCATGGATGACGTCACTTCCAGCTCCCTCTTGATCACATCACTTCTGGTTCCAACAGGATGACATCACTTCCGCTTTTCTGTATTGATGTCACTTCCTGCCAAATCACATGCTGTCGCCATTTTCTGTATTTAAATCCTCATTTCAGCACTGTATTCTGTCAAATGCTTTCGTTTGATCGTATTTCATTCAATTTTTATCAAATCCGACAGACATTATACAGGGCAATTTACACAACTCTTTGTGACATTTCCCGAGTGCGATTTATTTATTACAATATATATTGTCACATGGATGAGCTTGGGGAACAGCTTATGGACTTAGATGATGACTGTGTTACTCCGGACCAACCAAGGGCACTAAGCAATAACAGTATCTCTTTTTCTTTCCCCTTTGCAGAAAGAAAGATTGACGTGTCACTATCTATGACATCACTCCCGAGGACAACCCATCTATATCTGCCTTTTCCTCCCAGAAACCTCCATAAAAGGAACCACTGCCATCTTGGGGCAGACTCAATCAACACAATGGGCCTAGTCTCGCCTTAGCACTAATATGTATTTTCTTTAGCACGTTTTTCAACTCTTTATAATATATAAGCTTCTTTGTGTTTTATTTCATTGGCGTAGTCGGCAGGATTCATCACAATGTCAGAACCCCAGAATGTTGCAGAGATGTTCCAGCTGATGGCAAAACAAATACAGCAATTCCAGCTACAGATGGGGTAACAACAAACCCATATCACAGAAATGGAGGTATGTAGCCAAGTTCGAGTGGTCTTTCAAAGTGATCTAAAAATGGGGCCCTATACAATATTATTACACCCAGATGATGACATTGAGACCAATTTTCTAGTCATGTCTGAGTCTTAGCCCACAGCCACCTTATGGGTTCCCACTTAGGCACCTAGAAGACATTTGAGCAGATTAAGGTCCGATTTTATTGGCCAGGAATCAATGAGGAGGTCCAGCGCTTCTGTGCTTCCTGTCCAGAGTGTCAGTTGCGACAGATTTCTTGGAAGAACCATGCTCCTCTTATTCCTGTCCTGCTCGTTGACATCTCGTTTGAGCGACTAGGGGTAGATACTGAAGGTCCCCTAGAACCCTCAGCAAGAGGCCACAAATATATATTAGTGATTATGGACTATGCTACCCAATACTTCGAAGCAATCACTTTGAGAGTGGCTAACTCAAAGAATATTGAACGAAAACTGGTTGGGGTCTTTGCGAGGGTTGGCATCCCTAAAGATATCCTTATGGATAAAGGGACTCCATTTACCTTGGATTTGATTGGGGAAGTGGCCAAATTACTCCATATCAGGCATTTATCACCCCCAAACAGACGGCTTAGTAGAGCGCTTTAACCAGACACAAAAACACATGCTGCATAAGGTGGTCAGCGAGGATGAAAGAAACTGGGATCAGTTGCTTCCCCTCATGTTGTTTGCCTATCAGGATGTCCCTCAAACCTCCACGGGCTTCTGTCCCTTTGAGTTATTACACAGGAAACAACCCCAAGGTCTTCTTGACATATTAAAAGAAGGTTTGGAACAGGACGCCAATCCCTCACTAAACATTTTGGAATCTTTCCCTCAATTACGCAATAGATACGGAAAATTAGACCTATAGTAAAAGAAAACATAGAATTTTTGCATCTGGCAATGCAGGCCCGTTGTTATGATCGAGGAATAACCTTGTGGGAGTTCCAGCCAAGAGGTTACGGTTCTTGTTCCCACATCCCACTCCAAATTATTGGCTCATTGACAGGACCTATATAAAGTGAAAGTGAGAAAGGGATTGGTCAAATATTTGATTGAGCAAACAAATAAACGACCAGCCAAGCGGATATATTATATTAACCTCCTGAAGTGGTGGAAGGAAAGGTATCCTGATCCTTACTCTGCTTCAGCCCACTCCTTCTTCACAGTCAGTCACTTTAACATCAGTTCTGACTAACTTTCAACCAAAGGTCAGAGCTTGAAGAAGTAATCTCGTCAGCCTTGGGGGTGGTGAACAAGAAAACTGGGAGGACCTCCTTGATTGAGCATAACATTGTTACTGACCTGGGAGTCATCATTCGAGAACAACCATACCACCTCCTGGAAGCCAAACGTGTTGAGGCTGAGTTAGAGACCAGACGAATGTTGGACTTGGGGGTAATCAAGCAGAGCTGCAGTCCTTGGTCTAGTCCTATCGTTTTGGTCTTTAAACCAAACAGAAGTTAGCGATTTTACGATGAATTCTTACAACTTAACCAGGTGTCTCAGTTCGATGCCTATCTGATGCCCCAAATCAGCAGTGACATCAGAGGTGGTGAGGTTCTGTAGAGAGAGGAAGAGAGAAGGTGTTAGGATACAGCGGCATTCTGTGGGTTGTCAAGGAATTACCACCGCCAGAGCCTTTAAGCTGTCCCCAAGGTCTATGTGTGTGACAATATAAACTGAACAAAAAATGAAAGGAACACTTCGAAAACACATCAGATCTCAATGGGAAAAAATCCTGCTGGATATCTCTATTGATATGGACTGGGTAATGTGTTAGGAACGAAAGGATGCCACATCGTTTGATAGAAATAAAAATGATCAACCTACAATCAAAGTGAATCAAAGTGACGATGGATGGTGTCCTGGGGGATCGCATCCCAGATCTGGACCAGGGCATTACTGAGCTCCTGGACAGTCTGAGGTGCAACCTGGCACCGTTGGATGGAATGCAAAATAATGTCCCTTCCAGAGGTGTTCTATTGGATTGAGGTCAGGCGAGTGAGCGTAGGGGCCAGTCAATAGTATCAATTCCTTCATCCTCCAGGAACTGCCTGCATACTCTTGCCACATGAGGCCGGGCATTGTTGTGCACCAGGAGTAACCCAGGACCCCCTCCACCAGCATAGGGTCTGACAGTGGGTCCAAGGATTTCATGCCGATACCTAATGGCAGTCAAGGTGCCATTGTCTACCCTGTAGAGGTCTGTGTGTCCCTCCATGGATATGCCTCCACAGATATACACCACCGCCATGCTGACAATGTGACAGGCAGCATAACATTCTGCACGGCTTCTCCACACCCTTTCATGTCTGTCATATGTGCTCAAGGTGAACCTGCTCTCATCTGTGAAAAGCACAGGGCGCCAGTGGTGGACCTGCCAATTCTGGTATTCTATGGCAAATGCCAATCGAGGTCCAAGGAGCCGGGCAGTGAACACAAGGCCCACTAGAAGACGTCAGGCCCTCAGGCCACCCTCATGAAGTCTGTTTCTGATTGTTTGGTCAGAGACATTCACACCAGTGGCCTGCTGGAGGTCATTTTGTAGGCTCTGGCAGTGCTCATCCTATTCCTCCTTACCCAAAGGAGCAGATACCGGTCAGCCCTACTGATGGTAAAGGACTTCCTATGACCCTGTCCAGCTCTCCTTTAATTTTTTGAGGAGTATATATACACTATATATACATGTTATAGAGTTCCTGTCAAATCATACAAAAAGTACACGATCCATGTTTCTCTATAATTGGGGTTCATCCAGATAACGCACCTTTGCTTCCCTTTGCGGGGATCAAACATCGGAAATCAACACCTGAGGCGAAGCCTCTGATGTTGCACCATGGAAGCTGATTCACTTACTTGACAGGGTGTAGATCGGAGTATTACATTCATGGTTCTGAATCACAATCGGATTATTTGGGTTGTCACCTACCAGGTGTCACACACGTGCGAGTAGGATACAACTGAAGGGCCTGAATAATGGAAATTCCACATCCAACCAGTAGGAAGCAGGATGCACTATCTTTCTCAATCCCTTGCAGACCTTTCTTGGGAAATCCCGCCGGGTTCTGGCGCCTCTGATGACGCCACTTCCGGTGCTGGCAAATAAAGATCCCATCTTTACTGACAAAAATCAGTTCTGTTGTGGACTCCAATCTGTAAAAATCTGTGCAATACCTTAACCTTTTGCAGCTAGGACATAATATATGGGTGACTACCCCAAACCTTCTTGATGTCTTTGTGTGTTCTTTGTGACACAGGTAACACTTGTGGTTGGTCCACCAGTCAGAAAACATCCGCCACGCCCTCTCAGTTGGGTGAAACACGTGTCGTGTACCCTTTGAACTATTTGACAGGTACTCAATAATATGCCTTCTCGCTACTGAAAGGGCATGGAGGATGTTTGCTAACGGGCCTTACTACAAATGTTTGTGATGCGTCATCTATTGAAATAACAAATGCAATTCCATCATGTGTTGAAATGACAAAGGCAATGCATATGTTTCCGTTATATGCCATTTGGTATGGGATTCATTAAATTAAATCTTTAATAATTGTGATGCACCATCTGTTGGAATGACAGAGATAGAGCAACTGGACAGACACAGAGATATACAGACACACAGACACTCATCCTTTCTATTAAGGTGGATTGTGAAGGGGTGCCTGGTCAGACGTTTTGAAGCACACTTGAAAGGTTTCTACAAACGAAATGGGAGTAGGGGAACAATAAATAGTTTAAAAAAGTACAAAAGCCAGGAGCAGGCAGCAGTGGTCAGGTGGAAATAGGTGGGAGCTGTCAGTTTGTCCAAGGAAGCTGGCAGGAGCATCCATCCATCCATCCATTATCCAACCAGCTATATCCTAACTACGGGGTCACAGGGGTCTGCTCGAGCCAATCTCAGCCAACACAGGGCGTAAGGCAGGAAACAAACCCCAGGCAGGATGCCAGCCCACTGCAGACTGTTATCCATCCATCCATTATCCAACCCGCTATATCCTAACTACAGGATCAAGGGGGTCTGCTGGAGCCAATCCCAGCCAACACAGGGCGTAAGGCAGGAAACAAACCCTAGGCAGGATGCCAGCCCATTGCAGACTGTTATCCATCCATCCATTATCCAACCCGCTATATCCTAACTACAGGGTCAAGGGGGTCTGCTGGAGCCAATCCCAGCCAACACAGGGTGCAAGGCAGGAAACAAACACTGGGCAGGGCACCAGCCCACTGCAGACTGTTATCCATCCATCCATTATCCAACCCGCTATATCCTAACTACGGGGTCACAGGGGTCTGCTCGAGCCAATCTCAGCCAACACAGGGTGCAAGGCAGGAAACAAACCCCAGGCAGGGTGCCAGCCCACTGCAGACTGTTATCCATCCATCCATTATCCAACCAGCTATATCCTAACTACAGGGTCAAGGGGGTCTGCTGGAGCCAATCCCAGCCAACACAGGGTGCAAGGCAGGAAACAAACACCGGGCAGGGTGCCAGCCCACCGCAGGCTGGCAGGATCAATATGGGATATCTGTGGGAATGGGTGGGTGCAATCAAAGCTTCTGTAGGAGCAGGCAGGAGAGGTCAGGGATATCCATGGTGGATGGGCAGGAGCAGTCAGATTGTCTGAAGGAATTGGCAGGAGGAGTTAGAAATATCTATGGGAATGGGCAGTAGTAGTCAGAATGGGAGAAGGAGTGGGGAAAACTAGTCAGATGTACCTAAAGGGATAGGCAGGAGCAGTCGGAGTGTCCAAAGGAGTGGGCAGGAGTAGTTTGAGATGTCTACAAGGATGGGCAGAAGTGGTCTGAATAGATCAAGGAGCAGTCAAGACTGGTCAGGGATATCTACGGGGATGAGCAAGCAGCAGTCACAGTGTCCGAAGAAGTGGCCAGGGACAGTCACAGATAGGCAAGGTATGTACGAAAATTAAAAAGCAGCCCCCCCGGGTTGGCTCTTCTTAGTAGTGAGGCTTTCAGTTGTGCCAGCCATTCCTCGGGACTCTCCATCTCTACTTGAACGACCCATTTTGGATCCTCACCCCTTTTCACTTTCTGTTCCGAAGTGTCTTGCATGAAGTCTTGGGAGTTTCAGTCCTTTTGTTCTGAGTTAGCTGTGCCAGGCAGTGGCAGCCCCCTGTCACTTTGTATATTTTTGACGTTTGCGGGGTTTGATTACAGATTTGATGGCATAAAACCGAAGCACAAGTGTTTGCCACCGAGATTTCCACCTGAATTCCTTACTTTCACCCAGTCGTAAGTGACTTTTCTATTGATAGCAGAAGGTGCCGGCATGCTGTTGGAATAAAGCTCTCTTACTTTAATGTAATTGCCCCGAACTACAGCTGCATGAAATATCTAAGTTATAAAAGAAATAAGAATGGGGAGCATTATACCTGTCAGCATAATTACCATTCTAATGGCTCTAAAGTGCAGCAATGAAAGAACATTATCCTAAAACATTTTATCCACCAAAGAATAAAGAAAAAAAAAAAATAGTTTTCACACCCTGGAGTGCGTTACACTTCCACGATTTGTCTTCCCGGCACGCGTCTCCTGCTTTTCACCCCAAATGTAGTGCCTGATTTTTTATTTTTTTTTGTAATATTGTTCATGATCACATTTGCATTGTAAAACATTGAAATGCTGCGTTCTCTTTGAATTTTAATTAAAGATATATTTATGTGCACGCATGCTTATGAATACATTACAAAGTATTAATGAGGCGCCCGCACGGTGAGTGCTCTTTTAAGATGGCTGCTTTTAGACAAACTTGGCATGGAAGAAAAAGCAGACGACTGAACTTCCATGGCAAGAGGAAGCGGATTTGATGTTTCAAGAGGGTAATGGAGCCCAATTGGCTCGCTGGCAGAAGGCTTTGGCTTTATTTCCAGTGCTGGCCAACAGGTGACCGCATACGAAAACCAGCAGAGGACAATTTGATCCTTAGGTTACCACGTAAATTTCACACAAACATTAGAAGGTTTCTCTTTACACAAACAGCGAACAGCTACCAAATGCAAACTCAGGGCTTTGAATCAACTCCGCACCTTTGTCATGGAAAAATGAGGGAGCGGGCCACACCTGGCCCTGGCACTGTTTGTCAGTCACATGTCCAATTACTTAGGTTAGGAGCAGGCACTGATACGGTGTATTGCCGCACCCACCACACGACAAACCAACTCAGGATCCAGATTAGGACCCGAGTGCAGCCATGTAACGGGTGATACCTCAGCACCACACTAGCGCGGAACAGTGTGAGGTTTTTTTATGGAGGCTGGAGTGCCAATTCTGCCACCAACCCCCAAGTTTTTTCCCTGCAGGTTGGAGGGCCTTCATGCATATTAACGTCATACCCAGGACGGAGCAATTGCGGGTTAAGGGCATTGCTCAAGGGCACAACAGAGCAGAGACCCTCTTGGCATTTTACGGGATTCAAACCGGCAACCTTCCGATTGCCAGTGCAGATCCCTAGCCTCAGAGCCACCACTCCGCCAGAATGGAGGGATTCTGTAAAAAATGGTCCCCCCTTCTGAACGTTTAATGTAATATCTTTGTCACGTAGATTTCTGTGCCAGGTGGCAATCAAGTGACTGCCATCGAGCACAGCCTACAGCCTCAGCTTCATGCCATGCCAAGCTGACTGCACGAAGGTCTTCGAGAAAGGTGCGCCGCCATGTTTGTCTCGGTCTCTTTAACTTTGCTAACACCTCTTAAATTAAAGCTGAAAGTCTATACCTCCGTCTCATCTTGACTGCTGGATTTGAAATCCATGTGTGGTGGTATACAGAGAGAAAGTTGCATCAATGTCCAAATACATATGGACCTAACGAGAAAAGTATAAAGCTGCTGATGTTCTGAAACAACTAGATTGGTTGAAAGTGAATATGTTGATGATAATGACCGTGATTGAGAGAGCGACGATCAACTAGATGATGTGCAACCTGTAGGCTCTGGGGCTGATGCAGATCGCTGCCATGATGGCATTTCTTCATCGCAAGGTGTCTTACTTGTCACCACTGTCAGGACATTCTGCCACCCCCTGTTAATGCATTAGGATTTTGTTCACTTTGGATTGTCTTTGCTGGCAACTCTTTTTTATGCCTTTGTGTGCTCCACGGAGCCTCATGTTATTTCAAAGTATTTTCATTAAGAATCAATCTTTTCTCGCCCTTCAGTGGGCTGGCGCCCTGCTTGGGGTTTGTTTCCTGCCTTGTGCCCTGTGTTGGCTGGGATTGGCTCTAGCAGACCCCCATGACCCTGTAGTTAGGATATAGCGGGTTGGATAACGGATGGATGGATCAATCTTTTCTTTTATAAAGATTCCGCGTGGCCCTCTGGTTTACTAGCCAGGGTTTTCTGATGGGTTTTCCCCCTCTAGTGGGTGCTTAATGGAACTGTTTGGCACTTGGGAACTCTTGAGTGTCATAGCAGCTTCTAGGAATGAGAGATTTCAGGTTTTGTTTTTTAACAAATTTGCATTGATGGATTAAAGCGTGGAGATTGATGAGCAAAAATGGCAAATTTATCCATTTTAAATGAACTCTGCAACACAATAAAGTGCGCAGAAAGTCGCCGAGGTCCAAATACTTCCTGAATACACTCCATATGTCCTTTCTTCAGGTAGAATTCTGAGATCGGGCACTGACTCCCCTAGTGATGCCCCTCGGCACCAGTGCCAGAGCCCCCTGTCAGTGTGCTATTTACATGGCAGGCAGGCTCCACTGCAGCTGAGCGAGACGACTCCAGCGCTTCAAGGCATCGAGCGTAACGCTAATTTTGAACATTATACTTCACTGGGTTCTACAACATTTTACATATGACTTTATAATTGAATGTAATTTGATTAAAGGAAAAAAAAGAAATTTTGGCAGTGCAGGAATTAATATGCGCCTGGGGCTTGGAATTTTCTCAAAGAAATGCGGCAAGGCGGCATTTGCAGGTGGCACACATTTATGTGGTAGAATGAGCCAAAGAACACATGGAGCGTGCAGACTCGGAGCTTCACTTTCACATCACATATTTTTTGGATTTGTTTAATGTGACGCTGCGTGTTCAGTACAAGGAGGCAGAGCAGTGGGCACCAGGGTCCTGTCTGGTATTATTCATATCGCGTGTCAAAGGCTCCATAATAGAGAATTACAGGAATAATAATAAATCAGCACTTTCTAAAATTCAATAATAAGAGAGTGTACATACAGTGCCCCCCATAATGTTTGGGACCAAGACACATTACTCCTTGATTTGCCCCTCTGCTCCACAGTATAAAATGACAAGTCAAACACTTCAGACATTGTGATTAAAGTGCACACTGCAGACTTTCATTGAAGGGGATTTGCAAACATTTCGGTTATAGGGTCCCACCATTTCGGGGCACCATGTGATGAAGACCATGGAGCGGCTGCTGCTTCACCAGCTGAGGCCACAGGTCCGCCACACCCTCGACCCTCTGCAGTTCATATACCAGGAGAAGGTGGGAGCAGAGGATGCCATCATCTATATGTTACACCGATCCCTCTCCCACCTGGACAGAGGCAGTGGTGCTGTAGGAATTATGTTTCTGGACTTTTCTAGCACCTTCAACACCATCCAACCTCTGCTCCTCAGGGACAAGCTGACAGAAATGGGAGTAGACTCACACCTGGTGGCATGGATCGTGGACTATCTTACAGACCAACCTCAGTATGTGCGTCTCGGGAACTGCAGGTCTGACATTGTGGTCAGCAGCACAGGAGTGCCACAGGGGACTGTACTTTCTCTGGTCCTGTTCAGCCAACATACATCGGACTTCCAATACAACTCGGAGTCCTGCCACGTGCAAAAGTTCACTGATGACACTGCTATCGTGGGCTACATCAGGAGTGGGCAGGAGGAACAGTATAGGAACCTAATCAAATCTGCTGGGATTTTCTCCAGCAGACCCCCGTGACCCTGTAGTTAGGATATAGCAGGTTGGAAGACGACTGACTGACAGTTTATGGTGGTGGAGGTGCGCTACAACAAAAAGAAAATAATTATAAACCTTCTTGGTGATTATACGTTGTGTTCAGTGTGTCTGTCTGTTGGGCTGAAAGAGGCAACAGCGACCCCTAGCATCTGACAATGGGTAGCTGCAGCCTCTTTTGTCTTTTATTAAGTACCAACAGGGTTGTTGGCCATCCATTAACCCAACCTTGTCCAGTGCCCAATTCTAGTCAGGCTGAGACCCCCAAGTGCCCTCATTTATGAACTCACCAGTGCCATCTTGAGTCACTTTATCCTGGTGAGCCCAGCCAGCTGCTGTGATGGTGGCCATAGTCGTAACCAGCCTCCCTTAGCTGTGAGCTTCTCGTACATCCCTTGCATATTGCATAAATTTTCAACTGCAAGGATTTGTTCTTTTCAAAGTACATCTCTAAGAAGAAAAGTGCAAATGTTAATCAAATCCATGTATACAAATGGTAATTTGTCTTTCTGTAGATCTGCCAGTGATTTCTTAATTAGAAACACACGGCAGGTGAATCACCATCTTTGTGTTTTGTCACGTCGCACAGGTGACAATTCACTGGCTTTTGTTGACAGCCTGGCAGTTTATTACACTTCAAAGTTTAAAAAAAAAAAAAATGCCGTCTTTGCGGTTTTCCACATCTGTTAGTACTTCTGTCAAGCAAGTTACTCGGGCCTCTTTTGGAAAAATCGGCAGACTTCAGATCTTACCGAGATCTTATCAAGCGGGCTCAGCGGCTCTCCTCGTGTAAATATCATCAGGCTCCATGTAAGTCGTGCAGACAGCCGCATCGTGCGGGACTTCTGTTAGAACCAGCTGTGCCCACTCTTCATGCAAGAAAGGAACGGCAAAGTAATAAAGCCAAGCACGCAGGAATAGGACCCCAGCCCAGAAAAAATCAAGGCCTGCCCTCAGTGGTGTGAGAAGGCTGTGAGAGGTACAATTCAGTATTGTGATACTTTGGGGTTTAGTGATCCTTTATTTGCATTTAGGTCCTGATGGTGATTGACAGGTGGTCTCCGCCTCTTGGGGGACTACCCACAAAACACCTGGGACTTAACCAAGGCAAATACAGTCAACCCTCGATATACGACCGGCCTGACATGCGAACAACTTGGTTTACGACCGAAATTTTAGTTTTGAATTGTGACCCACGTATTTGCGTTACGACCCGAATGCGGTCACGTGTGTCCGCTTATGCGATTGTAAACAAACAGCCGAGAGCGTTCATAAGCATCAGTCGGAGCCCAGATACACGTGTTTGCGGATGTAATTTCGATCAGTGCAGTGATTTATGTAATCCATCCATCCATTTTCCAACCAGCTGAATCTGAACACAGGGGTCTGCTGGAGCCAATCCCAGGCAGGGTGCCAACCCACCGCATGACAAACACAAACACACACTAGGGACAATTTAGAATCACCAATCCACCTAACCTGCATGTCTTTGGACTGTGGGAGGAAACCCACGCAGACACGGGGAGAACATGCAAACTCCACGCAGGGAGGACACGAGAAGCGAACCCACGTCTCCTAACTGCGAGGCAGCAGCGCTACTCAATGCGCCACCATGCTGCCCTGATTTATATAATTTATTTCGATAATTGCTAAGGAAGAGAAGGTAACGAAGGTAAAGAAAGCGATCACAATTGAAACGAAGAAGGAAAATATGAGAGTGGAGTTCGTGTGACCGATCTCGTTAATATGTACAGCATGTCGAAATCCACCATCTCGACAATTTTACAAAGAAAAGATTCGCATAAGGAGGCTCCTTCCAAACAATAACCACCTTCCGTTTCATTCTCCTCCTCCTCCCTTCCTGCAAGCCAAAGAAGTCAAATTAAATGGTAAGTACAGTATGAAATTGCTGTTTCTGGTAGGCCAGGCACTTTTTATAACTTTTTGGTTAGTACATTAGAAAAATTATTGGTGTTTCTGGTAAATTATACACATAATACAACCCTTTTATATTATGAAAAGGTTAAGAAAGTGTTGCTGTGGGAGGTTCAGAATGCATTATGGGTATTTCCATTATTTGTTATGGGAAAAATAGCCTTGACTTAGAACCAACTTGAGTTACAACCAGCCCTCGCGAACGAATGGAGTTCATAAGTCAAGGGTCCACTGTAGACACAAAGAAATAATGTACATAATAAACAAAAGAAATATAAATGGCACAACATTAAACCAAACAGACAAAGAAACACAACTTTGAACCCCAGCCAGGGAGTAAAACGTCTGTCTACATGAGAGGGTCTACAGCAAACCCCTAATCTGTGGCCTCAATCACTAATCACTAACGAAAATTCAATTCCAACACATAAATGTTAAAGTTAATGGAATGGTCTTAATTTTTGAGTTTTGTGTGACAATAGAATAGATTGAAGTTAGGCAGCTAGAAAGCTACACAAACTGTTAGACAGATGGGCATTAAGGGCATGTAGTTTTCTGACCATTTTGAATGTACAGGTGGTCAAACATTGGTTCTTATGTATGTGATAACAGATAGAAATCAAGATACAGTATCATTACTAGCAAACTCTATAAATAAATACACCTCATCGAGAGGTTTACTTACCTCGGCAGTGACATTCATGTCACTACCGATATCTTTGCGAAAGGACGAAGGTCCAAGTCTTTACAGTCCTGATGCCCCCTGTTTGTGAGACGTGGACGCTATGCAGTGACCTGAGATGAAGACTGCACTCCTTGTGTCTCTTCAGAGAATCCTTGGGTACCACTGGTTTGACTTTATGTTGCTCACAGAGTCCCCAATGAGGTACATTACCTGCATTGTGAGGGAGCATCAGTTATGGCACTACAGCCATGTGGCACAATTACCCGAGGGTGATCATCATTGTTGAGGACCCGAGTGGCCAAAGGGACTCCCACATAACATGGGTCATTTCCACAGGGTGGGACTGGACCGTGTGTCTGCCCGGGTGGTTACCATCCAGGATCCCGAGATGTTTCGTCATGTGGTGGGTGTGGCAACGTGCTGTACGAGTGCAGGCTCCCCAACCTGTCCTGACCTGACCTGATCAATTGTACTAATTCCCTTCAGTCGATCTTCTCTGGACTTTCTCTTGTGCCGCTATGTACTTTTTGTGGTCTGGAGACCAAAACTGCACCCATGACTCCAGTTGAAGCCTCACCATTGTGTTATAAAGCTTGAGCAGAACCTCCTGTGACTTGTACTCCACACATCAAGGCGCTATATAACCTTCTGTTAGCCTTCTTAATGGCTCCTGAACGCTGTCAGGAAGTCGATAGCTTAGAGTCCACTATGACTCCTAAATCCTTCTCATAAGGTGAACTTTCAATTACCAGACATCAATGGCCACTACACTAAAGCTAGAGGTTTACTGGACTAACAATGGTGTAGCATTATGGTGTAAAAGTTTTGATATCAAGTGTGTAACAGATTAGAACATTAGAACAATCTAGACAAGAACAGGCCATTCAGCCCAACAAAGCTCGCCAGTCCTATCCACTTAATTCTTCTAAAGTAACCTCAAGTCGAGTTTTGAAAGTCCCTAAAGTCCTCCTGTCTACCACACTACTTGGTCACGTATTCCAGGTATCTGTGTAGAGAAAAACGTCCTAATGTTTGTGCGAAATTTACTCTTAACAAGTTTCCAACTGTGTCCCCATGTTCTTGATGAACTCATTTTAAAGTCACCGTCTCTATCCACTGGACTAATTCCCTTCATCATTTTAAACACTTCACTCAGGTCTTCTCTTAATCTTCTTTTGCTTAAACTCTAAAGGCTCAGCTCTTTTAATCTTTCCTCATAACTCATCCCCTGTAGCCCTGGAATCAGCCTAGTTGCTCCTCTCTGGACCTTTTCTTGTGCTGCTATGTCCTTTTTGTAGCCTGGAGACCAAAACTGCACTCAGGACTCCAGATGAGGCCTCACCAGTGTGTTATAAAAGTTGAGCAGAACCTCCTGTGACTTGTACTGCACACATCAAGGCGCTATATAACCTGACATTCTGTTAGGCTGGAATTTCATAGTGTAGAG
>JANRMT010062797.1:16547632-16563261 GCA_026402145.1 Polypterus bichir lapradei | reverse complement strand
GTTTAGAAATGTTTAAACTCTCAAAAGCTGGATGTGAAGTTATCAATTAAACTGGTTGTATACTTACAACGCTTGACAGTTGCCGAATGTCTCTTCAACACAAGTCCTACAAATTTTGTCGTAACTGAAACAAACCATGAAACTCAAACCGATTATGACAGCAGCAATCCAAGCTGTGAGATTTGAAACAAGATTACTGTTCACATGGCCAACTGTACATTGCATGCTCAAGAGTAAGCTCAGCGCACAGCTACAGCTTGATCATATTGCAACTGGAGGGCCGAACTGACAACGTGGCATACAAAGAGATCTTTAACAAATAATTATTGGTATATTTTCCCTCAGTTTAAAAAGGTTTAATTTTCTTCTTAATAAAAATTTTAAGGCAGTACTTCACCGCTGCGAAGCGCGGGTATTTTGCTAGTATATATATATATATATTTTCTACATGGGAAATTTGCATTATTGTTTTTGTTATTGTGTTTCATTTAATATATTTACAGTGGAACCTCGGGTCACGAACGTCTCTGAACATGTACAAATCGGGTTACAACCAAAAAGTTTGCCAAACTTTTGCATCTGTTCCCGACCACACACTCGGGTGACAAACAAGCCAGTTTCCCCTTCCGGTTCGTACGCGCCGATGATTTCCGCACGTGTTCAGTCTCTCCCTGTATATTCCCTGTGAAGTAAGCGAACGAGCGAGAGAGAGAGAGAGAGCGTGAGAGAGCGAGCGAGAGAGAGAGAGAGAGAGAGAGAGAGAGCAAGAAGGCAGTTAAAGATTCACCGGGCTTATTTTTAAAGAGACTGCTTCGAGCATTGTTTTAATCTCTTTATATTCAATGAAGACTTTTTTCTATTGGATTTTAACCTCCACTTCACTTCTGTTTTTATGGGATCATTTATTTATTGAAGGATTTTGAAAGCACTGCACTTTAATTTGGACTTTGTTTTTGATTGATGTTTTGTTGATTTTAATAAAAGCACTTGGCACTTTTTGCACCATCCGATTGCTCCATTGTAGTGCCTCACTGTCATGCTCTTCAGTAACATTACCGACGGTGACGGGTTTAAGGGCTCCCCCAAGTGAGATGGGAGCATGCAGCGAACCCACATCGTCACAGACTTTACTTAAAAACTGTAATCTCCTCTCCACTCAGTTCCTCCTCACTTCCTTCATGCCAGAACTCGACTCATGCAAGCTTAGCTTTCTTGGTTGTTTATGGTTAGTTTTTGTATAAATTACGCATTCTATGGTATAATTAGCTATTTTTGTTCTTAGAAATCTTTAGAAAAATATATTTACATACAGCTCGTACGGTCCGGAACGGATTAATTGTATTTACATACAATCCTATGGGGGAAATTACTTTGGGTCAAGAACCAAACCGGGTTGCGACCAGAGTTTTGGAACGAATTATGGTCGTGACCCGAGGTTCCACTGTATACACCTATTTTACATATCTGCTTTTGTGTGCTTGTGTTTAACCGTCAATTGAGGGGAAAATATTATTTGTTAAAGGTACGGTTTGGTAAGTGTAAGTTCGCCTCAGTTATTCATCCAGGCCACAGGTCTTGGTAGTGTAGCTGCCAGCTGGTAAGGAGTCGGCCGTTACAAGATCACCTACTTATGGAGACCGGGGAAGGCTGGGTCTTCAGGCCACAGCGTTTGTGACGTGTCGCTTCTTTGAGAGCTGCGGCGTGCCATTACATGTGACCCATATGGTGTTTGACACACAAGTCAATGGATGAGGGGAGAGGCAGAACACAAACCACTCGGTCCTCATCGGTGCCAAAGCATGTAACGGATACAAGCGGCCGGAGTCTCACTTTAACTGTACTTCAGGGGGTCATTAAGAGCCTTACACGAGAAAAGCAGTGAATGAATCATCTTAGTATCCTAAATGCGATACCAAGAAATATGAAGACACAAATTTTTGTGTTGCTTGAGAGAAATGATTGAGGAGCCCCTTAATGCAACCTAAAGGGATTTGTAATTGGAGTCAATGAGGCAAATCAGTCAATACTGCCAGACTCAAATCTTCATGCCACAGAACGATGTCGGACTCATTTTTTATCATACTCTCTGTAAATCAATATTTACAGGATTAATTGAGGCATTTAGCTATCATAATACAACATAATTGATGAGCGAGGCACAAAAATCACTGACAAAGACTTTTTCTTCAACTAAAGGATTACTCAGTGTTTCAAAAAAAAACTATACTCCCTTCTCTTTGCCTCTTCTTCTATGTTTTCTGAAAATTGAGCAACTGTTATTAGGAAATTTCCATTGAGTTTAACCGAAATGAATGTCCATCCAGCAGTTTACAGACACATTTAGAGCCATGGGAGGCTGGAGCCTATCCCAACATCATCACAACCAAACCCTGGATAAGATCTGCCAGTCACTGGCACTGCATACTCACACCCATTTAATCTAACCCTGCATGAGATGGCAGTCAGGGTGTTGTTAGGTGCTTCACAAAATTACACTATAACGGGTATGGGTCTCAAAATGCTCACTTGGTCTGGAACTCAAAAACAGGCCTAGCCCCAACTCAAACGCCAGGCTCCAGCCTGCACAGGCCCAAGAAAACCAACTACCCTTGTCCACTGCTGAACCAAATTGGGTTGTTACATTTCAGCTGGGGTTCCGCCTCAGCTTATTTCCTTGTTTTATGTCCTTTTTGTTCATTATTGTGTCAATTATGTATGCTAATGTTCCATCCATCCATTATCCAACCCGCTATATCCTAACTATAGGGTCACGGGGTCTGCTGGAGCCAATCCCAGCCAACACAGGGCGCAAGGCAGTAAACAATCCCTGGGCAGGGCGCCAGCCCACCGCAGATGCTAATGTTACATTTGTTAATTATTTGCTTTGTTTTTCAATGTCTATGTTATGTTCAATGTGCTTTTGTGGGTGGTTCCCCAAGTAGGTGGGGCTACCTGACCATCACTGCCAGGGACAGTCCCCTACAGTTCATTAGAAATCCCTTGGGAGTTTTACTCTGATTGTTCTGTACTTTGTGCTTATTGTGATTTTTCTAAATTTCTAAGCATTTTGCTATTTTTTGACCTTGCCTTGGATTTCATATTGGGAATATTTTTACATGAAATTGTGTTTATCCTTACATTAGAACATTAGAACAATATAGTTGAGAACAGGCCATTCAGCTCAACCAAGCTCATCAGTCCTATCTGCTTAATTCTAAAAAAACATCAAGTCAAGTTTTGAAAGTCCCTAATGTCCTCCTGTCCACCACAATACTTGGTCACTTATTCCACGTGTCAGTGGTTCTCTGTGTGAAGAAAACCTTCTTATTGTTTGTGCAAAAATTACCCTTAACAAGTTTCCATGAACAGCATGCTGGTCTGTCACAGGCCTCAGACTCTTTGGGATATGGAAATGTTAGAAAAATGTGGACGAGAATGGACCATTCAGATCAACAAAGCTTGCCAGTCCTGTCCACTTAATACTTCTAAAAAAATATCAAATCAATCTGTGAAGATTCCTGAAGTCCTCCTGTCTACCACACTACTTGGTCACTTATTCCTGCTGTCTGTGGTTCTCTTTGTGAAATTTCCCCTTAACAAGTTTCCAACTGCGCCCCCATGTTCTTGATGAACTCATTTTAAAGTCACCGTCTCGATCCACTGGACTAATTCCCTTCGTCATTTTAAACACTTCACTCAGGTCTCCTCTTCATCTTCTTTATCTTAAACTGTAAAGACTCAGCTCTTTTAATTTTTCCTCATAACTCTTGTCTGGACCTTTTCTTGTGCTGTTATGTCCTTTTTGTAGTCTGGAGACCAAAACTGCACACAGGACTCCAGATGAGGCCTCACCAGTGTGTTATAAAGCTTGAGCAGAACCTCCTGTGACTTGTACTGCACACATCAAGGCGCTATATAACCTGACATTCTGTTAGGCTGGAATTTCATAGTGTAGAGTCCACTATGTCTCCTAAATCCTTCTCATAAGGTGTATTTTCGATTTTTGATTTTCCAACCGCCCATTGTGTATTCAGACTTCACATTTTTACTTCCTACGTGTCATACTTTGTATTTATTGAGATTAAATTTCATCTGCCACAAATCTGCCCAAGTTTATATGCTGTCGAAGTCCATCTTGGTATCATCTGCAAACTTAACCAGCTTGCTATTTATATTCCCATCCTATCCTATCCTATTGTGCAACATTTGAGATTCATTCAAAATCAAAATAAACAGACAATACTCTACCAGCATTTTTCAAATAATATACATTCACAGATTATGTTTGGTCTAGAACAGAATGCAGATTGGAATCTGAATAGACGGCTCAGGAGGGAGAACGAGTAGATCAACACTTTGGGAACATATCATCCCAGTGGACTTAATGAGAGATAGTAAAATTGGGTGTCTAATATATTTAGGGAAATAAAGTTTTTTTTAAACAATAAGGTTTTTTCATTTTTTTATTCGGATATTTATTTGTTTATCTTATTCTTCATTTATGGTTTTATTTAGTTTTTAAGATATATCAGGGTTATTATTTATTCCAGATAATTTTTTTTTATAAAAAACTAAAAGAAATTATTGTTTAACGAGGAGAGTAGTGAGCCAGTGCATGCAGTAATGCGGGAATCCCCTACCCTAAACCTATCCTACCTAAATCATTTCTATATGATTTAGAATTTCTATATTTAGAATATAGAATATATATTAATATCCCAATATATTAGAATGATTTAGAATTTCATTTCTATATAGTAAAAATAGCAGCTGTCCAGCCGAGCAGATAATGAAACTTGGAATTTCATCCTATGGCTTGTTAGTGCTTTATTTTTTCCTAAACAAAATCTCTCTATTTTTTGTTTTCTGAGGACTCCATCTACTGTATATGTTTGGTGGTCCTTCCCTTCCCTCCCATTGTATTAACGCAGATACATCATGATGCCTGTACTTAGGTTTAAATGGAGGCCTGTTAGCTAGAGAGCTGCTGGTTCCTTTGTCATTTGCACCTCATTATTAACTGATTGCTGATTACGAAAATCGGCAAACAGTTAAAACCTTAATGTGTTTAAAACTAAAATGGGTGATTAAGGGTTCTTGATCGTAACAAACAACTTAACTACAACTAAGCCCAAAAGAACACACTGCTTTAGTAGCAAATAAATGGGTTCTAATTAAAAATCTGGTTATTTCAAAATCCCACTGTCAATGCGGACCTCAAGGGCTGCCATGAAGTATCTCCAGACTAGAGAGACTCAGCTACAAAAGGTTAGCTTGAGAAGATGTGGCTGTCAGTTTAGAACACGTGAAGGTTAAGCGATGAGCCGAACACACGAATGAGAGCAGCTTTGGAACCGTCAATTGTTTTTCTAGCGTTCCCTTTCTAGGATTTGCTATTAGACTTGAACTCAGCATTTTTTGTCAGTTTTTTACAATAAATAATAAAATTACACTGGACAACACATTTTTTCAAAAATTTTTCTTATTTTTTAAATGATCATGATAGTCGGCTTCCACCTGAACACAAATATAACTTCAGATTGTTTGTTTCACGTAGGAGTTTAGAAAAACATGACATTAGCTTTTATTGAATTTAGTGTGTTTAATCACTTAATTGTCGAATTAGGGCATCAATGAATTATCGAGTAAAGGATCTGAACACTCGTGTCAATGGGATATTCAGTTTTTTATTTTTTAATTAATTTGTAAAGATTTCTAAAATCCTGATTTTGCTTTCTCATGTACAACCACCGGTCCTGCACGTTAAGAGAGTTTGTAGCTCTAAGTATCTGGGAACCATATTGGATAACAGGAGGAGCTTTAGATAGATAGTGTGGTCTATGGCCGGATTGTCATCCCGGCCAATACCCCCAGGCTGCCAGCTCTCCCTGCAGCATGGAGGTACCCCGGATACCAGCAGGGAATCATGGACAATGGTGTTTTCCTCTGCAGCCCTGCTGGATACCACAGAGGCCAACAGAGGACGCTGCAGGGAGGCCCAGAGAGTCACATGTGCCCTATAACCCGGAAGTACGTCATAGGCAAAGCGACAGCGGAAGTGACGTACTTTTGGGATGAAGAAGAGGACTTTTTATCTGACCCGGAAGTGATATGAGGTCACGTGGACTGAAGGTTCGAAACACTTCCGGGTCAAGGACTGTAAAGGACTCTGAGAAACACCAGAGCAGTGAGCTGAGCTGGGTGGAAGGGTGGCAATGTGTCTGGGAGTGGTGGATTGTGATTATTGGTTAGTGTATTGTTATTTATGAGTATTGTGGAGAGGAGGGTGCTTGTGCACTGTAGTATAATAATTATTGGACTTTTACCTGGTGTCTGACGTATTGTCTGAGAGTTAAAGAGGACGATAGAGGCCTCTATCTGTCACAATAGATAGATAGATATAAAACACACTATATAAAAGATGCATAGATAGATAGATATAAAAGGCACTATATAACAGATAGATATGAATGGCACTATATAACAGATAGATAGATATAAAAAACACTATATAACAGATACATAGATAGATATGAAAGGTACTATATAATAGATAGATAGATAGATATGAAAGGCACTATATAATAGATAGATAGATAAGACAGGCACTATATTATAGATAGATAGATAGATAGATAGATTCTTCTTGAGGACTTCGGCTCAGCCTTCAGCACGATCATCCCTGAACTCCTCCATTCTAAACTCACCCAGGTGACTGTGGCTGCTGTCGCCTGTTGGTGGGCTACCAAGTGACCGACCAATAGGAAAGTGCAGGCAAAACTGGGGAAACTCACCTTGGGCCCCCATACAGTCATCAATGGAGCCCCTCAGGGATGTGTACTCTCCCCACTGATAGATAGATAGATAGATAGATACTTTATTAATCCCAAGGGGAAATTCACAGTAGTAAAAAGTAGTAAAAAGTGTCCAGGGAACGAGTCCACATAAAAGAAAGTGGTAGGAGTGATCAGTAAAATAGAGAAAAATAGAAAAAAAGGTAGAAAGATAAAGTCTGTGGTGGGCTGGCGCCCTGCCCGGGGTTTGTTTCCTGCCTTGCACCCTGTGTTGGCTGGGATTGGCTCCAGAAGACCCCCATGACCCTGTAGTTAGGATATGGTGGGTTGGATAATGGATGAATGGATAGAAAGATAAAGTCATACACAGAGCTACTGGAAAGACTACCACTCACGGCGGCGCCTGAGTCATAGACATGCAATACATTTACAAAAATAATAATTCTTTACATTTATATTGCACTTCTCTCACTATTCAAAGCACTTCAGTGAGTGGGGAGCCACGTCAACCACCACTAATGTTGGTTTGAAGATTAGATCAAAGGTGTAGTCCCTCCAGGGGCCACTAGGTGGCAATAATAATCATTCTTCACATTTATATAGCGCTTCTCTCACTACTCAAAGTGCTTTACAAAGTTAGCGGGGAACCACTAATATGCAGCATCCACCTGGATGATGTGACGGCAGCCATTTTGTATCAGCGCGCTCACCACACATGAGCTCTTCGGTGGTGAAGTGGTGAGATAGTTACCCCGTCAGAGACAGGGGATGGTTAGGGGGCCAGAATGACCAGGCTGTGGTGAGCAATTTAACAAGGATGTCAGGATACACCCTACTGTTTTCGAAGGATGCCCAAGGATCTTTAATGACTACGGAAAGTCAGGCCCTCAGTTTTGCATCTCATCTGAAGGAAGACACCAATTTTTACAACACAGTATCCTTGTTGCTGCACTGGGGCATTGGGATCCACACACAGACCACAGGGTAAACATCCCCCCCCCCCACTGGCCTCACCAACAGCAAGCAACCCAAGCTTTCCTAGATGATCACCCATCCAAGTACTTTAGAAAATAGCCCAACTGGGGACTTTCACAATTAGGACTTCTAGGATTGTATTGTGAAGATGTTACCAGAATGCTTCAAATCTAATAGACTTGCCACCATGTATAAGGTATTGTACTTTATATCTTCTCCCAACCTTCCCTTCTACATCTGTAATCTCAGGCAATTACATAGAGTAAAAGACAAGCAGGAATTATGTTACAACTTTAAATAATGTATTAATGATAATATTCGTAAAATAAAGCAAAAAAATAAGCAAAGTACATTTAAACACTGGCAACTATACAACCTGATAAACGCTAGATGTGTAGCATCAGGTGGCACACAACCTGCAGTTACTGAAAAGTCTCTGGTCAAGTCATCATGTCAGGTCAGGTTTCTTTAGGACAGGCCACATGCCTCTCTCAACATGGCTGCTGAGTTGTGCTCCTCATTGTGTTCTCCTCATGGCCATACTGAGAGAGAGAGAGAGAGAGAGAGGGAGGAGTAAAACGACCAACTTTATACAATCCTGTAAATTCCTTGCGTTGGCACAGAATGGCCTGTGATTCAAAACCAATCCTAACCAGCCATACAGCAGACCAATGAGTGCACACCCTGCCTTCTCACACCTGCCATTTGTGTAGCTGAAGCTTGGCAGCTGCTGTAGGTTTATGGCCTTCATGCAGGGGTTGGTTAGTTAGACAACAAAGAATTGCTGTTCTCATCAGTGAAGTCCTAATATTACATTTGTTTTGGCTGACTTACAAATAAACACATACAAAATACTTGTCAGCTCATATACAAAATATCACACCTCCACAGTACAACAAAAGAGCAGAAAGGAAAGCAGAGGAGATTGGGAAGGATCAGACAGACGCACTGCTGGAATAGATGTTTTCAAATTTTACCTTCTGGTAGGCCATATTTGCTGCCAAAATTTAAAACAAATAGAAGTAGAAATAGTTTTATACCACCAGTCATAAAACATCCGAATAGGTCAAATTCAGTCTTGTTGAAATAAGTAACTATAAAGGAGCAGAACAGCCCCCAGAAACAGTTGGTGTGCCACCTGGGGCACCCTGTTTAATGTCAAAGTCCAAAAGAACTAAATTGAAACAAGCACTCAGTGTTGGGGGGCTAGGGAACCGTAACAGAAAGCAGGCCTGTCAGTCACCTGGTATGAGGGAGCTCCATCAAGCAGGTCATGTCTTTCATGCCACCTCTTAACTGGCTCTGCTCCTTCCAGGGACCTCTGTACTTCTAGGAATTGGCCAGAAGGGGCGGGACTTCACAGGCTCTTGTGGGTGTGGCTCAGTTGCCCTCACTGTCTTCTGTTGGTATTGCAGAGGGAAACAGAGACAATACTGTTAGTGACAGTGCCCCCTCTTGCCCTGGAGGGGTACCACATGCATCTTTAGATGCCCGTGCATGACATGTGGAATTCATTTTTATGTACTGTATATAAATATGTAATTTTTAAAATTTTTATGTATGTACTGTCACACACATGCGATTGGAAGGCAGCTAAAGGGCCCGAATAATAGTAGTTCCATGTCAGAACAGGGTGTGGCAAGGTACACTAACTGTCTCTCTCAATCCTCTGCAGACCATCCACGGGAAATCTCACCTGGTTCCGGTCCCACTGATGATGTCACTTCTGTGTCCGGGCCCAATGATGATGTCATTTCCAGTTCAGACCCCACTTCCTGTCACGGCCTTTAAAGCCGCCATCTTTGCAACCATAAATCAGTACTGGTTTGGACACCGACCTGTGAACATCTCACAATCTCTAAATCCATTTTGCAGCCAGGGCACAATATACGGGTGGCTGCCCCAAACCTTTTTGATGTCTTGTGACAGTACGAATTTAGGAATATAGTTCTGCACATTTCTAATTGGGTCAAAGCAAATATCCACATGTGGACAATAGACGAAAACTAACTTGCTAACTTGTCAAGCAGAACACCTTTGGGATGTGATAGAACGGCAGATTGACAGCACGAATGCGCAGCTAACAAATCCGCAGACATGTCAACACTTAGCATAAAGTCGAAGGAATGTTTCCAACATCTTGTGGAATCCAAGCCACAGAGAACTGTGGCTGTTTTGAGAGCTGGAGGGGGTCCTATCCAGCATTAGTGTAATGGTCCTAAGAATTTGATGAGGGAATGTACACGGAAATAAACACGAGGAAAAGTGTACTAAGGCTAGAAAGTGAAAAGCGATCTTTGTCATGCAGCACTGTTGATGCCAGACCATCATGCCAACCCTAATAAACAATTTATTGTCAATATTTGTTAAAGAGGAGCCACTAAACAGAGGCCATGGCACTAATCACAAGTGCAACACCTGGGCTGTTCACCAAAGAACTTCAGTAAGAGTACCACCTACAGTAAGCGGCACTCATCCGTATGTCTTGAAGTTGATTGTGGAGTTCATTCTTCATGCTGTAAAGGTTGAGATACATGAATCTCAGAATCAGAATATCTTTATTGTCATTGTAACAAATACAACAAAATTAGGTGCTGTCCCTGCGGTGTCAAAATATAAATAAATATAATTACAAAAGGATAAGAAGAAATCTATATTACTAAACGAAGGTTGTATATATGCACAGATGCCAGATGCCAGAAGCAAGTCGTGCACAATACAACCACCGTCCGAACACGAAAGCGCACAATACAACCGCCGCCCGAACGCGAATGCGCACAATACAACCGCCGCCCGAACGCAAATGCGCACAATACAACCGCCGCCCGAACGCAAATGCGCACACCACTGCATATTCAACCTTCATTTAGTAATGTAGATCTCCAAGCTGGGATCCGCCGCCATGGTCACTTCAGCACGCAAATCCGCCGCCGTCTTCATCATCAGGGAACTAGGTGGTGCCGAAAGCGCACGCGCACAGTGCCTCAGCAGCTTCCGAGAGTCAGTAGGTGGCGCCCAAACAACACAACACAACCTGTAGAGATTTACCTATCTGAGCCTGTATTTGGACATGGACAACTTTATGTTGCCTTTTCAAGAGTCCAGCGTTCGTGTGACGTTAAAGTGAAGGTTTTAACTAATCCATACCAGGCAGAGCTGATTCAAGGACAGGGAACCATCTTTACCAAAAATGTTGTTTATAAGGAAATTTTTGATTAACTATTTTGAATTTACCATTTTATGAATTTTTTGTTTCCAATTTACTTCATTTAAACCTTTGCACTCCGATATTTGTTTTACTTATGAGTGCAGCAACTTAAAGACATTTTGGACTTAAATTATATAACAATTAAATTTAAATTTTAGTTTTAATAAATTGGTTAATTTTAGTACAAATATATTTATTTAATTAAATGAAAACGTTCTCAGGAAAGTTCCCACCCTCCATGATTTGTCATCCCTCCAAAGATCGGACGGAACAGAAAGTGATTGCCATTCTTGGATTTCCGATTCTTCACTGCTAAGGTAGAACACAAACATTCAACATAAGACCTTAATTGCACATGAACACTATTGCACAAGATGTAATTTATTGTTCTGCTGCATTGGAGGTGGTTAGGTGGCATTCAGTGCCCTAATAGCACCAGGGTAGAAACTGTTTTTCAGTCTATTATTCCTTGTTTTGATGCTCCTTTATCTTTTGCCTGATGACAACAGTTGGAACATGTCATGAGTGGGGTGTGCAGTTTATTTACTGTTAGCAGTAACTTGATAATCCGGCTTGAACATTTCTGAGTGCCAAGGAGTGACCGTTGTGTAGACAATAATTACGGCTTTATTGGAAATGTTAATTTGCAAGAAAATCCTACTGACCAGTGGCGTAGCGTAGTGGGAGCGGCAGGGGTGGCCCACCCCGGGCGGCACTTTTAGGGGACAGCAAAGAATTACTATATATTTTAAATTGAAATACCTAAATTTTCCTCCGCCCCGGGTGGCTGACACCCACGCTACGCCACTGCTACTGACCTAATTGTAGTGACTTCCTCGGACATGGGAGTGAGTGATTGGCGTGAGAGAGACAATGGGTGCCAAAGGTGCCCGTGAAAAGCCCTCCTTCACTGTTCCTCACTCGCTTTTTTTTAACGGTGTATAGTCGGGACTCCTCTGGGTAGAGGCTGGCACTGGGGGCACTTTATAAAACAGACTGTTTTACTGCTTCATTTTGCCATTGCTGCCTCTAATCAAGATGCAATGAATTAGCTTCTTAATGTGCCAGCTCAGAATGCACAAATAATGAATGCTACACAGCAAACATTATTAATAATTAATTAGGCACTAATGCTTGGCAATTGCTAAAATTCACTTCACAGTTTTAGCTTTTGATGTTTTCGCCAAGTTGCTCTGGGCTCAGAAAGTCATGTCTCATCGAGGCTGTGAATATCCAAAATAAGACGTTCAGCATCCTCAGGTGAGTCCAAGGGGATTTTGTTTTTTGGATAAGCAACGCCTGGAGGCCTTGGTCATGTTTAGATGTTCATGAAGAATGGATTCAGTTGTCCCATAACTCACCTCTGTGGCACCTGCTGTCTCACACAGTGTCACTCTTTCACTCTCCAATATAATTCACACTCGACAGCAGCTGCATTTTCTTCTGTCGTCAGTGTCGAAGTCTGGCGAGACCCTGGAGTCATCTTTGAGAGATATCCTCCCATGACAGAATGTTTTGAAAATGTGGTATATGAAATGGACTGCTGTGGGTGAATCTCCAAAATTGTTCTCTAGATTTAGAAATTCAACAATAGTATGGGTGAAGCGTATTGTCTACCTGCACAGAACTTCAAGCACAAAACCACCCCAAGTCAAGACAGAGTGCTGTCACTAAAACAATCTGACTTTGCATCCACAGTTTAGAGGGACACCAGCTGGAAAGTGACTGGCATCAGCTTCCTCTTTCTACCCCTTCCAGGAAACCACCATATAAACCCAACAACCACCAGAAGCAGACTTCATTGTTGGACCTGCATCTTCAGAAAACTGAACACTACCTCAAAAGGGCTGTTTGATTTGCTACAGGCTTAAGGCCTTTAATGACCTCTTGGGCACAGCCATCGGCAGTGTGTCTGTCTGCAGAGAGAGTGTCGCCCTCGTCGAGAGGTTTATGACATTCATGTCTCTGTTGACTCTTCCTATAAAGCCAGTAGGCAGATAAGGAGAGCATGAGGGGGTCATGAAGTCACTATAAAGGAGTGTGTGGCGCTCCTGATATCTCTGTAAAAGGACAAAGGTCCAAGTCTTCAGAGTCCTGGTGCTTCCTGTTTGTAAGACATGGACGCTATCCAGTGACCTGAGATGAAGACTGGACTCCTTGTGTCTTTTCAGAGAATCTTTGGGTCCCGCTGGTGTGACTTTGTGTTGCTGACGGAGTCCCGAATGAGACACATTACCTGCATTGTGAGGAAGTGTCAGTTATGGCACTACGGCCATGTGGCATGATTACCTGAGGGTGATCCGGCTCATTGTTGAGGACCATAGTGGCTGGACCAGGCCAAGGGGTCACCCATGTAACACCTGGCTGTGGCATACAGATGCTCATTTCCAGATGGGGGGGACTGGACCAAGTTTCTGCATGAGGGATTGCCAACCAGGATCCTGAGCCGTTTTGTCATGTGGTGGGTGCAGCAACACGCTGTACCAGTGCATGCTCCCCAACCTGACCTGACCTTAAGCCTTTGTTATGACTAGGAATCCCAAAGCACATAAGACCCAGAAGCAATTCCAAAAATACCCACTAGAGGGGGAAATCCTATCAGAAAAACCCAACTAGGGACAACCAGGGCCTCATAGAATCTTCATAAAAATAAAAGATTCTTCACAAAAAATGCAATGAAGTTCCATGGAGTATACGGCAGAATGGAAATGCTTGAAACATGAAGGCCATCCAAATCAAACAAGTCCCACATAAAGATTATAATAGCAAGGTCAACACAAAGAGCCATTACGAAAGCAGACAAATTCACCAACTCCGGAGCGCATTCAAAATGAACCGCTAAGAACTGTGGGTGACCCTCTGGATTTCTAGATGGAGGGCAGTTCCTGACAGTGATTGGCAGGATTCCCTGCCTTTTAGGAGACCACCCACACCATATATGGAACATCACAGACACCTTAAAACATGTAATCAATCAACAGCGAATAAACACAAGTAAAATCGAAGAGAATCAAAAATGAGCAGTGACGACATTACACATGAATTCGAACCCCAGTCAGTGGATGATCCCTGGCTGAGAAAACAACATCCTTCATCTTTGCACCCTTGTGTGCTATTTATTTTGAATCACCCTGTTTTCCATCCATTAAATGGGGCAATCAAGCTGGTACCTCAACTTTTTTGGGGCTGTTTCTGGTTAATTTCCCACAGTGGCGTACTCAGCAGGATCATGAGTCAAGATAACGGAACCCTCAGACCTCATTGAAATCATAAGGGGTACAGAATAGCAACTGTGTCAACTGCAGGTACAGGTCGTGACACAGTAGGCCGACTTTGTGAACGCTGAAGCCGTGAAGATGTCCCCTAAGCGCACACGGTGCACCCTTCAATTTTCAGTTTTCAACATTTGCATTGACTCATTTCAGAATCAGGAAACAGAGAGTGGGCAGCATGATGGCACAGTGGGTAGCGCTGCTGCCTTGCAGTAAAGAGACCTGGGTTTGCTTCCTGGGTCCTCCCTGCGTGGAGTTTGCATGTTCTCCCCATGTCTGCGTGGGTTTCCTCCCACAGTCCAAAGACATGCAGTTTAGGTGCATTGGCGATCCTAAATTGTCCTTGGTGTGTGGGTGTGTGTGCCCTGCGGTGGGCTGGCGCTCTGCCTGGGATTTGTTTCCTGCCTTGCACCCTGTGCTGGCTGGGATTGGCCTCTGCAGACCCCCATGACCTTGTGTTAGTATATAGCGGGTTGGAAAATGACTGACTGAAACAGAGTATAAAGCACCAGTAATTCAAATGTATAATGTACACCTTTTACTAGACAGGAGCGAATCTTTGGCTGCTTACCAAATCAGCTCCGTTGAAGAGCCCCTTTAGATTCCGACTCCAAATATTTCGATCACCCCTTGTGTACTGCGCCGTTTCAGTCAGTAAATTTATTTTTGCATTCTTTGAATTTGTACGCTAATTATGCTGAACGCCTTCAAACAATCGTGTCTCATTTAATGCTATCTGGCTATTAAGGGCCAAGCAGAGAATGTGCTTTCTAGGCAGAATCATTTTGAACACTTTTTAGGAATCTAAAGGTCTCCACGACGCACGTGTGCACGGCAATAAAACCAACAAAGATAGATCATCACACGCCGTACCTTTAAATTAAACCCGAGTTTATGCGTGCAGAAAATCACATTGACATTTACACCGGTTGCAGAAGCAAATTAATAAATAAACATCTCTGAATCATATTAACGACTTCTTAAATCTTACCAGAAATCCCAAGAGCTGCTGGGGTCAATTGTTTTGCAGTCACGTGCACAGAAAGTAAAAATTAAACATCACGCTAAAATGGCTTTTTATATGTTGCAGTTTATTATCATTGACTACAGAGTACAGTACAATTCTTTCTCTTTGGATAGGCATGTATGTGTGGGGTCCTTTGTTACTGTGACCATAAGGGGGCGCTAAGACACCCGGGTAACAAGGTGGAGCTCCTGCTCGATTGGCAGTCCAAACAGAACTGCCTGGTCTTCTTCAGGTCTATTCATTATTCCCAAAAAGGAGGTCATGTGACTGGAAGAGGCAGGTTTATCACTTCATTCCAGTGACCTTACTGGGCTGATCCTGGTCTGTGGAAGTCCAGTGAACTTACTGGGCAG
>JANRMT010062797.1:16518905-16540908 GCA_026402145.1 Polypterus bichir lapradei | reverse complement strand
ATAGATAGATAGATAGATAGATAGATAGATAGATAGATAGATAGATAAAAAGGCACTCTATAATAGATAGATAGATAGATAGATAGATAGATAGGAAAGGCACTATATGATAGATAGATAGATAGATAGATAGATAGATAGATAGATAAGGCACTATATAATAGATAGATAAGGCACTATATAATAGATAGATATATAGATAGATAAGGCACTCTATAGTAGGTAGATAGATAGATAGATAGATAGATAGATAGATAGATGTGAAAGGCGCTATATTAGCCTCCTCCTGACTGAAACGAGGTCTCAAATGTCAGTTAAACTCACTGCCTCCGTCCACCTGGAGGATCAAACATTCAGCAGCACACCAACTGTAGCTGACATCAGGCAGCGTCTTGCCAGTCGAATCTCTGCCAGAGGCCAATTTACAAGATGCTGACTCCAGGGGTGTGAATCAATATTTCTCTTGTGCTTGCTGAATTACATGAATTATTTATAATAAATATGATTTTGTTCCATGTTGTGCTATTAAGATTGGATTATAAGATTTGTTGACTTTTAAGGGAGGATGCTTTCATTTTATATCTGTCCCAATTGATGGGAGGCTCATCAGTCTACATGTAGAAAAGTAAGGGCGTCTCATGACATTTTTTTTATTTTTAACATATGTGGACTTTTCAAGATTTGATGGCTTCATGTGTCTTAAGATAAAGGTGATATAATATAACTTACATCATGTGACATTTACATTTTGTAGTTCATGCTTTAATTTAAATGACCATAAACTCCAGTAAGTGCAGCCCTGCATTTCTCACCACCTAAGACAAATTGTAACCACTAGGGGGAGTCACTGAGCCCCTGACCACGGACACAGTAATGTCAAAGCACAACTCCGGGTTCAACTAAAGGATTTTTATTTGCTTTTTGCAACACCTTTTACAAGAACACCAGCCAAAGTGCACCAACACAGATTTCTCTTCTTCCTCCTCCAGGACAGTGTTTCCCGCTGTCTCCCGACTCTGCCCCAGTTTAAATGAGGTGGTGGGCTTTCTTTTAAACTAGATTCAGGAACTGTTTCTGGTCTCCTCTCCAGGTTGTCCGGAGCACTTCTGGGTCCAGCAGAAACAGGGGCAGTCCTCCCCCAGCAGTGCCCTCTGGTGGTATTGAGAGACCCTGACAGGGCTGCATTTCTGGACTCCAACTCCCATGCCACCTTGCAGGTGTCTTAATCTGCAGTAGATAGAGGGTCATTTCCGAAGGGTGGGATTGGAAAACATGTCTGCCTGGTGGGACCCCCACGTCACACCTGGCTGCAGCAGATAGAGGGTCATTTCCTGAGTGGGGGACTGGACCATGTGTCTGCCAACTGAGATCCTGAGGTGTTTTGTCATGTGGTGGGTGCAGTAATGTGCTGTGCCAGCACATGCTCCCCAACCTGACCTGACCTGACCAGGACCCCCCAAGTCCCTTGGACATCCCTTTGCTGACATCCTCTTGGTGTCGTCCATCCCTGTAAGTCTTTCCACAGCTCTAAGCCCATGACAGTAATAAGGGTACACACTGGAGATGAGACCCCCAGATGGCTTCCACAACTTGTTTCTCACAACAGCCCATCTCTCTTTCTTCGTTTACTCTTCATTTTCTTTAATCTTATCAGTGGAATGAAGACAGATCGCATTTAAAAGTCACACTTTGCATGTATATCACTGAAAACGGATGCTTTAATTACTATCCAATTTGAAACTGGCATACTGCTGAGATGCAAATCTCCAAAACGGGGAATTTTTGAAAAGCTCGTTTGATGTTTTTAATCATATTCACAACATTTGCCATTTCTGTAATAAACTGGAAATTGATAAACGTGAGAGTCTGCAGTGAACAGCACCAGGAGTTCATACAGCGCCTATCAAAAATGTCTTCACCCCCTTGGAAGGTCACATATTTTACAAGGCACAGTACCTGTCAAAGAAACCCTAATTAAAAAATATTTGCTATCTCGACTCACGCGTACCTTCAGCGTTGTTCAGTGGTATCCACGTGTGTGTGTGTGGACGCCTCTTCACCGGCGCTCCATCTCTCAGGCGCATCCCTGTAAAGTCCACATCTCAGACCCTCTCCTTATTTTCACCTCATGTCTGCTTTTACGCTTCCCGTGTCTTTGAAGGCGACTTTCTCAGAGTGCCTCATACGCCTTTACTCCTCCTCATGCATCTCACACTCGCCCTTCCTATACGTCACGTCACCAAAGTCAAACTGACCAATCACAGTTGTGGAATGGCCAATAGGGGGAGGCAACTTAATGGCCGAGGTCTCCAGGACTTGTATTCTGTGATATCATCTGCTGTTGAATTCTGCTCTGTACTTTGTGATAAAGGCGCTATATAGCGGCCTACCCGGCACAGACTGACACAGAGGCACGTATAAAATGAAAGACTTTTCATTTTCTCTTCAGCCGTGGGTCACATCTTCCCCGTGTCCCACAGGCCCAACACAGTCCCAAAAGCACAAGCAAAGACGCACAACACACTTCTTCTTCTACCACCACTCCTCACCCACCCGACTCTGGCCACTGACTGGTGGTTGCTGGCTCCTTATATAATTCACCCGGAAGTGCTCCAGGTGCTTGATCCGGGTGTGGTGAATATGTTGGCCATACGGGCTCAGGATTCCCAAACACAGCGCCCCCTGGCTGTGCTTGCAGGACCCAACAGGGCTGCACCCAACTCCAATTCCCAAGATGCCCTGTGGGAACCTGAGGCACTGCTCCACCCCAGGGAGACAGCCATCTAGCGTCCAGGGGGAGGTATTGCAGTGTCCAGGGAATAATAATATGCAGGGGCATCCCGACTGGGTATAGATGCCAGCCGCCTGTCACAACTTGTAATATTTCTATTGCACTATTCTATTGTATTGAAGATCACTTGTATTCTGTGCTGTGTATTGTGTTGTATTTGCCCTTTTTTTTTTGACACCCACTGCACACCCAACCCACCTAGTAAGGGGTCTCTCTCCCAATTGCCTTTCTCGGCATTTCTTCCATTTTTTTACCCCCTTTTTTTGGGAGTTTTTTTTCTTGTCTTCTTAGAAAGTCAAGGCTTTGCTGTCAAAAGACAAGACCTGTTAACACTAGAATCCCTGAAGCCAAGAAAAAAATCGTAGTCCTGGGCCACCTTAAATTCCTTCGCACCTCTCCTCATCAGCGTCTTTTGTTCTGTAAATGTGCCAGTCGCCACAAGCAGCAAGCAGCCTGTTGTCCCATCACCAACCACTAGACGGAGCTCAGGTCCGTCACAAAATTCTCAGAGCTCAGGTGTCTTTATTTGGCAGTGAGGTGCCTGGAGTTGTAGAGGGTAAATAAAACAGTATGTCGTTATTTGGAATACATGCACTTCATGTGTGCTTCGTGTCTACAACGATCTGGGTAAGTGCAGGATGAAAGGAAATGGGAGGTAAGAAATGTTGAACACATACCTAAAAGAGAAACGTTTTCCATGTTATACTAATAATGACGTGAAGTGTATAATGTGTGAAGACTTTAGTCCAAATATCAAATAAACACGTGCGCTTTTATTCAAGAATGTAACAAAGTAAAAGAAAAATCATTCGATTTACATGTGGCTGTCAATGAGTTACAAACACAAGCTGAAATGTCAAAGTTAATACGTATTCTTGAATGGTGCAGAGGTAAAAACTGCGGCCTTATAACCCAAAGGTTGCCAGTTCGAGACCGGGCGCTCTGCGTTTTGAGTGGTGAGCTGCTATTATTACTATCCTTATATATAATTTGATACTATCTGTATGTATGGTGTTCGCGTCAATACCTCGACTCAATACAAGTTAGAACCATGCAATGGGACTCTGCCTCTGTAGTTAGAACATCACGTGGCAAACGCGGACGAGGTATTGCATGATTGGCTAAGAATGTTTAAATGCTTCATTGACGCCGCTGGACGGCCGAGTATAGTAAGTCGGTGTTGGTTCGAGCAGATAACAGTAAGTTCGGTTGGTTTTTGGAGCGTTGGTTTGGTGGGGCGTACTTTCCAGGACTAACATCGTCGACTGACTTAAACCTTTCGACAGCTCCGGAACCGTAAGTAATTTAGAACGTATCGCCATTTGCTTGGTACGTCGAAATCTATCTTTGGACAGTTCGGTTTTGGCATCGATTGGCAAACTGAGTAATGACGGCTGGGTATTAACAAACGGTCATCGTTTAAATTTTAGCCGATCTCAGATCTAAAATGACCACGGCAACATAATTATTACTCCGACTCTGATTAGAGTCGTAAAGTACGGTTTGTTTTGAAAATTTGTTTGTCAAATGAGGTGCGCCGAGGAGCTGAGTTCACGTCTCGCAGCCCCGTTTAAACAGGAAGCTCTTCATCACATCGGCCGAAAAGGTCTATTTTAAGCACAAATCAGTGTCATGATAACAAAATCATTTCAAGGACTTAAAAAAACAAATAATTCTTTGCAGAGAAAGTTTGGATTTCACAAACGTAGAATTTGTAGCCCGATTCAATCGGGCCACCAGTCGCTACTAATATAATAAAAACATGCATTTGATTTGAGTCTGCAACACCCGGTGTAAATTTTGGCTACTTGTAAAAGTTAGCGCTCGTTTTTTAATTATTCAGATTTATTCTCTCAGTGACGTTCACCTGGTACAATGAACTTGTCTCTCCCTCTCCGAGTTGATGCCGTTTATGTCCATTCTTTTCACAAGAGCAGCGCTGTGACTGACGCCTGCTCAGAACTGCTTGTTGTACCGGCAATCGAAGATACGATTGTCCCGTGACTGCTATCAGACTACCATGTGGCATTTGCGCTTTGACAACAAAGACTCCCGTGCAGAACATGTGAAAAACGACAGGTTTGCTGCGATTTCAGACATCTGGCAGCGTTTTGCTGAGAGCTGTGTTTTAAGTTACAGCCCAGGTCATAAAGCTTACGGAGCCGTTTCTGGACAAAGGCAGGACCGTAACAACAGTCGGCTTCTTCGCAGCACTCTGCTTGGCACCATAAAGTAAGATGGGATCTCCACCTGCAGCTAAAGTCACGTCACTACGCCAGCGATTCGCCACGCTAGTGTTCAGATCTGGCAGTGCCATGCTGACGGTGTATGCGCCCATTGCACCCATGCGCCACTCCCTGTGTCATGTTGGGCTATGCACAAATAAATGGCATTGTATTGTAAATGGTATTGTATTGTGTAGGCTGGCCCACCATACTGACTGACCACAACTTGGCCCTTCCAGATGAGGTGCATTTAGATGACAAACAACTGAAACGCCTGACAGACAGGGGACCTCCGCTGAGCACAGTCGGTGTCTTCTAAAGGCAGTGGGCTTCACTAGTGTGGATTGAGGTGGAGGATGAAAATCATCTTGTGTTTTACATATGTAATTAATTTAGACCACTTTGTGGAGATCTGTTTTCACGTTGACATTCAAGAGTCTTGTTCTGTTAGTCAATACATAACAAAAGGCAAATAAAATCCACTGTGATCGTCATAGAACAATAAAACGTGAGAACGTCCATGGTGGTGAACCCTGTAGTTTTTACTTTTAGGAAGTGCACACACCATGGGACATGTTCTTGGACCCAAGATGTTGCCCACCCATTTTATTTTTTGTTATCTCCCACAAACATGCTGATGTTTCGGTTGCTGGATATCATTGAGGGTGGCATGGTGGCACAGTCGGTGGCACTGCTGTCTCACAGTTAGTAGACCCAGGTTCGCTTCCCGGGTCCTCCCTGCGTGGAGTTTTCATGTTCTCCCCGTGTCTGCATGGGTTTCCTCCCACAGTCCAAAGACATGCAGGTTAGACGCATTGGCGATCCTACATTGTCCCTAGTGTGTGCTGGGTGTGTGTGTGTGTGCCCTGAGGTGGGGTGGCACCCTGCCCGGGGTTTGTTTCCTGCCTTGCACCCTGTGTTGGCTGGGATTGGCTCCAGCAGACCCCCGTGACCCTGTAGTTTGGATATAGCGGATTGGATAATGGATGGATGGATATCATCGAGGGCTGAACAAGCCATCAGCCTGCTGTTCCCGCCTCACTTCAGCTCGCTGTAAAAGGAGAGGAAGTCCTCGAGGGGCCGGTAGTTTTAAACCACACAGGCTCAACCCTTTGATTGTACGACTATTTGTTTTTTGTTTTTTTGTTTTTGAAACTTTAGCGCTTGATCGCATATACCAGGTCTGGAGCATCAGGGGGCCGACAAGAACCTCTCATTCCTAGGAGACTTGAGTTTTAAAGCAGGGCTCCAGGTTTTTGATATCCTCACTGTCTCGGTCTCTTTGCTCCGCCGCTCTTTATTTTCTCGTTGCGGCGGCCGAGAAGCTCTCTCTTTTAATGCAGCGCAGAGGGCATTGTCTTTTAAGTGATACTCAGCAGATCTGTGGCAATTCATTATGCTGGCAACCTTTGTGAAGTGAGGGCCATTTGTCTCCAACTCTGACAGTGAATAAATATTCAGATCAG
Source organism: Polypterus bichir lapradei (assembly GCA_026402145.1). Taxonomy (NCBI): domain Eukaryota; kingdom Metazoa; phylum Chordata; class Cladistia; order Polypteriformes; family Polypteridae; genus Polypterus; species Polypterus bichir. The sequence goes on along the minus strand of JANRMT010062797.1, from coordinate 16,534,426 downwards.
GTGCAAATACTCTGCCGGAGCTCGTCACTGCTCCATAAATCACACATCTCTATATCCCGATGACGAATGGGCCGACCCTAATGAGGGCACAGCCACAGCAACGCCCCGGCCGGTGGACGCTCCGACTCTCCCAGGACTTGGAATTGGCTGGTGTGGGCTCAGGAAGTCTGGTCACGGAGGCGGACGTTCTGTCGGGTCAAGTGGGGTCGCTGGATGTCAAAGTCGGGTAGATTTAAAAAAGACCTCACACACACACACACACGCACATGACGGTGGACATTCTCGCCATATACAAGCACAGGGCTGGCTTGAAATTAACTTATGCAGTCTGTTTGCCTATTTTTCTTTAAAAAAATAAAAAGGTTTTTCCGTCACGAGGGGGATAGACAGCTGTGGCATTTGAAAAGGCCAGAGAGCCTGGTAGCGCACCAAGCAGAAATGAAATATGAGGATAATCCAGCATTAAAAAAAAAAATAACCCGTCTGCAGCCATGGTGTCTTCAGTATCCACCATCAAGTCTGATTAATGCTGCGGCAGGGTGCCCGGCTGGCATGGTGCTAAGGATCTAAGGCACAGGGCAAGGGAAAGTTCCAAGTAAGGCCACCATTAAAGAGACAAAGAGAGATGTGCAACAAATGGGGATCCTGAGTGTGCCAGTGTGGTGCGGTGAGGGCGTAGTGCTGTGCTCCAGCAAGCCTAAGTCATTAGAACAGAGTGGCACGCATGAGTAGGGGGCATAGCTGCTGGCAGGTAAGGCAGGATCAGGCACGGGTCAAAAGAAATCTCTCAGTCCAAACGTTCATTTTTAAAGGTTTAGTGAAAATTCAAAGCAAACAGTCCACACAGGAATACAGAAAAAGACTGTTACACACACAGAAGAAAAGGCAGAAAATGTCTCTTCTCTAATCTTAGCTTTTCTTGTTAAATTTCAGTTGTTTTCTATACTAAAACGAAGGTATTATGTTCTAAACCATTCGATAGAGCATGTTGTGTCACTTAAAGTTTTGAAAATGACACAAATATTCATTTTCACAAAGTTTACTGCCTCAGTTTTTAGGATGGCATCTACTCCAGAATGTTCTGAAGTGAGATCCGATGAATTACAATTAATTTCAAAGTCCCTCTTTGCCATGAAAATGAACTGAATCCCAAAAAAAAAACATTTCCACTGCGTTCCAGCCCTGCCACAAAACGACCATCATTGCTTTGCACACAAAGGGCTTAACAGACAAGGATATTGCTGCTAGTAAGACGGCACCTAAATCAGCCATTTATCAGATCATCAAGAACTTCAAGGAGAGAGACAGAGAGAGAAAGGGGTTCAAATGTTGTGATGAAGGCTTCAGGGCACACAAGAAAGTCCAGCAAGCGCCAGGACCGTCTCCTAAAGTTGATTCAGCTGCGGGCACCAATAGTGCAGAGCTGGCTCAGGAATGGCAGCAGACAGGTGGGAGTGAGATGAAGACTTATGGAGGATGGCCTGGTGGGCAGCAAAGAAGCCAAGGAAACCATCAGGGACCGACTGATATTCTGCACAAGGTACAGGGATTGAACTGCTGAGGACTGCTGGGGTCAAGTCATTTCCTCTGATGAATCTCCTTACAGATTGTTTGGGGTATCCGGAAAAAAGAAAAGGTGAGCAGCGCTACCGTCAGTCCTGTGTCATGCCAACAGTAAAGCATCCTGAGGCCATTCATGTCAGCCAAGGCAGTGCAGGGCTCACTCACAATTTGGCCTAAGAACGCAGCCATGAATAAAGAGTGGCACCAAAACATCCTCAGACAGCAACTTCTCTCAACCATCCAAGAACAGCTTGGTGACCAACAATGAACAATCCAAAGTGATGGAGCAGCAGACCATAAGGTAAAAGTGATAACTAAGTGGCTCGGGAAAAACAAAACATTGAAATTTGAGGTCCATGGCCAGGAAACTCCCCAGACCTTAATCCCATTGAGTAGTTAATCCTCAAGAGGCGGGTGGGCAAACAAAAACCCACCCAGTCTGACAAACTCCAAGCATTGATGATGCAAGAATGGGCTGCCATCAGTCAGGATTTGGCTCAGAAGTTGATGGACAGCATGCCAGGGTGAATTGCAGAGGTCTTGAAAAAGAAAGAAGGGCCAACACTACATATATTGGGCTCTCTGTGTAAACTTAATGTAATTGTTAATAAAAGCCTTTGAAACTTACGAAATGCTTGTAATTATAGAAAAATCTGACAAAAAGATCTAAAAACACTGAAGCAGCAAACTTGGTGAAAACCAACACTTGGGTCATTCTCAAAACTTTTGGTCATGACTGTACTATTGGGCACGTTAAGACACAGTTTAAAACCGTGTGCCCTCCATGTCTTACTCATGGCCAGGCAGGCCTAATCTGTAGTCAGAGAGAACACCAATTCAGTTCTGCCTGTGGGGGTCAGAAGAACCTCCCATAGACTGTACACTTTTTTATAGGCAAACATTTAACATAACTAAGCAGAGACTTCTACTTACTTGACGTAACCTAAATAACCAGCAAATGGCTCTTACTGGGGGGCATCTTCAGGGTTCCTGTAATTCCACCCCAGTACGCGGGTTGGTGCAGCTGCTTACCCCTTTTCTATCGTTTTCCCCTCTGGTGGGAGGAGCTCTGATGTCACTTCCACCTCTCGCCTGGAAGCTCCGCCTCTTCCACCCCAGGACTCAAATAACAGCAGAAGATAGAGAAATAAGGCAGACACTTTGAGATTCCATTCTGCGCGAGACAATTCACCTCAGCCACGTGTTGAAACCTTCTACTTGTTTTCTTCATTTTCATTGGCATTCATCCCTGCCAGTGTAGTGCCCCAACCCTTTATACTTGGGTTTGGTATTTCTTGGTTTTATTTATTTCATGGTTTTATATGGAGTAGGCTATTACTCTGAGTGAAATGTCAGGGGTGTTATGCTCAGTTCTATTAAGGTTCAACAACAACACTTTTAACAGTGTGAACCACCATGGGGTGCTCCAATCATCTCAACCCAACACAGACAGGCGGGGACATAAGTTCCTTGGGCACAACACCCATTTGTTCACGTGGAGAAGCCCTATTTTTCTTGCTTGCCATAACACAACACAGTACAAGCACCAATAACACAGTCCTTTCTTCTTCTTCTTCTTCTTCTTCTTCTTCTTCATTTATGTTAGGTAGAATGCCTAGAGGGGGCTGGGTGGTCTCGTGGCCTTGGAACCCCTGCAGATTTTTTTTTTTCTCCAGCCGTCATAATTTTTTTTGCCCTTCACCGCTCAACACTCTATTGACGTGAATTCTCTGTTGTTTTGTGTCAACCCTACACAGAAAAACAAATTCAAAACATGTCACATATGCATGCCTGGAGATCACCTTCCCGGCTCTACTAAGGTGAGCGATACCACTCCGGGACAAGAGGGGGCGCCTATTCCTAACTGTCTTTACTGCCATTAGCTCTGAGAAGACTTCCAGTAAGGGTACCTAACCCCACCCAGAGCACCCCTTCCATTCGGCACCCTGGGAGGTGGCGTCACATTTAGCTCAGGATCTCAGAAGGGGCAAACTGACTGGAAACTAACATGTACAGTACATCTCAGGGGTATGAGGACATGGAAAATAATCCAAATGTGCTCAATGGCCGGAGCTCCTGCCTGATTTTTTTCCTGAAGGAGAGTCTTGCTAGTCGGGCCTTTATTTGGCCGTCTTTTACATGGCACTCCTTTCGTCTTTTTCTTTATTAAATGGGGTGTCACACACGTGCAATTGGGAAACAGTTGAAGGGCCTAAATGATAGTAATTCTACACCAGACCAGGGGGCGGCAGAGTGTGCTAACTGTCTCTCTCAGTCTCTTGCAGACCATCCATGGGAAATCCCGCATGGTTCTGGCGCCATTGATGACTCCACTTCCGGACCTGAAGACGTCACTTCTGGGGGCCGGTGGCCACAGATGACATCACTTCTGGTCCCGAAGATGTCACTTCTGGTTTCCAGCACCAATGATGATGTCACTTCCGGTCACAATCACATCACTACCGGTTCTGGCCCCAACGACGTCATTTCCCATACTGATCTTTAAAACCACCATCTTGTCTCCATAGGAGTCAGTTCTGTTTTGGACTCTGTTTGATGATGTTCAAATTCATTCAACTTTGCAGCCAGGAAACAATATACGGGTGGCTGCGCCAAATCTTTATGATGTCTGTGACTCGTTCTTGTGACAGGGGTCACCTGGTTGGTGCCCCAAAACTTCTTGCAGCCTAAAAATAATAATTCTTTACATTTATATAGCGCTTTACTCACTACTCAAAGCTCTTTACATAGTGAGCGGAGAGCCACTTCAACCGCCACTAATGTGCATCACCCACCTGGATGACACCACGGCAGCCATTTTTGTGCCAGTATGCTCAACACACATTAGCTGTTAGGTACTGATGGGTTGGGAGAGAGACAGTTATAGACAGGGGGTGATTAGGTTTCCAAAATGACCAGGCCAGGGTCAGGGTAGGGATACACCCTACTCTTTGTGAAGGACCTTTAGTGACTACAGAAAGTCAGGTCCTCTTTATCCATCTGATGGATGGTGCCATTTTTTTTACAGCCCAGTGTCCTCGTCACTGCACTGGGGGCATTGGGATTCACATTCAGATCACAGGGTAAGCGCCCCCTGCTGGCCTCACCAACACCTCTTTCAGCAGCAACCCAAGCATTTTCTAGGTGGTCTCCCATTCAAGTACTGGCCAGGCCTGACCATGCTTAGTTTCAGGTGGGTGACTTATCATCTTGATTGCAATTACAATGATGACATTTTGGCCAGAATCATCAAAGGCAATAAGATATAATGTGATATATGTTAGGTTACTGTATTTAACAAAGTAGTCAGATAGAGAAAGCCAAAGACATATCAGCAGTGCCTTGTATGCACCCACTTGGAGCCTGAGCGCTCCTGGACTTGCGATTATTTATTAAAATCGCACTTTGCCATGGACCACTTATCACAGGACACTTTGTGTAATCTTCTGTGTTGAAGTAAAGAGGTGAAAATGAAAGGAGAGTCCCAGTCCATGAGCAGCCTGCCATTAGAGACCCCTAGGGCTGAACACGCAACATGGACAGGTTGTAGCGGAGCTACATAGTAATAGTGTTGTCAATGTTAGTACTAAGTGCGTTTTGTTTCCATCGTCCCGTTTGCTGTTTATGTGTGCATCAGTGAATGTCGTCCCCGTAAATACAGGGGGGACGGATGATGGAAAGAGAACACAGGCCCATGACAGAAAGCACCTGTTTTCAATCACAATCAGTTACATCCGGCTCTTAACTATTTAAAAAATCAGGAGAGAACAAAGAAAAAGAGAGGGGAGAGAGGAGAACGACGGAGATTTCATTTTACCACAACGAATCAACTTACCTGCAGTTTTCCACATCGCGCTTTTGCAGCCAGTTTGTTTTTCATTCCACCGGACTTACTTCAATTCCCTCATCACCAGAGAGGATTCACGGTGAGGTTGTTCCATTTGTTCCGGGAAATACAAACACATCACGTATCTGTTGACCAGTCACCCGTATTCAGGACAGTTGTATACTAGGACGATCATTCACGATCGTTGGTAGTATCCGTTTTCATTCATTGATGTTATTCGGGTTGTTTGCTATATGTTACAGGGGCAAGGGAGGGTTTGTTATTGTATATATATATATATATATATATATGGTGTTGTCACGTTGTTGCTTTGATGGAGGGATATACATACCGTATTTACGCGTGTACCACATGCACATTTTTTCCCAAAAATTAGCATTAGAAAATCAGGTGCATATCATACACGGGGAAATGTAATTCTGTAATGTTTACTTCTTCTGCTTGGGCTCGCTCGCTTGCTCTCTCTCTCACTCGCGCACTCGCACTCTCTCTCTCTCGCTCGCTTGCTCGCGCACTCGCTCTCTCGCTCGCTTGCTCGCGCACTCGCTCTCTCTCTCTCTCGCTCGCTTGCTCGTGCACTCGCGCTCTCTCTCTCTCGCTCGCTTGCTCGCGCACTCGCGCTCTCTCTCTTGCTCGCTTGCTTGCGCACTCGCACTCTCTCTCTCGCTCGCTTGCTCGCTTACTCGCGCTTTCTCTCTCACTCGCATGCTCGCGCACTCGCGCTCTCCCTCTCGCTTGCTTGCTCGTGCTCTCGCTCGACAGCGCTCTCTCTCTCTCTCTAAACGCTTCCTATACAATCACAATGCGCGTCGTACACAGGGCAAAACTTTTTTCGAGATTTTCTTTGTAAAAATTAGGGTGCGCGTCTTACACAAGGGTGCGTGGTACATGAGTAAATACGGTATATATATTTTTTTCTACGTGGGGAATGTGCAGTAGTGTTTTTTTGTGATCCATTTAATATATTCACTTATTTTTACATATCTGCTTTTGTGTGCTTATGTTTAAACCGTCGATTGTGGGGAAAATTTCATTTGTTAGAGGCACAGCTTGATATTTAAATTAGCCTCAGTAATTTATCCAGGCCACGGGTCTTGGAAGTGTAGCTGCCGGCTGGGTAAGGGGTCGGCCGTTACAAGGTAAGAGGTAACAGTTACAGAGCTGGCTTCGACATGTCCCCCCATGAAAAAAAGACCCTGAGAAGACAGTTGGCACCTTTCATGTTAGGTGCATGTCACAGGTGACCTGATAACACCGTTAAACAAGGCTGTAGACAAACAAAGACAAACCACCACCAAGCCATGCAGGGGGAATGCTTGGAAATAACAAGGACCCTTGTGCTTACTGTCGGGGTCATCTTGAGTCGAGAACCTCGCAACATAACTCACAAAGCAAAGAGATTGTCAATTAATTCTTGTTGTGTATCATTTCTGGCGGGGTGAGCCACTCTCTGGGCGAATGACCTTCATTTGTTGTCCACCTTGGCAGACATATTTCTTATCAGCTTACAGTACTTTACATGTCTGATTACCGGCGGCGCTTCGGGATCTGTTTTGCTAAAAGTGTCGTTGCAAATGATAATTAACATTAATTATAATCTTGGCATTCACAAAAGGGAGCGATCGCGCTACCTCTGCATTGTGTGAAAGCAAATTGGAATAAATCATTGTGCTTCTATCAAGATGAGAAATCCAACACCTCCAAGCGAGCAAGAACCCGGCCGTTCTAAATTAAGGGCCTTAAGTGTATGAGCTGGGCTGGGGTCACCCTGGAGGACAGGGGGTTGCACTAGCAGATAGAAACTCGTCAATGGAGAAATAGTTTTAAAGTCTACTCTCTTTGTAATAATAATAATAATAATAATAATAATAATGACTACAAAAAACATCTGAGAGTGTCCCACACAAATATTTCATTTTTACAAGATACACCCCATACTCACACACTGCCTACAAATGCAAACGGAACACTGGAGGACAACACTGCATGTCCGTCTCAACGACACATCAATACACTCAGACACAATACAGAAAAGATGAGGCGTCTTCCTGGGACACTCACAAAGCCCCCTTGGGTTCCATCTCGCCCTCAACCTGCTATCAAACAGATTAAGCAACACACAATATGGAGACAAAACTCAAAAACCAACACCAACGATACACCCTTATCACATCTATTCTATATGGATGGCATAAAGATACACACACTGTGACTAGCAGGGGATGCCACTGAGCCCCTAAACCCAGAGACACAACTACAGAGCACGGTCCTGAGTTCAAACACAAGATGATTTTATTTTGCAGGACCTTCACAGACCTCCAGATCCTCTTCCACAACAGAATAATACAATAATTGTCTCCTTCCACACCTCCCACATAGTCTCCTCTCAGCTTTGACTACTCTACAGGAGAAGAGTCGCTCTTTTATGCTGGACCCTGAAGTGCTTATTGTGCCACAGTATTGAGCTTTGCATGCACTTTCTGGTCACGTGGAAGTTCCTCAAAGAAGGGACAAGGTTTCCTGGTAGCTCCCCCTGGTAATACCCAGGGCAGTCACACAGGACTACAATTCCATATCTGCCTTGAGGGTGTTCATATTATAGTCACCCACAGTGGGATGCTGCCACCATGTCTACAGGGTAAACACAGAATCTCGGTCCACAGGCTCCTTCTGTTCTTCCGAGCAAGTGTTCCATCCTAGTAAGGAATCAGCACCCTTCCTGGCCGGTACGCCATTCCATTTCTGTCCTTTCATTATGGCCTCCCACCTGGTCAAAGAATCATCATCCTGTTCGGGACGCCAATCTGTCCCATTTGGTACTGACAACCGGAACAAGTAAACAATTACAACAGATGCTAGGAATGAAAAAAATGTTTTCACAAGACACACACATGGAGTTTGGACTGGACAAAAGTAAAATAATTCAGGAAGGAAGGAGAATCTTTAGAGAAGGTGGGTATACCCTTAAAAAGAGCAGCCAAATCAATGGTGAACTATATAAATACCTTGGGTTCCAAAAGAGTAAACTTATACAACACAAACAAATTAAACGTACTCTTACACAAAAATATACATCACATCTTTCACAAACCTTACGATTACAGCCATCAATATGTCCACCACACTCACATATTCCTTTGGAGTTATACATCTTAAAAATGTTGGGAAATTAAGGTGCTTTCTAAATAAACAGGATTCTGAGAAATTAATTCATGTATTTATTTCTAGTAGGATTGACTACTGCAATGCGGTGTTCACTGGATTTTCAAACTGTTCTTTATTCAGCTTCCAGTTAATCCAAAATGCTGCTGCAAGAATTATTACAAGAACAAGAAAATACAAACACATAACTCCAGTTCGTAAATCCTTACATTGACTCCCGGTTAAGTTTAGGGCAGATTCCCAAATCCTCCTTTTAACATATAAAGCATTAAGTGGCCGCGGTCTGGCTTACTTGTCTGAACTTATCATGACTTACAAACCAGAACACACATTAAGATCTCAAGATGCTGGTCTGCTTACGATTCCAGGGATTAATAAAATAACAGTGGGAGGTCAAGCTTTTAGATATAGGACCCCTAAACTGTGGACTAGTATGCCTGCTACTATAAGAGATGCCCCTTCGGTCTGAGCTTTCAAATCCCAGCTGAAGACTCACTACTTCAGTTTAGCACACCCTGCCTAGAGCTGCTGATTAACTGTGCAGACTGCATCTCTGTTGTTAGTCATTAGCACTAAAACACAAGTAACATGATAGTTAGAATTTGTTACTAACCCTCACCTATTCTGTTTCTCTTCTCGGTGCTCACATGTGGCACTTGGTGCCACTGCCCACCTGCCAAGTTGTTTTGCCTGCTTATGGTAAATTCATGCCTGATGGAGGATCGCAGGAATCATCGGGTAGAGGGGTCCTTTCATCGGATTGGCTGGCCCAGTGCTGTTTCAGCCATGGAATAGCAAATACGGGGAGGCAGCTTAATGGCTGAAGTCTCCAGGACTCTAAACAAATCCAAATCCTCTTATGTGATGTCACCTACTGTTAAATTCTGCTCCATACTTGTAATATTTTTATTTTTATATTGTATTGAGGATTACTTATGTTCTGTTCTGTGTATTGTACTGTATTGTATTGACCCTTCTTTTTTACACTCACTACACGCCCAACCTACCTGGAAGGGGTCGCTCTTTGAACTGCCTTTCCATAGGTTTCTTCCATTTTTTCCCTACAAGGGTTTTTTGGGAGTTTTTTCTTGTCTTCTTAGAGAGTCAAGTCACTTACCTATCCTAACACATTTGCAAAATCATAATCTAGAACATAAAAACACAACAAAGCCACAGAAAAAGGAAAAGGACATAAATATACTGTACTGTAGTAACAGAAAAAATGACAAAAAATGAGTGTAAAAAAATTCCTTACCTTTATTTCTTCTGATCTCTTTACAATGTCTAATTTCACTTCCATCATGATGGCTTTCCTCTTCTTCAAAGCACTACCATCTGAAGACTCTGACTTTCATTTTGGAGCCATGATATATGCCAAATAGTTTCCAAAAAAAGTAACACAAATGGAACACTTGTGCCGCGCACAACCAAACAAGTTCGCCAACTCCCTCACCAATACGCCGCTTTTCTGTGTATTCCTCCGCTGTACACAACCATTGATTGAGCAACACCTGGCAAGGACAGGAGTTATTAGGAACAGTCAGCATGGGTTCAGAAGAGGGAGGTCGTGTTTTACTAACATGCTGGAATTCTATGAGGAGGCAACAAAAGGATACGATCAGAGTGGAGCAGATGAGATTATTTATCTGGACTTTCAGAAAGCATTTGATGAGGTGCCACATGAGAGGTTGGGCATCAAACTAAAAGAAGTTCAGGGTGATGTTTTTAGATAGGTGCAGAATTGGCTGAGACACAGGAAGCAGAGAGTGATGGTGTGAGGAACCCCATCAGAACTGGCCGATGTTAAGAGTGGTGACCAGCAGGGGGCAGTGCTAGGGTCGCTGCTGTTTTTAATACATATAAATGATTTAGATAGGAATATAAGTAACAAGCTGGTTAAGTTTGCAGATGATACCAAGATCAGTGGATTAGCAGATAATTTGGAATCCATTATATCATTACAGAAGGACTTGGATAGCATACAGGCTTGGGCGGACTTGTGGCAGATGAAATTTAATGTCAGTAAATGTAAAGAACTATACATAGGAAGTAAAGATGTGAGGTTTGAATACACAATGGGCGGTTGGGAAATCGAGAGTACACCTTATGAGAAGGAGTTAGGAGTCATAGTGGCCTCTAAGCTATCGACTTCCCGACAGTGTTCAGAAGCCATTAAGAAGCCTAACGGACTGTCAGGTTATATAGCGCCTTGATGTGTGGAGTACAAGTCACAGGAAGGTCTGCTCAAGTCTTTATAACACACTGGTGAGGCCTCATCTGGAGTCCTGTGTGCAGTTTTGGTGTCCAGGATACAAAAAGGACATAAAAGCACAAGAGAAGGTCCAGAGAAGAGCGACTAGGCTGATTCAGGGACTACAGGGGATGAGCTATGAGAAAAGATTAAAAAGATAGATAGATAGATAGATAGATAGATAGATAGATAGATAGATAGATAGATAGATAGATAGATAGATACGAAAGGCACTATATAATAGATAGATAGATAGATAGATAGATAGATAGATAGATAGATAGATAGATAGATAGATAGATAGATAGATAGATAGATACTTTATTAATCCCAAGGGGAAATTCACATAATCCAGCAGCAGTATACTAATACAAAAAACAATATTAAATTAAATAGTAATAAAAATGCATGTAAAAGCAGACAATAACTTTAAGTAATGTTAGCATTTACCCCCCCGGGTGGAATTGGAGAGTTGCATAGTGTGGGGTCTCCTCAGTCTGTCATTGGAGCAAGACAGTGACAAAAGTCTGTCACTGAAGCTACTCCTCTGTCTGGAGATGATACTGTTCAGTGGATGCAGTGGATTGTTCATGATTGACAGGAGTTTGCTTAATGCCCGTCGCTCTGCTACAGATGTTAAACTGTTCAACTTTACTCCTACATTAGAGCCTGCCTTCTTAATAAGTTTGTCCAGGCGTGAGGTGTCCTTCATCTTTATGCTACCTTCCCAGCACACCACCACGTAGAAGAGGGCACTCGCCACAACCGTCTGGTAGAACACCTGCAGCATCTTATTGCAGATGTTGAAGGACGCCAACCTTCTAAGAAAGTATAGTCGGCTCTGACTTTTCTTACATAGAGCATCAGTATTGGCAGTCCAGTCCAATTTGTCATCCAGCTGCACTCCCAGGTATTTATAGGTCTGCACCCTCTGCACAGTCACCTCTGATGATCACGGGGTCCATGAGGGGCCTGGGCCTCCTAAAATCCACCACCAGTTCCTTGGTCTTGCTGGTGTTCAGGTGTAGGTGGTTTGAGTCACACCATTTAACAAAGTCTTTGATTAGCTTCTTGTACTCCTCCTCCTGCACACTCCTGATGTAGCCCACCATAGCAGTGTCATCAGCAAACCTTTGCACGTGACAGGACTGCGAGTTGTATTGGAAGTCTGATGTATGTTGGCTGAACAGGACCAGAGAAAGTCCAGTCCCCTGCGGTGCTCCTGTGCTGCTGACCACAATGTCAGACCTGCAGTTCCCAAGACGCACATATTGAGGTCTGTCTGTAAGATAGTCCATGATCCATGCCACCAGGTGTGAGTCTACTCCCATCTCAGCTGAGCCTTTACAGTTTAAGGAAAAGAAGATTAAGAGGAGACCTGACTGAAGTGTTTAAAATTATGAACGGAATTAGTCCAGTGGATCGAGACGGTGACTTTAAAATGAGTTCATCAAGAACACAGGGACACAGTCGGAAACTTGTTAAGGGGAAATTTCACACAAACATTAGGAAGTTTTTCTTTACAGAAAGAACGATAGACACTTGGAATAAGCAACTAAGTAGTGTGGTAGGCAATAAGACTTTACGGACTTTCAAAACTCGACTTGATGTTTTTTTGGATATAATAAGTGGATAGGACTGACGAGCTTTGTTGGGCTGAATGGCCTGCTCTCGTCTAGAGTGTTCTAATGTTTTCTTTTGACGAAACATGATCATTAACTCTTAACCAAACTAGTTCGCCCATGTAGTTTGTTAATACCCCGCTAACGGCGTAAGTCGAAACACTCACGTCTCAATTTTTTTTACATTTTTATGGGAGTGAGCGTTGTAAACTCGAAATGTTGTATGTCAAGACGTCGTAACCCGAGGACCCCGTGGATTTAAAATGACAAAATGCTTGGCGTCTGTAGCTGTGCGTTAATGTTGTCTGGTGACCAAAAGAGGGCTGGAATGTCTGATGAACAAAGCAAACCAGAAGGAACAACCGAAGAGGGGCGTGAGGGTTACATAGCCTATTACGCAGCGTTTCCTAAATACCCAATGTGATTGAATCAGACAGACTTACCATTGTGCCCGTTTTACTAAATGAGTATTCCGCTGTGCTATTACTAATAATAATTATACATTTATGTAGCACCTTCCCTACATAGATTGTAAAAATTAATTCAAATATTCATTTACACAATGAAAATTCCAAGAAGGAACTGAAGGTAGCCTGTAGCACTTCACGCCACTCTGACTGCTTGACACTCCTACTGGAGAGTCCTCGTTACTCCTCACTCTACCTTAACCTTAACCGTAGCGTAAGGATAGTTTATGAGAATGACACGAGCAAGTATCCTCAAAATAGCCAAGTTGAGGAGTAGCGACAGGGCGTGCCGTGCAACATGACTGAAGTGTAACGCAAAGGCAGCTAAACCTGAGAGGGTCCGTGCCATCTGATTGGCTCGTTGACGAATCAGCCGAGTGCTGGAGCTCCGCAGCTCGACTCTCGTGTGTCAACAGCAAGCCCACTTGCACTCCGCCTCCTGCAGCAACCCCTAGGTCAGCCACCTCGGTGGTCTTCAGTTGGATGACCAGTACTAGACCTTAATTTGCACTTTTACCATAAAGGTGGGAGGCCACCAACCAGCCTTTCTCCTGTTTCCTTTTGTGGTTATCTCATTATTAGTTACAGACAGCCACATTGAAAATAATGGAAACCTTTTCCGAGTTTGAACACTGAAGCAAAGAAAATGGCAGAAGCTGATTGACTTGTAGCAATCACTGGAGAGAGAGGGGGCTGCACGAGACTCATCAAAATGGGCTCCCCGCTTTCTGAAATCTCAAGGGCTTGAGGCAAGCTTTGAACATAATAATAATACGTAATGATAATAACCGTGGTGTTAATGATAATAAATACGGAGAGCACTGGCGACGGCACACTTCGGGGTGCTTCAGTCATTAGTAGGCCAGTACCTTTACGCTGAAGCCCACTGGGAATGAATCACATTATCGCCCTTAAAATGTCATCCATTTAAATAAAGTCACTTACTTAATTCAATTCTGTGTCTGCTGACTTCGTTCTGTTCATGGTGGGTTGGAGGTGAAGAGGTTCTTTTGAGCTCCCTTTTGTCAAAGAAAGGCAATCTGACACATATTGTGGTCTGCCTTGGGTAGGCGACCTTTAGTGTACATTTTCCACAAATGCCAGGACCTGGAATGAGACTAATAGCCTGCGTAAAGATGTTTGCCATCGTATCGCCAAACAAGTTGTTATTTGATCGTTAACTCTATAGGATTGGATTGGATGTTTGTATACTTAACCCCCAGGGGAACAAAATGCTGTCTCTAGTTGTGTTTGCTGCCCTGAATTCAGGCATGCCAGCCAGTCAGGTGCCCCCCAATGTCTTCTTCATCTTCCAGTTTGGCCATTCGGCACATTTGACGGTAGGCACAGCGCCACAGTGTGGACTTTTTGGTGTGTTTCCATTGGGGGGGGTCATCTGAACATAATTGCATTAAAGCTCAGTGAACAAATAATAAAATTTAATAATTAGTAAAAAGAAAACTCTTTCTAATCTGTCTGGTGGTCTTGAGTCAGATTCTTGCTTGTTTTCTTTAGCTCTTTGAGACACAACTTTTGGTGAAAGATAAAATAACGTTACATTCGTCATCGCCGCAACTCTCACCAGGAGAAGCACTTTCAGATGATTAGCCGAGAGGAGATGAGCATTCCTCATACCCACTTAACCCACATCAGGGTCTCGGAGTTGTGGAGTCCATCTCAACAGCACCAAGCACAGGGCAGGTACCTCACCTGGAGAGGGTGCCAATCCCTCACGCGACTCAAACACTCAGACAGCTACGTGTTCTGTCAGCTCCACCAGCATGTATTTCCCAATGTGGTGGTAAAAGCAGTGGAGGTGTAGGAAGAGATCTGGCGATAACGTGCCAACTCCACATGGATGATGAAGGCCAGGGCTCAAAGTCAGGGCACCGGATGAGTAATCTCTGTGACACCCAATAAGGAACATACTGCTTAATTACTAGAATTATTAATTTAGAACAGGGATTTTCAAACTCAGTCTTGTGACCCCCTTTGGCTGCAGGTGTTTGTTCCAGCCAGATTCATAATCAGTGACAACAACAAAACAAAATTCGATTTTGAGATTTTGATGAATCTCAATGTTTTAGACCTCCATGAATCCAATTTACTTTCTCGTTGGGAAAGAATTGTAATCGTCCAAAAATTCAATTTCGAGATTTTAATGAATCTCGATGTTTTAGACCTCCATGAGTTCAATATACTTTCTCGTAGGGAAAGTATTGCAATCGTCCAAAAATTCGACCTTGAGAATTTGATGAATCTCGATGTTTTAGACCTCCATGAGTCCGATTTACTTTCTTGTATAGAAAGTATTGCAATCGTCTAAAAATTCCACCTTGAGATTTTGATGAATCTCGATGTTTTAGACCTCCATGAGTCTGATTTACTTTCTCGTAGGGAAAGTATTATAATCATCCAAAAATCGACCTCTAGATTTGGAAGAATGTCGATGCCTTAGACCTCTATGAGTTCGATTTATTTTGTCGTAGGGAAAGTATTAGAATCGTCCAAAAATTCAATTTCGAGATTTTAATGAATCTCGATGTTTTAGACCTCCATGATTCCAATTTACTTTCTCGTAGGGAAAGTATTGCAATCGTCCAAAAATT
>JANRMT010062797.1:16496615-16513625 GCA_026402145.1 Polypterus bichir lapradei | reverse complement strand
CTATCTATCTATCTATCTATCTATCTATCTATCTATCTATCTATCTACTTGTAGATGTAGCTTGAAAACTATCATTTGCAGTCCATTCTCCTTTTTAGCTCTTGACGTCTGACACAATGCTTCAATAATGCGACTGACCGTAATTCTGGGCACGTCTTGAAGAGATCAGGTGAAAAACGCCATAGCTAGTCAGTGCCGGAAGTGCATCATCCATAAGAGAGTGTACATATACAGTAGTTAGTTCTCATGAAGGTCAAGAGCTGGTCCAGTGCTCCACAACTGGGATGAAATCCACACTCTTCCTTCTGAATCTGAGGTTTGACCATCAGATGGACCCTCCTTTCTACCACTCTGGCCTACACCTTTCCAGGGAGGCTGAGTAGTGTGATATCCCCCTTAAGTTGAAGCACATCCTCCGGTAGCCTTTCCTAAAATTACAGACCACCACAGTGTGGTGGTTCCAAGGCATCTGTCCCACACTTCCATGCAAAGTTCAAAAAGGTGTGTAAACCAAGACAGCCCAACAACACCCATAGCCTTCAGAAACTCACTGCAAATAGCATCCACCCCGGGATACCCAACACTGGGAGTTTTTTTAAACTTCTTCAGCGACCTTAGCTTCAGGGATGGGTGAGTGCCCCTCAGAGTCACCTGGGATGGTGTGTCAATGGGATTCAGGAGGTCCTCAAAATGTCTCTTCCAGCACCTGACTGAGGTCATCAGCACTCCAATCTCTGCTAACCACAGCTTGGACAAAGCCTTGCTTTTCCATCACTTCTGGTCCCATGATGTTTTGGTGAAATTGCTTTGAGTTGTTCTGACAAGCAAACTTTTAATTTGTAATGTGCCGCCCTAACCCCAACACAGACGGGCAGGACACAGGTCAAGCACACAACACCCGGTTTATTCAGACCGTGCACCAATCACCCACACAGTCCCTTCATCGCCGCCTTCAGTCCTCCAGACAGGTTTTGTCCACTTCCTCCTGACCAAGGCGTGGCCGACTCCTGGCGACTGACCCCCTTTCATTTGGGGGTGGCGTTAGTGTGGCCAAAGAGGGCCATGAAAACGTCCATGCGCCCCCTGGCAACTGGCCCCTTTTTATAGGGCACCCAGAAGGGCTCCAAGTGCCCAACGAGCTTCTTCCAGTTGTAGCTGAAGTGCTGCCAGATAGGTCCCTGAAAACGTCCATGCGCCCCCTAGTGGTGGCAGGGTTTAGATTATAAGCTCACGACTTGTGACCCCACTGGAAACCAAGGGGACCACTTTCTGTCGGTCTGGGGAAGAAACAGTCCTGAAAATACTCTCTCCCCCAGACCTTCCATAATCAGGGCGCCCCGGCCGTCCACCACAGTAAAAAGTGCATATCTTTATGTATTTATTAAAGCAAAAGAGAGAATGAGAACTCATCGAGCAGAAGCTGATGCTCGAAGGTAAAAAGAGCACAATAAATCAAGAAATTCCATACAAACCCCATATGCTGAACGATCCAAAGTGTCCGGTTTTGCAGCGTACAAAAACAAAGATAAATCACGTTCACCACCTCCGTCTCTCTCCTCCTCCTCCTCTTCTCTTATTTTACATTTCAAATGGCTGAGGGATCGGGGAAATGAAGGTTTCCTTTATAACGTACTTAAGAATCCCAATTGAGTTAAGGTCTCGGCGCCTTCCTCTCCGCTCTCCATTTGGACACAGATGCTTATCTTTATAAAATGTTATGAATGTGAACAAGCTGGAGTGGAACAAATGAGATTTGGATTTTATTATTTTTAGATTGCATGCTTTTGACGAGCTCTTTTTTTTTTTTTCAATTAGCTCAACATATTTGTGGTTAAATTGGACTTATCATTCTTATTTTTATTATTTTTTAATTATGTATGAATTCCATTTCATGATCAGATTACCAAGCCGCGCATCCGTCTAATTAAGAGGGCATATGAATCAGGATGTGGCAAGGGACTAAAACACAAATCTCACATCAGCAAAAAATTTGAGTTTAGTCACATCCAGCGTGCGGCGGCCCTGCTCTGTTTGCCCCTCTGACTGCTCGGCTCATTTTAGATCTTTTTAACCTTCATTGGGGGGAGGCCCAGAGAGTCGGTTTTTCCACTCTGATTGCCATACCTCGGCACAAAAAATTATAATGTAGGGGGCTAGCAAGCTAATCACCATATTGTGTCTCTGCCTCTTCTGGAATTTCATCATGAGGTGCATACAGCCGGCGGGAGATGAAAATCATACAGTAAGTGCTCAAAAAACAAAAAAAAAAGGACAAATAATGTTTCAGTGTTCCAGGGACATGTCCTTACCGGAGGAACACTGAATGCAGGGGTCAAGATTAGGTTTCATTTTTGGAGTTTCTGTCGTCACACACGTGCACATGGGAGACAGCTAAAGGGCTCAAAAGAAGGTAATTCCATGCCTGACCAGGGGGTGGCAGAGTGGACCGATCCTTTCTCTTTTCTCCCTGCAGACCAGCCACAGGAAGTCCACCTCGGTTTGATTACATCACTTCTGGTTCCAGGACCAATGATGTCACTTCTGGTCCCAAGCATGATCGATGTCACTTATGTTCTCGGGCCTGATGACACAACTTCCAGGTTCAATGACATCACTTCTGGTCCTGGTCCCGATAACGTCACTTCAGGTCCCGAGCCTGATTGATGTCACTTCTGGTTCCAGGCCCAATGATGTCACTTCTGGTCCTGGTCCCGATGACGTCACTTCCAGTCCCGAGCCTGATCAATGTCACTTCTGGTCCCAGGCCCAATGACACCACTTCCGGTTCCAGATTCAGTGACATCACTTCTGGACCCGGTCCCAATGAAGTCACTTCCGATCCCGAGCCTGATTGATGTCACTTCTGGTCCTGGGCCCGATGACACCACTTCCGGTTCCAGGTTCAGTGACATCATTTCCGGTTCCACTCAAGATGATGTCATTTCCCCTGACCACCATATTCCTCCTGTTATCTCAGTTCTGTTTTGGACTCATATCTGTAAACACTTTTTATTCAGTTATCCTTTTTTTCCCAGCTAAACTTCAAGTATACAGGGTGGCTGCCCCAAACATTTTTGTTGTGTCAAGGCATATCATTTCATATTGTTGAAATATTTTTACCATCTTTGAGGTTTTACTTATGATGTTAATTTTGTATCTGTCATCAGGGTCACAACCTGCATTCCTAGGGGTGTGGCCCATGAGGTTGTGACCTCCAGTTTATCAATGACCAGATAAAAGGTGAACTAGGATCGTATTCTCTTATTCAAACTGATGACACAACACCTTAAAAACAAAACTGTAATCGCTATTTGTTTTGTTGTGTCTCTCTTGGTTTTCACTTCTTGCCTGCTTTTGCCTTTTGTCAAGGTTTTGTTTTCCTTTTACACATTTCACCTGGCTTAAAAAAGAGTTCACCTGTCTCCTACTCAGCCAGGATAAGAGGTTAGCAAACTAAAGGGAATGTAAAAGGATATAAGACAGCAATAAAGAAAGAATGTAAAAGGACTTAAGACAGCAGTAAAGAAGAATCCAGTATAAAAGCAATATAGGTAAAAACAGGGTGTCCAGTCACACTGGAGGACTTTAGAACAGACATAATATATATATACATACTGCTTAGATAATAGGTGTGCTGTATTGTGCCAGAATCCATCCTGTGTACAACATGCAAAACACCAGCACTGGAGACCATGTGATCCTTCTTGTATGTTGTGGTCTATAGTTCATACTTTGTCCCCGTTTAATAAGAAAACAGAAACATCAACAAAAATGGTGCCTTGGGCACAACTGAGGATAGTCTGGATCACCCTCGCCATATTATAAGTAAGATTCCATCAGCAGGAGTTCTGTTCAAGTTGATGGCTCTGGCCCAAATGAAGATCGAAGGTGGAAGGGTCAGGGTCATCTCTGGGTGCTCTGGGCAGAGCTAGGCATCCTCCTTTGGTGTCTTATTGGAACTGCAGTGGAAAAGAACATACAATTAGTGCCAGCGCCCCCTCTCCTCCCGGAGTGGTATTGCTTACCTCATCAAAGCCAGGAAGGTGGTCCCTAGGCACACATACATGAAACCTACTAACTGCCATGGGGAAGTCGCAGCAGCAGAGACATCAGGGTGGCCCCACCTCCTAGGGGTACAACTCAGAGAGCACAAGGGATAAAAAGCAATACAATACATATAAACATAACAATATTAACAAATATGATACAAATATAGGACCTGCACCCCAACCAGGGACTGTTTCAATCTTGTAAGCAATTCTTGCTGAGACAGCCTCCCTGTAACCCTGTAAGTGGCTTTGGAAAATTGTACTGATATAATATTCTCCATACGGTCACTCAGATCTCTCAAGTGCTAAGTAAGCAGTTCACACTCCCTGCACCCCTGTTCTGAATCAGATGGTATAGGTGGGTGAAAATCCACATCGATATTGGGAGATCATGCAAAACTCCACAAAAGGACCACCTACGACATGAACTCCAGTCTCCTTACAGCAAGTCAGCAGTTCCACCACTGCACCACCATGCAGCCTGAAACATGAATCCATGACCTCATGGCCTCCATAATTCATGAATGGAAGAAGTTTGGAACAACCAAAACTCATCCTAGAAGAGACTGCCCAGCCAAACCGAACAATCAGAGCAGAAGGATCTAGGTAAGTGAGATGACCAGGAACCCAAGGGTCATTCTGAAGAAACCTCTAGAAGGACAATAAACAATAAAATACTCCATTAATGTGGACTTTAAGGCAGAGTGAGGCAGGCAACACCATAAAAGCCCAACTGGAGTTTGCAAATAAACATCTGAAGATTATCTGGTCTGATGAAACCGAGATGTTTGGATTGAATTATTAGCATCTCGTCTGGAGGTAACCAAACACAGCTCATCTCTCAAACAATACCCTTCAAAAGGTGAATTATGGTGGTGCAAGCATCACGCTGTAAGTTGTTTGTCATTTTAATTAATGTTCACAATGTAAGGAAATAAACGATGAATGTGGCCACCAGAAACATCAAAAAATAATCTCAGCTGGACAGCCGCTGGAAAAAATTACATTTACAAGGCAGATCATGCCAGGTGCTCTATGTCGTGGATTAGAGTAGCACAGCGAGGTACCCCTTGTTACTTTATAAGGGTGGCACATGCCATGTTCAGCTTGAGGGGAAGCAGCCAGGCTGTGTGGTGTGGTAGTACCCTGAGGTTGTGGGTTCAAATCCCACTACTGACACCACTTTGTGACTATAAGCAAGTCACTTGACCTGCCTGGGCTCCAATGGGAAAGCCAAAAGAAATGGAACTAACTGTCTTATAAATGATGTAAGTCGACTTGGAGAAAGGCATCCACTAAAAAAGTAAATGTTGTGGACTGTCCATTTCTTTGTATCACATGACTCTTCACTTTCAATCATTCTTCGTCTGACTTATTATTTGCCTTTTAATAAATCACTAAGTAAAATAAACTTTCCTATATGGATTCATCACTCGTAAATAAGAACTAAATAAAAGAGAAGGGACTTCGTAACTGTCCACTGTGGCATTTCATGGGCATGGTCCTGAAGTGATATAAATTGTGCCATTTTCAACATTAACATAAGGTCCAATTATGTGCTTTACCAGAACAGAAGTCCCAGGGTGGCCATTTGCTGCAACAACTGGTATGTCTGGCGCTGCAGTGGAGGCCTGCCAGTCCGTAATAGTGCTTGGAGTAGCATCACTTGTGGACAAAATGACAGCCCTGGCATCTGCTCTGCCAGCCTGACTTAGAATTACAGGCTACACATGCTATGTTGCTGCTCACTAGACGGGAATGGTGTCTGCTTTATTTTTTTTTTACAGCTTCATGCTACAACACTCTGATTTTCTTCATCCAGTTATAAATTGTTTCCAAAAGTGAGGAGCCGCACCTCACGACTTTGGTGTGTGAACGGCACAGACATTAAAGTACAAAAGACGGCAAGAATAAACCTCAGCGTGCAGCCCACCTGCCGGCAACTCTTCCGGCTGTCACCTCCACAGCCTGGCCCTCCTCTAAGTGTTAATGGGCACTCTGCATCCCCAGGGGACCATGAGATCAGCTGTCTGTGCCGCGGCTCGGCTCGCGCTTCTCACACTGGCCTTTGGCCAGCCGGCGCCGTCCACCACGTCTCTAAGCCTGCATGAAGGCAAAGCCGTCACTTGTCATTTTCTGTGCAGCGTATTGCACAATTCTGCAGCCATTTCTTTTAGAAACTGTAGTCCTAGAAAGGTTACTGTGGAGGCTGGCAGTAATTCGAGTGCTGGGGACGTTCTGGAGGAGCTCTGATAAAGGAAGCTCCATCACGACTTCAGGGACTTGCGCTTGATTCTGCGATTGGTCACTGTGGGTTCTATTTATTGTGACCACTAGGGGGTGACTGCTCCCCACACCTTACCATGAGATGTCTACTCTGTCTTCAGAACGTCCTCAGACCTTTCGCTGCTGTAACAAAGGCATTTTATTGCACCCGACCCGACACAGATGGACACTGTGAATAACTGAAATAACTAAAGGCTTTTATTTTTCTTCACCCGTGTGCGCACGTCTTACCCATGACCTACAGGCAATACACAGTCCAAAAGCACAACAAACCCCAATCAAACCACTGTTCCTTTACCACCACTCCTCCTCAAGCTTTGTCTTTTTCCTCCCAACTCTGGCTCCTCGAGTGGTGGTGGCTGGGCCCTTTTATAGCCCACCCGGAAGCGTTCCATGTGATTGACCACCTGGTCCTCGTTGCACTTCCGGGTGGGGCTGAAGACTCGTCCAGCCGGGCTGTTGGAAGCAGACAGCCCCCCCCCCAGCGGCTACCCCATAAAGCCCTGCGGGTGGTTGGGGAATCACTGTCGGCCAGGGAGGCTGCCACCAAGCGTCCCGGGGGAGGTATTGGACTGCCCATGGTGGCTCCCCCGGACCATAAGCAGCAGGGGCGTCCCTGCCGGGCATGGGTCCCGGCTGTCGTTCACACTGCTTACACATTTTATTATGTTGCAGCCTTGTGCTAAAATCATTTCAAGTCAGATGTTCCACCATCAAACACTTAATACTCCTGAATGACAGAAATCTTAGAAATTGTTGTAAATTTATCTATATCTCTTGTGGCGGATGGCTGGGGCCCATGCCCTGCCGGGACGCCCCTTCAGCATATGTTCCAGGGGAGCAAGCATGGGATACCCAATACCTCCCCCTGGACGCTAGTTGGCAGACTCCCTGGGTTGCAGCGGTGCCTCGGACTCCTGCAGGGCTTCATGGGAGTTGGAGTTTGGTGTTGGATTCCACTGGCGCTGGCAGGAGGCGCTGCAGCGGGAACTGCTGGGCCCTTGTGGGCAGTATTTTCACCACACCCGGAAGTGCAGCCGGAACTCGGCAATCGAGCACCTGGAACACTTCCAGGTGCCTAATAAAAGGAGCCAGCGGCCAGCACTCGGGAGGCTGAGTCGAGAGGAGGAGGACAACGCTTGCCGATAGGAGTGGTGGAGAAGAGTGTGTTGTGGTGTGCTTTACTTTAGTGTATTTGGTGTGCTTTGGGACTGTGTTAGGGCTGAGAGACACAGGGAAGACGTGGACCTCAGCTGAAGAAAATAAAATCATTTTGTTGATTTTAACGTGCCTCCGTTGTCAGTCGGTGTTGGGTCGGGCTCATATATAGCGCCTTTATCACACTCTATATACATAAAATCCAACATCTGTCTGTCTGTCTGTCCGCTCTTCACAAGAAAATTATTTACCGGATCTAGATTGGGTTTTTTTCTATAATTTGCTTAAACATTCCGGTTGATTTTGCGACTTCTCTCATCACGCTAAGTATCAGAATTTGACTGCAGCACCAATTTATTTGCACAAATCTGAGAGATCGGCTGAGGGGAAGGGGAGGTGGAACCTCAGGAGTGGGGAGCCTGGTAGGGCCCTCCTCACTCCCACGCCAACCTCCATTGGAGTTGCTCTACCCCTCGCCACGTGTTGGAGTGCACCTCGCCTCCGCTTAGCTAGCGATGCCTGTTTGTTCAGCAGACATTATCATCTACAGATTGTTAAGGAGTAACGTTTGAGGTTTTTGAGAGATCAGAGCTATGTGTGTTTTAGTAGGTATCTGCTGATTGGCTGAGATATCACTCTCGTCAGAGGTGAACAAGTTCAGATACATTGGCAATGTTTGACGATAGCACATACCCACCTTCTGCTTGGCCAGAGACACCTTGCCATTTTTCTACATTTATGGCCAAGAGATCACAGCTACATTCTCACCCCTGATAGCAAAACCAAAAATATTATACTGTATATCAAGATGCCCTCGCATATGAAAGCTATCAATATAAATTCTTGTCAATATAAATGATTACATTTTGTATTTTTTTTATTGATTTTTAAAGTTTTTCCTGTTTCACTACCGCGGGGGACAGCTAGTATATATATAAAATCCAATGTGTGTCTGTCTGTCTGTATGTCTGTCCACTTTTCATGAGAGAACTACTTAATGGGTTTTTTCAAGAATTTGCTTGAACATTCCGGTTGATTTTGCGACCTCACTCATTGCGCTAAGTATCAGAGTTCGCTTGCGGCACCAATTTATTTGTGCAAATCCGAGAGAGGGGTTTTTGGGCCAAGGGGAAGGGGGCAGGGCCTTTCAGGAGTAGGGAGGGGGGTGGGACCTCAAGAGTAAGAAGGGGCGGGGCCCTCAGGAGTAGGGAGGGGGGTGGGACCTCAAGAGTAAGAAGGGGCGGGCCCTCAGGAGTAGGGGGGTGGGACCTCAAAAGAAAGGAGGGAGGTGGGGCCCTATTCACTCATGCTCCAGCCTCTGTTTGAGTCACTCTACCCGTCGCCACGTGTTGGAGTGCACCTCGCCTCTGCTTAGCTAACGATACCTGTGTGTTCAGCAGACATTATCATCTACAGATTGTTAAGGAGTAACCTTTGATGTTTTTGAGAGAGAGAGAGATCAGAGCTCTGTGTGTTTTAGAGGGCAGCTGCTCATTAGCAGAGATATCCGGCCAAGTCCTTTTCTCCTAACATGGGGGATGCTCTCCCATCAGAGCTGAACACGAACATTTGACTTTGGAGCGTACCTACCTTCCGCTTAGCCAGAATTACATTTTTTTATTTTATTAAATTTTAAAGTTTGTCCTGTTTCACTACTATGTGGGCAGAGCCACAGGGGACAGCTAGTTTAAAATAACTATATAAGTATCCCACTGCTACTAGTATTCAGTCAATTTGCTTTGCATGAGGAGCATCCCATTCTTTTGATCCTCATGGAGATGTTTCTACACCTTGTTTGGAGTCCACCTGTGGTTAATTCAATTGACTGGATGTGATTAGGAAAGGCACCCGCTTGGCTATAGAAGGCTCCACCATTGACAAAAATCAAGCCATGAGGTCAAAGGAGCTGCTTGCAGAGCTTGGAGACAGGACTGTGTTGAGGCACAGATCTGAGGAAGGCTACAAAAAAATGTCTTCAACATTGAAGCTTCCCAATATCTCAGTGGCTTCCACAAATCTTAAATGGATGACATTTGGAACAACCATAACTCTTGCTGGAGCTGGCCACTCAGCCAAACCAAACAATCAGAGGAGAAGGACCTTAGGAAGAGAGATGACCAAGAATTTCAGGGTCAGTCTAGAGAACCTGTTTGAAGCTGGGAGAAACTTGCACAAGGACCACCACCACTAAAAAAAACTCCACTAAGCTGGGCTTTATGGTAGAGTGAACAGGCAACACATAAGAAGTTTGTACTGGCAAATATGGTAAGGAAGGTTCCGTCAACAGGAGTTCTGTCCAAATTAATGGCTCGGCCCAAAATCAAGGTCGAAGGTGGAAGGGTCAGGGACATCTCTGGGTGCTCTGGGTAAAGCTAAGCATCCTCATGTGGCGTCTTATTGAAACTGTGGTGGAAAAGAAAATACACTTAGCGCCTGCGCCCACTCTCATCCTGGAGTGGTATTGCTTACCTCATCAGAGCCAGGAAGGTGGTCCCCAGATGCACATGTATGACACCTCCTAATTGACATGGGGAAGACACAGGAGTGGAGACATCAGGGTGGCCCCACCTCCTAGGGGTACAACTCAGAGAGTAAATGGGATAACAAACAATACATTACATATAAACATAACAATATTAACAAATATGATGCAAATACAGGACCTGCACCCCATCAAATCTTGCAAGTGATTCTTGCCGAAACAGCCTCCTGTAGCCCTGCTCAGCAGTAAGTGGGCTTCAAAATTGGTATTGATATAATACTCTCCATATGGTCACTCAGATCTGTCAAGGATCAGTACTAAGTAAGCATTCATCACTGCCAAGGCTCCAGCTCTCCTGCACCCCTGCTCAGAATCAGAGGGATTAGAAGATGGGCGGACATTGAGAAGATCATGCCAACTCCACAAAAGGAGCATCCAGGACTCTGGTCTCCTTAAAGCAGCAGTTCCACCACTTCACCAAAATGACGCATGAAACGTGAATCCATGACCTCATGGCCTCCATAACTCTTAAATGGAAGAAGTTTGAAACAATAACAACTCATCCTAGAACTGGCTGCCCAGCCAAACTGAACAATCAGAGGAGAAGGACCTTAGTAAGAGAGATAACCAAGAATCTAAGGGTCACTCTAAAGAACCTGTTTGAAGGTGGGAGAAACTTCCACAAGGACAACCACCACCAAAAAAAAAAACTCCATTAAGCTGGGCTTTATGGTAGAGTGAACAGGCAACACATGAGAGGTTTGTACTGATATAATACTCTCCATACGGTCACTCAGATCTGCCAATGATCAGTGCTAAGTAAGCATTCATCACTGCCAAGACTCCAGCTCTCCTGCACCTCTGCTCTGAATCAGAGGGTATAGAAGATGGACAGACATTGAGGAAAGTCACATGGACATGGGGAGATCATGAAAACTCCACAAAAGGTGCACCCAGGACATGAACTCCGGTCACCTTACTACAAGCCAGCAGTTCCAGTGCTGCACCACCACACCACCTCCATCATGGCCTCCATAATTCTTAAATGGAAGAAGTTTGGAACAACCACAACTCTTCCTAGAACTGACTGCCCAGCCAAACCAAACAATCAGAGCAGAAGGACCTCGGTAAGAGAGATGACCAGGAACCCAAAGGTCACTCTGGAGAAACTTCCAGAAGAACAACTACCAATAAAATAAAATACTCCACTAATGTGGGCTTTATGGTAGAGTGGCCAGGCAACACCATAAAAGCCCAACTGGAGTTCGTATAAAAGCACCTGAAGATTATCCGGTCTGATGTTTGGCCTTAATTGGTCACGTCTGGAGGTAACGTAACACAGCTCATCACCCAAACAATACCCTTCAAAAGGTGAATTATGGTGAGTGGTGCAGGCCTCGTGCTCTAAGTTGTTTGTCAGCAGCAGGGAGAGGACTGAGGGAGAACTGAATGGAGCAAAATGTGGAGGCAACCTTAGTGAAAACTCTGGAAGGGTCACCTTCCAACAGGATACAAAGCAAAGACAGGACAAGAGGAGACTGAGGGACAACCCTGGGAATGTCCTTGAGTGGCCGGTCAGACCTCAGACTTGAACCCAAACCTAAATCTCAGGAAAAACCTGACAACAGTTGTCCACCAGCTGTCTCCATCCCACCTGACAGAGCTTGAGAGGATCTGCAGAGAGGAATGGCAGAAAAATCCCCAAATCCAGTGGTGCAAAGCATGTCAGGTCAGACCCAAGACGACTTCAAAGGGGCTTCAACTCTAACACTGAGTAATTGTGTGAGTGGGACATTTCACTTTTTTATTATTCATAAATTTGACTCAATGTCTAAAATCCTGTTTTCACTCTGGGGTATTGAGTGTTGCTTGATGAGGAAAAAAAGCAAAAAAATGGATTCAAACAATTTTAGCACAAGGCTGCAAAAGAGCAGAATGTGAGAAAAGCGAAGGGGTCTGCATGCTCTCGGGAGGCATTGTACATTTACATTCTCGCCTGAAGAAGGGGCCTGAGTTGCCTCGAAAGCTTGCATATTGTAATCTTTTTAGTTAGCCAATAAAAGGTGTCATCATGCTTGACTTCTCACTACATTCATAATGGCTAGGCTCATCGACAAAAGCGCGATAGACATATGCGCCCGACAAAACCTCGATGGACAAATGAGTGCTGACAAACCCGCTGACTGGTTTTCGACAAATGCGCGCCGACAAAATCGCCACTACAAAATCGCGAGAGAGGCCAAGAGAGTGGGACGTGTACGTGTGCATTATGTACACATTATGTGCTAGGTTATAACTGTTATAACTGCTGATGGCATGCCGCGAACAAATAACTCAGTCGAGGGTTGGCATAATGCGTCGTATGCAAAGCGGAATTACCAGCAGTCAGGCAGCCAGAAAGTCTAAATACGCTCAACTATCAAGACGTCTTGCTGCAATTCTTCCTACATATGCAGGGCGTGATCTTAAGGACTATCTGCGTGCCGTGCTGATGGCATGCCGTGTCTCATAATATTGACTTCTAAAATAAACATTATTATATATGCTTTAAACTAGTAATTCATATTTAATGAAACTTTGCGATTTTGTCTGCGCGATTTTGACGCCGCGTTTTAATCGGCACTATTTTGTCGGCGCTCATATGTCTATCGCGCAAATGTCGGGTCACATAATGGCTAACACGGTACAACACCTTAGTACTACTGTACAAAAGAGGTCACTACAATCGAGTAGACATCAGTCTAGGTGACTGTTTGGGACCAAGTGCTACAGGAAAGGTGACAAAATTGATTGTCACAAGTAAAGAGAACAACACAAGACTGGGTCGCCACTAACAACTTCTCAAAGCCATTACCAGTTAGGTCGACACTCGCGGCACAAGACAGCCTTCAAATGCTTCTGTGTCAAGAGCTCATCTGAGGCACGTACTACCACCCCGAGGCGAGAGGGGGCACTATCGCTAACTGTGTCATCTCCTTCTTTCTCCACAGTCCAGAGAAGATACCCATTGAGGATAACTGACCAGGAAGGGCTCCCAGCATGCCAGACGGAGAGCCAACCAATGAAAGCCCTCGCGACCCACAGGGCGGAGCCCCAATGCGACCAATGGGCTCAAAGCCAGAAGTTCTGTACTTTTTGGCTCTTAATGGCTAACCCTTTAATCCAGCGTTTCTCAACCTTTAAGTATTTGCAACCCGAGTTTTCATAACAGTTTTAATCGCATCCCCCTAACGTTTTTTTGAAAGGAGCCCACTAATACCATTTTGTTCTTTTTTAATTAATGTTATATCATAGATGCATATTATATTATACCTACTTAACTTTTATCGACATTTATCTGACTCTGTATTTATATTTCTAGTATCAGAATGTAGTTTAAGTTAATTTGTTTTGGTTTCGATAGATGTATTTTTCATATTTTTGATTCTTGTTTTCTTTTTTTCACATTTTTGCGCCCCCCTTTTTGTTACTTCATGCCCGCCCAACAGGTTGAGAACCACTGCTTTAATCCGAAGCTGAGCGATCTGTTTTTATTTGCAACTGATCATTTTTAGCTAACATGCCACCCAGAGTTTGTTTTATTTGGACTAAAGAATTAAACCAGGTTGGCATCCCAAAATGTATTTCTGTGCACACGACAACAACGGATGGAGCTCAGATGGAGGTGGACGGTATGTTGCCTTTTTGATACCACGCTGGTATTCCCTCATGGCCACTTTACTGCAGACTTTGTTCCATATACATTCCCTAAGCCTGTTAAATTCTTCCCAGCATTCTTTCTCTTCTGCCAGGCGATTCCTTCGCTAAAAGACACTTATCCCAGAGAAGACAGGTTTCCTGACATCTTGTTGTCATGCCACAGACTGAGCTGAAAACTCCAAACTCAATTTACTGGTGATGCCACTCGCAGGCTGGAAGCACTTTATGGGGCCTTCCCCGAGAGAGTGACAATATCCAGCGTCCCGACGTGACGCGGTGCTTCAGATTACTCTGAATGAGTGATGTCGCCGGGCCTCCGAGCCCCCTGCCTGCTTCGCCGCTAACGTTCGATTGGATTGCTGATTGCCTACCGCAGGCCTGTGGGCCTCTGCACCGAGCACTTAGTGTGGAAGAGTCTTATCGGCGGCTTGTTTTTATTAACCCTTCCCTTAGGAGGTAAACTCAGCCGAGGCTGCCTGCTCTGAGGCCGAGTCCTCTGTGTGATAATGGAGAACGCTTTCACTAAACATCTGTCCTTCGGCAGGAAGAATTATGGCTTGGGACAGCTTCCCCGTGCAGTTACACAATCCCCTGCTGAGAGACGATGGCGGGGAGTGCTTCTAATCATTATGATTAATTTCAAACTCTCGCAGTCAGCTTCATTATCTCCACCCCTCCTTTTCAGTGTTGTAAAAATGTTTCTATTCTAAAACAGGCGTCAGAAATGCAACGGTTCAAAACTGCAAACACTGCAATAGATTAGATTAGATTAGATCAGAGATCTTTATTGTCACATACGCCATGAGAACATAGGCAAATTCTTGTTCCACAGTTGTGGTGATGGATCAATACATATAGCAAATAAATGAATAGCAGAAGATAGATAAATGATCAAAGAGGATAAATACAGTAAATAAGAGAGAAGAAAACAGTAGCGAACAGAACAATTTCAGATAAACCAGCAGGTGTGTACAGCACAGGGCAGGTAAAATCAGGTTACCGGGAGTTCAGTGACTTTATGGCCTGCGGTAAGAAGATATCCCTGAAGTGGGTGTAACTGAGTGGTGGGCTCTGGTACAAAGAAGTGAAAACAGGTGATGAACTGGATGGCTGTCATCAGAGATGATGGATTCAGCTCTTGTGGGATAAGAAGGGGCATCCCGGCCAGGGAGGATCATGGCTTATTACCTGGACGGGAGAGCCGAGAGGAACGATGGACGGATGAAAAGATAACTTTGTGCCCAGCTGGGATAAAATAATGGTGGACCAGCGGAAAGTGAGACTTGGAAATGGTTCTATCCCCCATGTGCTACGTGGCAGTGGTCCTCATATGAGAACTCAGTCAGGACACCTGCGAGGGTACTAGAGAGATGGACTCTGGAAGTGCAGCCCTGTAGGGGTCCCTTGGGATCGACAGAGGGCACTATCGAGGAAGGAGCTCCCTACTTTGTCTATGGCCCAGAAGTGCCTCCTCGAGGAGACAGAATGGCACCAGAAGCATTCCCAGGTCCAGCTTAAAAAGAAGCCGACTACCATACATGGAAGAGTCAGAGTTGGGAGGCAGTTGGCAACACTCAACTGGAGGACAGAAGTAGGAAGAATTGTATTGATTTATTGTATAACTGTGAAGCATTGCTAGGAAGAGGTCTGTAAAGGTGCTCTATGGAATAAATCGCCTTTATTTTATTCATATAACATGTGGTGGTATACTGTGTCTGTGGTTTGGCACCCCCCCCTTCTGGTCAAACGCTCCTCAGACACCTGGTTGAGTAGATGGTATGAAGCTGTGGAGGGTCAGCCCCCAATGATTTCAGAAGTTGTATGGAAAGTCCTTTGGTGGAGTTTGCCATCCTGGCAAGTGAGGGTCCCAAACCACACCGTGATGAAGGATACTTTCAATAGTAAAAGTACAGGGATCAAAATGACCTGGTCAGTTATCCTCAATGGGCATCTTCTCTGGACTAAGAAGAAAGAAGGAGATGACACAGTTAGCGATAGTGCCCCCTCTCAGGTTTCTTGATGGCAAAGATGAAGGCCAATAAGCTCAAAAAAGTTACATTCTGAGAAGGATGAAGTTTTATGAAACTTCCACTGGAGTCTATCAGGATAAGATGGGCATGCAGCACTGCTTGAAGATTTTGTAGAGGAATCCGTGATGGGTTGGTTCCATCACCAGCGCCAAAACATAATATGATAGAATGTCTCATGGGAGGATAAAGTTAGTCTGCTACTTACATATAACCTCATCCATTTTTTTTGGAGCCGAAGTGAGCAAAGTCTATCCTAGGGTAACACTGGCATTAGGGCCAGGGTCTAGAGATACAGGAAAAACATGGAACCTCTTGATAAGCTAGACTTTAACTATTCATGTATCTAAATGAACCTGGCAAAGTACTGTAGATAGATAGATAGATAGATAGATAGATAGATAGATAGATAGATAGATAGATAGATAGATAGATAGATAGATAGATAAGAGCACTATATAATAGATAGATAGATAGATAGATAGATAGATAGATAGATAGATAGATAGATAAGAGCACTATATAATAGATAGATAGATAGATAGATAGATAGATAGATAGATAGATAGATAGATAAGAGCACTATATAATAGATAGATAGATAGATAGATAGATAGATAGATAGATAGATAGATAGATAGATAGATAGATAGATAGATAGATAGATACTTTATTAATCCCAAGGGGAAATTCACATACTCCAGCAGCAGCATACTGATAAAGAACACTATTAAATTAAAGAGTGATAACAATGCAGGTATAACAGACAATAACTTTGTGTAATGTTAACGTTTACCCCCCTGGGTGGAATTGAAGAGTCGCATAGTGTGGGGTCTCCTCAGTCTGTCAGTGGAGCAGGACGGTGACAGCAGTCTGTTGCTGAAGCTGCTCCTCTGCCTGGAGATGATCCTGTTCAGTGGATGCCGTGGATTCTCCATGATTGACAGGAGTCTGCTCAGCGCCCGTCGCTCTGCCACGGATGTCAAACTGTCCAGCTCCGTGCCTACAATTGAGTCTGCCTTCCTCACTAGTTTGTCCAGGCGTGAGGCGTCCTTCTTCTTTATGCTGCCTCCCCAGCACACCACCGCGTAGAAGAGGGTGCTCACCACAACCATCTGGTAGAACATCTACAGCTTCTTATTGCAAGTGTTGAAGGACACCAGCCTTCTAAGGAAGTATAGTCGGCTCTGTCCTCTCTTACACAGAGCATCAGTATTGGAAGTCCAGTCCAGTTTATCATCCAGCTGCACTCCCAGGTATTTATAGATAGATAGATAGATAGATAGATAGATAGATAGATAGATAGATA
>JANRMT010062797.1:16463273-16490904 GCA_026402145.1 Polypterus bichir lapradei | reverse complement strand
TATAACAGATAGATAGATAGATAGATAGATAGATAGATAGATAGATACTGTAGATAGATAGATAGATAGATAGATAGATAGATAGATGTGAAAGGTACTATATAAAACAGATAGATATAAAAGGCACTATATAAAAGATATATATGGGCAAGGCACCATATAGATAGATAGATAGATAGATAGATAGATAGATAGATAGGAAAGGCACCATACTGTAGAACAGATGGACAGATGGACATTGGCCTGGTGTCTCCCCCATTTTTGCTGCCCATGCCTCCGAGTGGTCCGCAGGTAGATAAATTCTGATTTCCTGTAAGCAGCCCCCAGATAGATAGCTTTGTAACCTGTCCACAGTGAAAAAGCCGAGGAGCCTGTAATCTGCTATTCCACTTTTAAAAATGAAAGCCGCTTTAATAATGATCGAGCGATGTGCAGCCATGCATTCCATCCTCCGTTTCAAGGACATTGCGTCAGAAGATTTATCGTGCTGTATTACATAAAGCAGCTGTATCTAAATGAAACTTCAGTAAGCTGATGATCCCTTCAATCAAGGCCGTGGATGTTGCTTGATCGCATCTTTATCCATCCTGCACTTTTTTTCTTCTTTTCTCCCATAGCCTTCTCTTGGATTTGAAATATGAAGCACGTAAAATGATATTAGAGATATGATTTCCTGCTGCTAAGTGACAATGAACAGTTGCACTGGTGACAACAAGGGGGATTTTAGCGAGTGCAGAGCTTAAGCTCAATTTATAAGGACTCAGCTCAGATTTATCACGAACAAAACGTAAGTAATTTTATTGCAAATGATGTGAGTTTTTCCCTCGTCAGTGTTTAGCAGATTCAAATTTTGCATCAGCCATTGTTGCTTGCATATAATCCTGCACCTCTGAGGCTGAAAGCACTCCAGCTGTCCTTGGCTCCCACCTAATCCGCTGGTTATCTCAAGGTTCAACAAAGCCCCCGTCAGCTCTAAATGAAGGCCCTCAAGTGGACTTACTGCTGCTCTATTATATTTATATGTCTTCATAAGAAAGAGCACTCCTTGTACCGAATATTAAAGATCTATGCACGGCACTTAAAAGGCAAAGAACTTCAGTGGCGAAGGAAGGAAAAAATAGACAAGGAGACTTAAATGGATCAGCCCGCCAAAGTCAGGGTCTGCCTGACGGCTGACCTCAGGGTTACACGCTGTGAATTTGGAGTCGTCCCAAAGTCGTTCACCTTGGAGATACCTTGGTGTGTGCACACACGTCTGATAGCTCCTATTATTATTAGTTAACATCCAATGGACATTTGGCTCCTAATGGGGGATTTCTCCCCCTGGGTCAGATTATCCAATTCCTGCTCTCAGTTTGTCAGACTCAGGGGTCAGGCTCAGGTACACCGAAGGACCCAACCTTTAATGACCCCAGTAGAAATTAAAGGGGGGTGCATTTATGAATCAAAGAGTACATGGAGATACTTCTGGAAGTATCTGGACGAGATACTGGGGCAGCTTAGCTGTTAGCTACGCAAAGGAGTTTGATGGACTGAGTGATCTCTTCTCGTCTCGCAGATTTCTTACAGGATGAGTCAGCAACCAATCACTGGGCACCATCTCAGAGCCACACCCACAATCACTCACACTGAGCAATCACTTCAGATAAGAGAAGCAACTCCAGTCTACAAGAAGAGAGACAAAGTCAATCCTGGGAATTACAGATCGATAAGTCTTACTTCTAAAACAATGGCAACGATAATTTACGGAAAGAAAATCAAAGTTTGTTTGTCTCTTTGTTCATTTGCCAATCACCAGAAAACAGCAGAACCAATTTTTTACAAAGTTCTGCTGGTATGTTTCCATTGGTCCAACTTAATATTCGTGGCGTATCAGGGAGAGCGGTTGTAATGTAAGGGGGGCAACTAGAAAACCAGTGCTGACGTGGGGACTGCAATTCCCGCTATTCCACAGGGGTGTGCTGGGGCTGATGGGAGGACACCTTTATCAGCGTACACTAACATTTCTATCCGCCAAAGTGGGATCTCCACACCACCACACCTGGAAGTGCTGCTGGTAAATGATCGGGGAGCACCTTGAGTACTTCCGTTATAAAAGAGGTCACCTCACTCCATTTGAAGAGCCGGAGTCGGGAGGCAGTGGACAGAGCTTGTGGGAGAGGAGTGGAGCCGGCAGTAGAAGAGCGGTAAAGAGAGGACAGAAGAAAGGACTGAGCACTGTTGGTGATCTGTGCATTGTGTGGTGCTGTAAAGCAAAAGAAGAACAATAAACTTGTGTGTTTTTGGACTTGTGTGTCCTGTGTCTCTCTGTGGTCTGCTCTGGCTCATTTTCCACATTACATTATAGTCTTCTTTTCCCCTGTTTACTTAACACTATTGCACTTGTGACGTCACAGGAACTTCTCTATGAATATGGAGGCACCAGATACTGACCTATCCTTCCATGGATATTGTCACACATGCACATCTAAGGATCACCATCCAAGCTCTTCCCAGGTGTGTCATACCACCCCAGGCCAAGTCGGGGCGCTGCCGCTCGCAGACATCATTTTCTTCCTCCACAGTCTTGAGAAACCGCCCAGTGATAGCAACTGGCAACGCTGCTTCCAGTCTCGGAGCTTTAAAGGGACAATCCGCCCGGAAGGAGGTGTCTTTTATTGTGGAGACAACCTGATGGAAGGAACTCCAAGTCAGAAGACCCGAACGCAGAGATGCCACTTGACCATGTGGCATTTACTTTTGTTGTTTTTTTCTCACGTCATGAAGCGTTTTTTTGTTTGATCCTTATTAGTAAATGGGGATGGCCATGTTGGCTCCCCAAAATATTCCTTTTTCTTTGACCATCATTCACTTAGGCCACAATACCAAAATACCTTTGTCTGGTTTAGCGATTGTCCGGTTCTTGTTCACATAGGCCCTAGCGCTTGGTTTGTCTCTTTGCTTTTTACCGTTTCTTACTTTGACTTAAAACTTTATGTTGCCCCTTGTTTCTGGTCACTCAGTCATTACATCTCCTGTTCATTTCTCACTCACAAAAATAATAATAATAATAATAATAATAATAGTAGTAGTATTAGTAGTAACAATCTGTATATATGTAATCCTTGAGCACATTGCATGCCCTCACCTGCAACCAGGTGCATCCCAGGACTTCAGGACGTGTCCTTCTGTGACAGACTCAGTGAGTTAAACCTGTTTAGTCCTCAGTCCAGGAGATGAGGTGGGAACCCAATGCAGGTCTTCAAAATCCTCAAAGCCACCCATAAAGATGATCCAGTGGAATTCTTTTAACTTAACGATGAATCGCATATTTGAGGACTTCAGTGGAAATTAACGGGAAGTTCATTTAGGATTGAAGGTAGGAAGCACACAAACAGTTGTGGAAATCTGAAACAAATTACTAAGATATTCAGGTGAAGCCGAAACCCTGAGAACATTCCAGAAAGTATTTGGATGAGATTTGGGGTATTAGCTAAACAAACAAGCTTGATGGCCTAAATGGTCTCCTCTTATTTGCCAAAAGTCTTATGTTCTTATACATACCATGATAGAAAAGGCACACACGTGCAAATGGGAGACGGCTTACAGGCTCTAATACTTGTATTTCCACGCCGGACCAGGGGATGGTGCTATCCTCTAACTGTTTCTCCTTTTCCCCTGCAGACCTACAGAAGAGCCAGCATCTTAAACCCTCTTCCAGTTCCCAGAAGTCTCCACCTACCACTTCCTCTTCCATGGCACCAGATCCCACCTCCTCATGACGTCACTTCCAGTTCCAAGACTACACCCACCTCTGACATCATTTCCTACCTGTCACGTATGTTATAGCAGCCATGTTATAACCAGCTTCAGTTCTGTTTGAAGCTCATGTCTGTAAAGACCTCTTCTTCTAAGCAACCTTTTTAGATATATGGGGTACATCCCTAAACCCCAACCTTTACCTTTGTCCTTGTGCTTATTTTACAATATATCAAAAAAGTTTGGAGTTCCACAGGCGGCCCCTTTCAATGGTGTTAATGCAAAAGTCACAGATTCATGTGACACTAATGTGCCCTGCTCCTGTCCTACAAATGACAAATGCTTGCTCCATCATTGGTTCCTTGAGTTGGGGATACCGATGGAGAAGGGACAGAAAACGGGAGCAGAGACAACGTCAGGACTCTTCCAATTGGCCAGTGAATTTTTGTGGAATCACACCGCAAAGCATCTCATTTTGAAGATTTGGACTGTAGTGAACTGCTGGTGGTCCATCTTCTTGCAGGATGAGATAATAGAAGAACTCTTTACTTTTGCTGTAGAGATACCCTTCTGAACATGGCGAGCAAATGGCTTCCTGGTGATGTCAGCTGATCTCTTTATCTCTCTCACTGCCACCACACTCCACCCATCCAGAGTGCAAATCCCAAGTGACCTGCTGTGGACTCACACCACGGAGCGTCTTATTTCAGCGATTTGTGTTGTAGTAGACTGTCAGTGGTCAGTTGCAAACCTGCAACGTCTGAACTAATTGGAGAACCCCACCAGTCAGCCATGCAGAGACAGATGTCGCAGATTCTCATCGTCAGTTCACCATAATGCAAATTTTCAAAATGTGATGTTTTGTGGAGAGTCAGCTGAATCGTTTGTGAACCTGTAATGTTGTCTTTCCTCAAACCGTAAGACCAGGGGTCTGCAAAGTAAGTCTTGGAGGGACGTGGTGGCTGCAGGTTTTAAATTATAAACCAATTACGTAATAAGAAGGTAACCGATCTGATTTCGTTTTATAGCTTGTGTCACACACACACACAAGGCTCGGGAGCAGCTGGTTGGCTCTGAAATGGAGGACTCGGCGAACGATAATATCCCTAACTAACCCACTCTTGTTCTTCTCAGACTGGAAGATGACTTTCGGAAAGAACTTCTGGCCACCATAACTCCTTCCCTGCCTTTTCCATCTGGGGACCTACACGAGACGAGATGTGACTGGAAAATGACAGTCATCGTGGACACTGGTCAGAGTGAGGACGCCATGTTCGATAGACAAGCAGCCATTCATGAAGCCTAAAGAACGCACCGTTGGTCCTTTCCTTTGTTTCCAGAAGTGTCCGTGTGGGGTCAGATTTCACTGTTGGATCTGAAACTTCTGACACCGTTTTCCGATGGTCTTGTTAGTGTTTTTAGTCGGCCATGTCAGATCATTCTTAAGAGAATATCGTTGTGTTTTCCATTCCAGTGATTGGATCCAAATGGTTTGCAGCCTGAGGTGGGCGAGTAATTCTCACTCCTTAACTTTTTTCTCTTCCATGTCCTTTGACCAAATCAGAGACTTTGTGACGAAGACACAAAGGTAGAATTGGAAATAAGTTAGATGGGGAACTGCTGCTTCCTTTGTCGTTTGCTTTCCATTACTAATAAGGAGAATGATGGGTAGAAGGCTGATGTAAGCAATTAAGTGTGGGGAACCTGTACCCTTGGGACCCTAATTTTCCCCCGCATACTATAACCCTAGCCTCCCAAAATTTTGATCTATTAAATTAGAATTTTATTATACGATGATAATATGATGATAAGCCACAATGTGGTAACACCAGATAGATACTGCAGAACAAGCCACATCACTTACAATCTCACAGTTTTCATCGTTTACTTCTGTCTGCTGTAAAGGCCTAACTGCAAAACTGCACCATTGAGTTGGGGGCTTCAAAACAGCAATGCACAGCAGCACAGCCACATTAGGTTCACCATCTTCCATAACTCCTCTTTCCTGTCAGGTGTCCAAATTCCCTCAGATGTGGTGTGACCCACTTGGGGTACAGTGGCATATGGGGGGGGGGGGTTTGACTGGGGCCTTGCACTTGTCACACCGTAATGCAGATGTCCAACAGTGAGCTCAGGGGGTAAAAAAACCTGCTGTCGAACAAAAGGGCTGCTTAGACTTCTCTGTGCCCACTTTGCCATCCCACATATGTGTAGGCAGGCAGTGTGGCGCAGCAGTTAAGGCTTTGGACTTCAAACTCTGAGGCTGCGGGTTCCAATCCTGCCGCTGACACTGTGGGACCCTGAGCAAGTCACTTCACCCACCTGGGCTCCAAGTGGAAAAATAAAAAGTAATGTAACCAGTTGTATCTCAAATGTTGTAAGCCCCCCTTGGATGAAGGACTCGGCCAAATAAATAAATGTAAATGTGTGTCAGAGGAACGCCTTCGAAACAAAGCTAAGGTATGAAATGCCATCCTGAAATAAGAGTGGGCACTGTTGCTAACATTGTCACAGCTCTGACAAGACGACCAGTGAGGGCCACTGACTCGACACCTACTGGGCCAAGTCCTATAAATGAATGAGGGGTCTCACTTTGAATCAGGCAAACCTAAAAGAGTCAAGACCTGCTCATTGGAGAAACACGTTCTACAGCCATAATGTCATAAAGTCCGTCTGATACCACAGAACAAGTTGCATCACATCGCAGTTTTCATCCATTTTCTACTCTCCATTGTACCTGATGCCAAACGGCCCCTTTGAGTGACGTGCTTCAGAACAATTTTTAGTGCTGGCAGCAATGCACAAGAACACGTCACATGATGGTCACCGTCTTCCAATCATTCACCCCATGGTTCCTTTTTCCCATGGGGTCTCGAGTCAAGAACCCCAAAGTCACTCAGGTGAAGTGTGACCTGCTCAAGAGACAGCACCGGGTGGGGAGAGCCTGACCGGGGCAGTGCAGCTGTCACACCGTAATGCAGATGTCTGAAAGGCAAACTCAGGAAGAAAAGAAACCTCCTGTGGAGCAGAAGGACAAAAAGCTCTCTTTGGCTGCTTGGACTTCTCCGCACACACTAAGCATTGTCACCCATGTGAGTCAGAAGGTCGGCTTGCAGATTAAGGTGAAGAAAGTAACACCACTCCGAAATGATAGGTGGCACTGTCATGAAACCCTGTCACCTGTGTTTATATTTCCACAGTTTCCAAAGGAGATGCCCAGTGAGGACAACTGACTCCACCCCTTCCTGGCCAAGTCCTATAAAGCCGGGCATCCCTGGAAGGAGACGTCTCACTGTGAGTCGGGCCAGTCCAGAGGTCGGAGCTCCGCAAGAAGTAAAGACCCGCTCATTCGGGAAACACGTTT
The DNA here is from genome assembly GCA_026402145.1 of Polypterus bichir lapradei. NCBI lineage: Eukaryota > Metazoa > Chordata > Cladistia > Polypteriformes > Polypteridae > Polypterus > Polypterus bichir. Next base: position 16,483,802 of record JANRMT010062797.1, on the reverse strand, counting down.
GAAAGAGAGGAGGCTGCAAGCCTACATTTTCAGTTTTCTTTTGTGGAGAGAATTAAAGGGGGCTACCCAGTGGGTGTCCAAACATTTCATCCTCATTACCATTCAACACAGCATTAATTGTTTTGTGTTGCCCCCACAGTACAACTGAAATCCTTTCAGTTTTCTTCTTGAAACCTCCAAGAGCAGCGTAGTGTAAGTAATGTAACAGCGTAAGCAGACAGTGGGATATTATGTGCGTAGTCTAATTAGAATAAATTAGTTAACCTTTGTTAATCCCACAGGGAAATTCAAATGCATACGGCAGGAGAAACATAAAAAACAAGAATATCGAGTCACAGGACAGATAATACAGCCAATCAATCAATCAATCAATGAGTGAATAAAAATAAATAAATAAATATGTATGCTTCAAAGGATGAATTATTGAATGGGCAGAAAAGACCCTCCTACAGGTACTTCTTAGCTCACGGTGGTGGAATGAGCCTGTGGCTAAAAGTGCTCCAAGAAAGCACCTCACTGAGGGAATTTTTCATGATGGCACCCAGTTTACCACTATCATCTTTTCCACAACAGCTTCCAGTGTGTCCAGGGTGGGTTCACCTTGTGATAGAACAGGCTTTCCTGATGAGTTTCTTCAGGCTATGTGCTTCTTTTGTGCTCAAGTTGCTTCCCCATGAGACCACAGCGCAGAACCCCACACTGGCTACTATGGACTGGTAGAACATTTCCAGTAGCTTGCCGCACACATCAAAAGACCCGAGTCTCCTTAGGAAGTCCAGTCTGCTCTGGGCCTTCTTGTGCTGTCAGACCAGTCCAGTTTGTTGTTCATGTGGACCCCCAGGCACTTGTAGCTCTGCACCACTTCCACATCACTCCCCTTGAATGGTGACTGGTCTCAGTGGCTTCTTGGCACATCGGAAGTCCACCACCAGCAGCTCTTTTGTCTTGCTGATGTTGAGTTTCAGGTTGTTGCACCTGCACCACAAGACAAAGTCATCCACAACCTTCCTGTACTCCGACTCACCTCCATTAGTATGGCAGCCTATGATGGACGAGTCCTCTGAAAATTTCTGTAGATGGCAAGAGCTGGAATTGTGCTGGAAATGTGTTATGTAGAGGAGGTCAACAGGTAAGGAAGAGAGGATGGTTCCTTGTGGTGCTCCAGTATTACCCACTGCCATTTCTGACACAAAGACCCTCAGCCTCACAAACTGCTGTCTATTTGTCAGGTAGTCCATGATCCAGGAGATTGTGGGGACATCAAAATGAAAAACCTTGAGCTTCTTCCCCAGTCGATGAGGCAGAATGATGTTAACACTGGAAGAGTCAACGATCATGATCCTGACCTTGGTGCCATCTTTGTCCAGGTGGGAGTAGGCCTATGTTCTGGTCATCTGGGTTATGACAGCAGAGAGGTGTAGCGGTCTTTTGAGAACAGGCCCCAATGACAGCAGACTGCAAGATTTAGGGAGTAGTGTAGCGTAACAGATATGCTTAGGCCATTGCTCAGGGCAACAGAGTTGTGACGGTAAATACCGTAGGTGGACTATTATACCGACACTTTGGGTATATACTGTGTCAAAAGATGAGACAAAGAGCCAAATAAAGGTTTGGGGCAGCCTCCTGTATAATTGATCCTGGCTGCCAAATGATTGATTTTGTGGACAATTGTGTACAGATTGGAGTCCAAAACAGAACTGACTGGTGAGGTTGAGATGGAGGGTTTTTAAAGTGCAACAGAGGAAGTGAGGTAATTAATGGCCGGAACTGGAAGTGACGTCATCTGGAAATGGTGTCATCGGGCATGTAGCCAGCAGTGGCCTCCTCTGGACCGGAAGTGACGCCATCAGACTTATGACCAGACGTGGCACCCTCTAGACTGGAAGTGACGTCATTGGGCTCGTGACGGGAAGTAACATCATCGTATTCATGGCCGGAAGTCACCTCCTGTGGATCAGAAGTAACATGATCAGGCTCATCACCAAAAGTGGCACCCTCTGGACCAGAAGTAACGTCATCAAGCTCATGACTAGAAGTGGCAACCTCTGGACCGGAAGTGCCATCCTTTATACCAGAAATGACATCAACGAGCTAGTGACCGGAAGTGGCCTCCTCTGGCCCGGAAGTGATGACATTGGGCTCGTGACCGGAAGTGACGTCATCTGGGTCATGGCCGGCATTGGCCTCCTGTGGACTGGAAGTGATGTCATCAGGCTAATGGCCAGAATGACCATCTTCTGGGCCGGAAGTAACGTCATCCGGCTCACGACCAGAAGTGGCACCCTCTGGACCGGAAATGGCATCAAAGGGCTCGTTACCGGCCTCCTCTGGCCAGGAAGTGATGTCATTGGGCTCATGACTGGAAGTGACATCATCGGGCTCATGGCCAGCAGTGGCCTCCTGTGGACTGGAAGTGATGTCATCAGGCTCATGACCAGAAGGAGCATCTTTTGGACCGGAAGTGATGTCATCAGGCTCATGACCAGAAGGGGCATCTTCTAGACCGGAAGTGATGTCATCGGGCCCATGGCAGGAAGTGACGTCATCAAACCATGGTGAAATTTCCTGTAACAGGTGTGCAGTGGAAAGAGAGAAAGGATTGGTGCACTTCTCCACCCCCTGGTCTGGCGTGGAATTACCTTCGCTCAAGCCCTTTGGCTGCCTCCCATGCGCACATGTGTGACAACTACCAGCAAACTGGCCTGCTGAAGCAAGACGACTTAAATGAGACTTGGGCAATAAGTGATTTCAACAGCAATAAGTGACGTCTCATTTGGGTTGGAACATAACCTGCGGCCACCCTGGAACCTCCAGGACTGAATCTGTAGATCCCTCATCTGGCTGGTGAGTCCACCGGTGGTGGTCTGGGTCAGCACCGACTGAGACCAGCGTGGAGTGATGTGAACCTTCTCAAGTTGTAATCCAAGAGGGTCCTGCTAGACCGGGAAGTACAAACACCCCAAGTTTTCCTGGGATTGTCTTCAAAATGGCTAAGTACTTTTTTATTCTTCATTTCTAGAGTTTAATCATGGACAAAAAAATTACATAAATAAGTTGGGATGATAAGGCAGTAAACGCTTCATACAAGTTGTCAGCAGGCATAACTCAAGGTGGTGCGGATTAATATTTCCTTTTTGGGGTGGGGAAGTGGAGGACATGAATGATGGAGGCAGTCACTCAAAGCGACCCCTATCCAGTCAGGCTGTTTCCCGATCTGGCACTCTGTCAGCTGCCGTTGAGGGTCTTGGCTAAGCAAACAGGTCCCACGTAAGAGTTATTGATGGCTTTATCAGTATGAAATACTCACAGTGCATCACCCGCACACTTATGTGTGTAATGCTGACAGTAAATATGATAATGGTTGTCACAGATCAGTGAGAGGTGTTGAACCTTCACGGCACAGAATAAATTGCGTTTTTGCTTATTTATTCGGCACAATAGTCGGAGCAGAGCCAGACAGCCGGGAGAGAGCAGCCAACCTTGCAGACTTATTTCCGAGACTAAGTGGAGAGGAGAAGGATATGGAAAGAGAGCTCAATAATCAAGAGACAAAGTCGATAGTGAGGGGCTGAACCCATCAGCAGGCCATCTGAACCGTGTTGTACCCACTAAAGGAAATTTCCTGTAGAGAACTAACTCATCTGTTATGTTGGGGTCGAGGGAAGACACAGGGACATCCATAAAAATTTTGGGGTTTCTGCCCCATTTAGGATGGCACGGTGGTGAAGTGGTAGCGCTGCTGCCTCGCAGTAAGGAGACCTGGGTTCGTTTCCCAGGTCCTCCCTGCGTGGAGTTTGCATGTCCTCCCCGTGTCTGCGTGGGTTTCCTCCCACAGTCCAAAGACATGCAGGTTAGTGCATTGGCGATTCTAAATTGTCCCTAGTGTGTGTGTGCTTGGTGTGTGTGTGTGCCCTGCGGTGGGCTGGCACCCTCCCTGGGGATTTGTTCCTGCCTTGTGCCCTCTGTTGGCTGGGATTGGCTCCAGCAGACCCCCCCCCCCACACACACACACACACACTAAGCACACACTAAGGACAATTTAGGATCGCCAATGCACCTAACCTGCATGTCTTTGGACTGTGGGAGGAAACCCACGCAGACACGGGGAGAACATGCAAACCCCACGCAGGGAGGACCCGGGAAGTGAACTCAGGTCTCCTTACTGCGAGGCCCGTTCCAAAATTTTTTCCATCATTTAACCATAGTTTCAATTTCCAGACTCACTTCCATCACTTACAGTAAGAACTTTTTTCCAGGACTGTAAATATCATGTGTGGGGTTTGTTTGTGGGGGTCGTTTAGTACTTTTTGTGTTTCTAAGCAGTTATTCCAGCAAATAAGGAACATTTTATATACCGTATATACTCGCGCATAAGTCGGATCTTGAAACCCGAAAAATTGATCATAAAATCAGACCCCATCTTATACGCCCATTCAAAAATACACCCCTTATACAGTATATATCTTTTTTTACATCTTCTTGCCTCTTTTAATCTCACATCAGTTTCTCAGACACGTCGAGTTTTGTTGCAGCAGCGCAGTTACCAATTTCTTTCACCACTTCAATGACTTTTAATTTAAAACCAGCTTCATATTTTCTTCTGGTCAAGCGCTCCATCGTAGATAAGGGATGCTCTTATGATAAAGGTGTATGAGGGTGTGAGATACAAAAACACACAAATCTGTGCAAACGTTGCTTCGGAATAGCTTGGGTATCACCGTGTGGTCACGTGGGCACAATACATGTGTGGTTACTCTCTCAGGTGGGCGTTAGCATATCATAATCTCTTGTACCAATAGTGTGAGTTTTACTCATCCAATTACATGACCGACATTATAAAATACCAGAAATTATACGGTAAAATCAAAGCCCCAACTTATCCATGGGAGAACTTAAACACGAGTATACAGTAATCCCTCTCTATATCGCATTTCGACTTTCGCGGCTTCACTCTATCGCAGATTTTAAATGTAAGCACATCTAAATATATATCACAGATTTTTCGCTGGTTCGCGGCTTTCTGCGGACAATGGGTCTTTTAATTTATGGTACATACTTCCTCAGTTTGTTTGCCCAGTTGATTTCATACAAGGGACGCTATTGGCGGATGGCTTAGAAGCTACCCAATCAGAGCATGTATTACATATTAACTAAAACTCCTCAATGATATAAGATATGCTTCCCGCGCGGTGCTTGATTGTTTGCTTCTCTCTATCTCTCTCACTCTCTCTGCGCCTGACGGAGGGGGTGTGAGCAGAGGGGCTGTTTGCCTAGAGGATACTGACGCTCCTCTACAAAATGCCGCTTTATCGCGGTGCTTCTGCATACTTAAAAGCACGTATTGATTTTTTGATTGTTTGCTTTTCTTATCTCGCTCTCACTCTCTCTGACATTCTCTGCTCCTGACAGAGGGGGTGTGAGCAGAGGGGCTGTTTGCACAGAGGCTGTTTGCTTAGAAGATACGGACGCTCCTCTAAAAAATGCTGAAAGACTACCTTCACATTGATCCCTTCATTGCGGCTGCTTTATCGTGGTGCTTTGCATACTTAAAAGCCCAACAGCCCTATTGATTTTTGATTGTTTGCTTTTCTCTCACTGTCTCTCTCTCTCTGACATTCTCTGCTCCTGACGCGCACTCATTTGAAGAGGAAGATATGTTTGCATTCTTTTAATTGTGAGAATGAACTGCCATCTCTGTCTTGCCATGCAGCACAGTTTAAACTTTTGACTAAAGGGTGTTATTTCATGTCTAGAGGGCTCTAATAATGTTAACAGTGTGGGAGAGTTTCTAAGGGCTTAAAATATATAAAAATAACCATACAAACATATGGTTTCTACTTCGCGGATTTTCACCTATTGCGGGGGGGTCTGGAACGCAACCCCCGCGATCGAGGAGGGATTACTGTATACGGCATTTATGTGTTTAGTGTGTTTAATTGTGTTTTTCATTTTGTAAAGCACTTTGAGCTACATTTTTTTGTATGAAAATGTGCTATATAAATAAATGTTGGTTGATTGATTGATTGATTAATCTTAATTGGCATTTTCCTGGGTGTTGTTAATATTTGAGTGGCAGGGTGGAAGTACAGTAGGGCTTAGGTCTTTGCCTGATTCTATCCATTCCTTAATTTAAATGCGTAGCAGCTTCCTTGCTATGTAAATCTGGTGGCAACCTCCGCACACGCTAGAATCAGGGGGGGGGGGGTTAGGGGTTAGGGGTGGGTTGCTACAACCTGCAGTTATGCCATACTGGGTATGACGTTAATCTGCTCCCAGTCCTGGAGAACTAGTGGGTTGGTGTCAGGATTGGCACTTCAGCCACCATAAAAACCCTCAAACTGTGCCACTCTATCTGAGCTGGTGTGGTGCTGACGTGTCACCCATTGCATGGCTGAACGCGGGTCCTAATCTGTGATCCTGAGGTGGTTTGTCATGTGGTGGGTGCAGCAGGTAACACGCTGTATCAGTGCAGGCTCCCAAACACTCACTCTCTGTCTCGATCCACTGGACTCATGCCCTTCATAATTTTAAACACTTCAGTTATGTCTCCTCTTAATCTTCTTTTGCTTAACACATTGACTGCTGGACCGTTTACTTCCCTGACGCTGCAGTATTGATCTACTGTATGTACTGTATATATCAACACACACGTGAGCATGGGAGGCAACTGAAGGGTCTCGAAAAGGGATAATGCCATGCCAGACCAGGGGGTGGCAGAGTACACTGATCTTACCTTTTTCCCATTGGCAGACCAACCATGGGAAATTTCGCCTGAACTCGATGACATCACTTCCGGTTCCATGCCCAAGGACATCACTACTGGCTCTCTGGCCCAATGACATCACTTCCAGTTTTCAGGCACTGACGACATCACTTCCGGTTTCTGAGCCTGATGACATCACTTCCTGTTCCGGGCCCCAATGACATCACTTCCCCAGTCCGACTTTAAAACCGCCTTGTTTTCCTGTCTGTGTTGCTCTATTTTGGATTGCAGTCTGTCATTTCAATCTTGAAATAGGACAAATTTTAAAAATCAATAAAAAATTAAATACAGGAATGCAATTCTGGCCAAGCGGAAGGTAGGTACGCTCCAATGTCAAACATTGCCACTGTATCTGATCGTGTTCAGCTCTGATGGGAGAGCGTCCTTTTCATGGCCGTGATATCTCTGGCAATGAGCAGCTACCTTCTGAAACACACGGAGCTCTGATCTCTCTCTCAAAAACATCAAACGTTACTCCGTAACAATCTGTAGATAATAATGTCTGCTGAACAAACAGATATCGCTAGCTAAGCGGAGGAAATGTGCGCTCCAACATGTGGCAAGAGGTAGAGCGACTTCAACAGTGGCTGGCGTGTGACACAGACAATTGCCTTCAGATGACCCCAAAGATAAAAGTCTAAGGGGGTCAGATCGGGAGACCTTGGGGGCCATTCAACTGGCCCACGACGACCAATCCACTTTCCAGGAAACTGTTCATCTAGGAATGCTCGGACCTGACACCCATAACGTGGTGGTGCACCACCTTGCTGGAAAAACTCAGGGAACATGCCAGCTTCAGTGCATAAAGAGGGAAACACATCATCATGTAGCAATTTTGCATATCCAGTGGCCTTGAGGTTTCCATTGATGAAGAATGGCCCCACTATCTTTGTACCCCATATACCACACCATACCATCAATTTTTTGTTCCATCAGTCTTGGAGGGATCTATCCAATGTGGGTTAGTGTCAGACCAATAGCGGTGGTTTTGTTTGTTAACACAAACACAATGGGCAGCACATTGAACACATTTTATAAGTGGTCAGAAACTTGTAAATAACTCATGAAAGAATAAAGTTAAAACCAAGCACACCATTGTTTTTCTTGTGAAATTCCCAATAAGTTTGATGTGTCACATGACCCTCTTCCTATTGAAAAAACAAAAGTTGGATCCAAAATGGCCGACTTCAAAATGGCCACCATGGTCACCACCCATCTTGAAAGGTTTTCCCCCTCACATATACTAATGTGCCACAAACAGGAAGTTAATATCACCAACCATTCCCATTTTATTAAGGTGTATCCATATAAATGGCCCACCCTGTATATATATTAGCTGTCCCCGCAGCTCCACCCACGTAGTAGTACAAAAAAATTACAAAACTTTAAAAATCAATAAACAACCGGGTATCACTAGCTACATGGAGGCAAAGTCCACTCCAAAGCATGGCGAGAGATAGAGTGACTCAAACGGAGGGTGATACCTGAGTGAAGAGGGTCCTGCCCGGTTCCCCACTCTTGAAGTCACACTTCCCCCTTCTCTCGGCCCGCAGTCTCTGTCTTGGATTAGCGCAAATTATTCGCTCCTGCAAGCGAACTCTGATTCTTAGCGCGATCAGAGAAGTCTCAAAATCAACCGGAATGTTCAAGCAAAATCTAGAAAAAAAACCCGATCTAAATCCGTGAAGCAGTTCTCTCGTTCGCTAGCTAAGCAGAGGTGGGGTACACCCCGAGGCTGGTGCATAAGTGAGGAGGGCAAACCCCCCTCCCTTCAGCCCGATGAGTCTCTCTCCAATTCACGCAAATAAATCGTTACCGCAAACGAACTCTGATACTTAACACGATGAGAGAAGTCACAAAATCAACTGGAATGTTCAAGCAAATTCTAGAAAAAAACCTGATCTAATTCTGTTAAGTAGTTCTCTCTCTCGTGAAAAGTGGACAGAAAGACAGATTTTATATCTATATATATATATATATATATATGTATAGGGTGGTCCAGATTTAATTATGCAGTTTTTATTACGCTATAACTTATTAAGTTTATTACATAGAAAATCACCCAAAAAATTCCGGACCATCAAGAAGTGTGCGAACTGACAACATGAAGAATTGTCTTCGCACCGAACTGGAATCGTCTCCCCATAAATCAAAGTCATCCAGACGATCTGGATCTGCATAATTAGATCTGGACCACATATAGACAGCAGCAGCCACAGAACTAAGCTTACGGACACCACAGTTGATTTTCTTGTTGAAGAGCACCGTCCAAATGTTTTGTGGAGCTGAGCAGATCCTCATTCCTGAGGCCGTCACCATTCTTTACTTCCAGATATTGTAAGATGGACGCTGGTTAGCTGGTCACATGTTGGCTCATTTTGTGTCTCATTATTGCTTGGCTGCTAATTAAGGAAATAAAGAAACAATTAAAGGGTCTGAGTCTTAAATAGCAGGTCAATTAAAATGAAGAGTAAAGGAGTTAATTAGCAGCAAAAACTGGTCAGTAAGTGAGTAAGTAGCAGTGAGTACGCCTGCAGCCGTGGTAGCCCTCCAGGATCGGAGCTGGACACCCCTGCTCTACATGACGACTACCCATCTTTTATATCTTCGTTTTCTCCTTGGCTCATTGTGAATTCTCTTGTCAGTGGTCTGCCACTTGTTTCCACTCCCACCTTCATTTGATTTTTTTTTAGCCGTGTCGAGGAGCGACCACGAGACGAAAGCCTCTATATACATTCCTTCTGGCGTTTCATTCCTTCCTATGGCTTCCAGCCCCAGCCCGTATTCGTCAGCCACTTCAAATGAAAGGCCCGCTGCTGTTTGTTAATCTGGGCTCCCCGCCTCGCAGACTGAATGGGTCCTTCATTCTGCAAGCAGATCATTTTAAAGCCTCAGGCGCCAATCCATGCAAAGTAATAAAGCCAAACTACATGATGTATCCTGTGTACACATGAGCGTACTTATTGGACGGGTGCTGAGGACGGGAAGGGGGCTACGGTAAAGCTAACGGTATGATGAGCCCAATCCTGGCTGGCTGCCTGAGAGGTGACGGTAATGCAATTCTTATTTCGGCTTCCCGAGAATATCAGCCGTCCATTAAAAAAAGATAAAGTAAGTGCAATAATAATCATTTACAGTCTCAGTATGGCACCTGCCTTCACTCTGCTCAAGCGTGCCAGGCACCGCATAATGGCTTTTTTATTCAGTTCTTTGTCTGGCGAAAAGTAGCAAAGATGGTATTTACATAAAGCGCTGGATTTTTTTTAATACAAATCGGGAGTGGTCTCCCCTCGACTTTCTCATATACTCAGATATGGGGAAGGATATTTGAGGAGTAAACCGCAAGACAATGATTATATTTTTATATTATGTATATTAAAGAACCATCAACAACAAATCAAATCAAATGAATAATATATTGAACAATTATTATATAAGTAAAGTTGAACAAATCGGACTCTACAGCTGCATCAATAAAAGGTAACGTACCACTTCCGGTTAGCAGAAAAAGCCCAAATGTCGATAGAAATCTACGTTTTGTACCGAATACTTGCATGCAAAATTTGGTTGACCTACGTGAAAGCGAACTCATGTTATCGTGTTTAAACACTGTCACAAAGAATCACACCAGACATCATAAAGGTTTGGGGCAGCCACCCGTATAATGTATCCTGGCTGCAAATGTAGTAAATTTTCAAAGAGTTGTTCACAAGACTGAGTCTAAAACAGAACGGATTACGTGAGACAAAGATGGAGGCTTTAAAGGCCCATATAGGAAGTGACGTCATCAAAGGCCCCGGCATCGGAAGTGATGTCTTCTGGTCCAGAAGTGATGTCAGCAAAGGCCCCAGCATCGGAAGTGATGTCTTCTGGTCCGGAAGTGATGTCAGTAAAGGGGCCGGCACTGGAGGTGATGTCTTCTGGTCCGGAAGTGACGTCAGCAAAGGGCCCGGCGCCGGAAGTGATGTCGACTGGACTGGAAGTGACGCCATCAAAGGCCCCGGCATCGGAAGTGATGTCTTCTGGTCCGGAAGTGACATCAGCAAAGGGCCCGGCACCGGAAGTGATATCTTCTGGTCCGGAAGTGATGTCAGCAAAGGGCCCGGCACCGGAAGTGATGTCTTCTGGTCCGGAAGTGACGTCAGCAAAGGGCCCGGCACCGGAAGTGATGTCTTCTGGTCCGGAACTTACATCAGCAAAGAGGCTGGCACCAGAAGTGATGCCTTCTGGACCGGAAGTGACGCCATCAAAGGCCCTGACACCGGAAGTGATGTCTTCTGGTATGGATGTGGCATCAGCAAAAGGGTCAGCACCGGAAGTGATATCTTCTGGACTTGAAGTGACATCAGCAAAGGGCCTGGCACCAGAAGTGATGTCTTCTGGTCCGGAACTGACATCAGCAAAGGGGCCGGCACCAGAAGTGATGCCTTCTGGACCGGAAGTGACGCCATCAAAGGTCCCGGCACCGGAAGTGATGTCTTCTGGTCTGGAAGCAACATCAGCAAAGGGGCTGGCACCGGAAGTGATATCTTCTGGACCGGAAGTGACGCCAACAAAGGACCTGGCACCGGAAGTGATGTCTTCTGACGCACCTGAACCTTGCAGGATTTCTCGGGAAAGGTCTGTAGGGAACTGAGAAAGACAGTCAGCGCACTCCGCCGTCCCCTGGTCAGATGTTTCATTACACTTACTCAGGCCATTTAGCTGCCTCCTACTTGCACATGTATGACAACACAAACACACTCATACACACACACATACACACGCACACACATATAGACATAATTTCAAAAATGTTATTTATGGATTCAGGGAAGTCTAAAACGTCGAGATTCATCAAAATCTCAAGGTCAGTTGTTGGACGATTACAATACTTTCCCTATACTTCGTATACGAGAAATGTGAACGATAAAAAGACACAGAAGTACCATTAAGGGTTGGGGGAATTCCCCATATAATATCTGGCTTCGTTTCTTTGATTTTTAAGGTTTGAAATCAGGTTGTAAATGGCACAATAAGACATTCGACAGAGGCATTGAGATTTCGGAGGCGTTTTAGGTAGACAGAGAGGAAGTAGGACAAACAATATAAACGGACCTGAGTAGGCAGGAAATGAGAAGGTGGAAATGACGTCTTCTATGGTGGACAGCCGACATCGTCAGATGAAGCCGGAAGTGAAGTCATTTGCGTGGGAGCAGATCTGACGAGATTGTTACAGGACGGAGGTGACATCTTGGATAGTGGAAGCTGGAAGTGGTGAGATCATGAAGTCGTGCGGAATCACGGTATTTTATGGCTGTTGTTCTTGTTTTTCTGTTGAAGAGAAGAAAAAAGCATTAGTGTTCTGTCCTGTTCCTCCATTATTTGTACTTTCACGCTCGTTTGGGCCCTTTAGCTGCCCCCTAAGTGCGTGTGTATGACAGAAAGTAAAAATGAAAATACAAGAGATTTTTATAGCAATGGCCATGTCATCCTCCCAATCCATGTTAAATAATCCCCAACGGCTGCCTTCCCAAATAGATTTGGCCCTTCATGTCATGCAAAATAAGTCCTCCCCTTATACGAGATTCCTGCACAGTTTTCAAGAATTGCATTTGACCCGTACCCCCATCTATTAAACCACAGCCTACAAGAAAAGGGTTCATGGAATCCGCCACTTAACTGAACTGACCTGCTGATTTAAGAAATCTGCTTGCAAAGAAATCTGCTGTTTCCTGCACGGATAACCATCAGCCCATCACGTGAACCTCCGTGGTGATGAAGTATCTGGTGAAACTGCTCATTAACCACATTAAGCACAACATCCCTGCTACTCTGGACCTGCTACAGCTTGCATACCAGCGTAACAAATCTATGGATGATGCCATCTCCCTCGCCCTGGGACACCAAGGTCAGGATGCTGTTAATTGACTATGACTCTGCCTTCGACACCGTTGTGTTCTCCAGACTGGTGTTGAAGCTCAGAGACCCTGGTCTGAGCAGCTCAAACTCTGGCTGGGTGTTGGACTTCCTGATAAATAGGTGCCAGCCAGCAAGGACTGGCAACAAAAACTAATTTCACGCTGTGCACCTTCATCGGCGTCCCCCAGAGCTGTTGCTTCAGCCCACTGCTATACAGTCTGTTCAGCTAGGACGGAGTGCAAAGCATAAGGGCAACAGCACCATAAACGTCATGGACGACACCATTTTGATTGGCCTCATCAGCGATGATGATGAGGCCACCTTCAGAAGGAATTTAAAAAGCCTGATTGTATGGTGGCATAACTACAACGTCTCCCTGAATGTCGACCAAATAAAGGTCATTATCAGCTTCACGCAGAAGAAAGTCAGTCAAGCTCCAATCTACATTCAGACAGCTAGCAGCTGCAGGTTCCTGGGTGTCCAGATCATTGACTGCTTTTTTGTAATCAGTCAACACCACCTGCTTACTCAAAAAGGCTCAGTAAAGACTATTAATCTTGAGAAGGTAAAAGAGCTTCAGGGTGGGAACCAAAACACTTGTGAACTTCTACCACCGCACTATTGAAAACTTCCTGAACAGATGCATCCCAGCATGGTTTGGTAACTTCACTTGCCAGGACTGCAAACTCCTCCGAAGGATTGTCCATACAACTTCTAAAATCATTGGGGGCTGACCTTCCACAGCAGATATCCCTTTTTAACTTCTACCTTCTACCTTTAATGACCTCTTGGGCACGGCCATCAGCAATGTGTCTGTCTGCGGAGAGAGTGTCGACCTCATCGAGAGGTTTACTTACATCAGCAGTGACATTCATGTCTCAGGTGTCTCTTCATATGAAGTCAGTAGAAGGACTGGGAGAGCATAGGGGGTCATGAGGTCACTGGAAAGGGGTGTGTGGCTCTCCTGATATCTGCAAAAGGATGACTGTCCAAGTCTTTAGAGTCCTGGTGTTTCCATTCTTGCTATATGGTTGCGAGACATGGACACTATCCAGTGACCTGAGATAAAGACTGGACTCCTTGTGTCTATTCAGAAAATCCTCGGGTACTGTTGGTTTGACTTTGTGTTGCTCACGGAGTCCCGAATGAGGCACATGACCTGCATTGTGAGGGAGCGTCGGTTATGGCACTATGGCCATGTGGCGTGTTTCCCCGAGGGTGATCTGACTTCAGGATCCTAATTGTTGAGGACCTGAGCAGCTGGACCAGGCCAAGAGGACTGGGGCAGATAGATGGTCATTTCTGGAGGGTGGGACTGGACCGCGTGTCTGCCCGTGGGTTGCCAACTGGGATCCTGAGCCGTTTCGTCCTGTGGTGGGTGAGGCAACACACTGTACCAGTGCATGCTCCCCCACCTGACCTGACCTTCTGGTGCTCAGATTAGAGACTCACAAAGCACAATAACTCCCCCATAATTACTAAAAAATGCCTACTAGAGGGTGAAATACCATCAAACCCAGGCAAAACAGAAAACAAGTCAATGTAGCATTTTTATAAATAAAAGATAATTAGTACAAAAAAGCTCTGTAACAAAATAATGCACCATGGAGCACAAGAGGCAAAATGAATCACTCGAAAAGGCAAAAGCAAACAAGTCCTGACCACAAATCGAAACAGAAGTCAAAAGTCAGAGGAGGAGTTCAAAACCCAGAACATTTACAAAAGCACAGAATAATCACAGTGGACTTACCACCACCTCATTATTAACAATGAACCGCAAGGGACTGTAGGTTTTCCTCAGCCTTTATAGGGCTGATGGCAGTAACCGGAAGTGATGGGCAGGTTGCCCCACCTTTTGGGGGATGAACTATAAAACACAAGGAACATAAAAGAAGAAACATAGAAAGTAAATGACCAACAATATTAGCATAAAGAAAGGAATTAAAAATGAACTTAAAAAAGAGACATAAAAACGGTATTTGAACCCTAGCTGGGGGAAGAACTATAACATCTGGTGAACACCAGCAGGGCCTCGCCACTCACCCCACCTGCTTTAAGGACAGCTTGTTCCTCCCGATGCCATAAAGTCACTAAACTCTCGGTAATCTGATTTTACATGCCCTGTGCTGTACCCACCTGCTGGTTTATGTCTAATTCTACTTTACATTGCATCTGTACTCCCATTTGCACCTCCTTTACTTTATGTGTCTATATAATTCTGTTTTGCACTATGTACTTCAGGTCATTTGTCTCCTACTCTTACACCCCAACTAGAAAGAAGTCAAGCAAAATGACCCCTTTTATTGGCTAACTAAAAAAATTACAATATGAAAGCCTACAAGGAAACTCCAAGTTACTCCAAGTTCGGAAAGCATGGAAAATCCAAGTACAAACAGAACGCAGTCAGTCATTTTAAAATACACTTTGACTTGTAATCCATCACAAGCAGTAAAAAGATGAGATATGTGGTGTCGACCAGCAGTCAGATCAACTGAATTTTTGTCATAAATATTCTGACGGTCCGGGATGGCTGCAGCTGCCATACCCCCTTGAACCCAGGACCGTCGATTGTCATGAGCCGACATGAGCCTGGGTAATGAGGACAGAAAAAAGTGCACAAGTGCTTTTATTTTCCAACACTCAGGTCAAAACCACAAGGTGCAAAATGAATAACGATGAATAAACAGTCAATAAATAAACCATAAAAGCAGGTGATCAGTGAAGAATTAAAAGTCACAGATAAATACAAAACAATCAAAAAAAATAGAGCGGCTCCAGAGGTTAATGAGGAGTTTGGCTGGCCAGGTATTCATTCACATGCAGATGTGTTCCATTCGTTCGGTTTCCTCTTTAGGGTCCACGATTGTAGCACTTCTGACCAAACAAAAGAACCTGGGCAGGAGAAAAAGCTAGGAAGGAAAGAAAGAAAGAATGGGAGAGAGAGAAAGAACTGGAGGTTAAATCGAAAGTAGAAGGGAATGGCAGGATCTGGGAGGAGCCAATGCAAATGTAGAGACTCCGCCAGCAAGGGGTGGGGCTCCAGCTGACATGCAATTGGTGGCCCCGCCTACAAAAGCTCCACCCCACAAAACAAAAGCTGTACAACTGACAACACTCAGTCATCAATACATGTAATACATAAATACTAATTAGACAGAACAATGTTCAAAACGCAAAAAAATATATACAAAATAACAATTTAAATAAGAATTACATATACGGATAATGTGCTTAGCCAAAGAGGGCTGAAGGCCTGCATGACGACAAGGCCAATCTAACTGGGGGATTCTGCTCCAAAATTCATACACGCGGTGCCAGCTGACATATTGTACTTTAGAGGCCGGCTCATCTCCAAACAAGAAAAAACAATTAAACACAATTGTTATTGGTTTTCCTTCTATGAATAATTAAAAAGCTGTAATTAAGTAGGGTTAATCTACAGTAAATGAAATTCCTGTCTTTTTCATTACAGTTGAACAACTAATTCATTTATCCAGGGAATAAATGTTATTACATCTGGAAAAAGAGAAGCCTGTGGCGAGAGATTAAGAATGCCGGTTGACGCTGAGTGTGTCGCCCCCCGCTAGCGGCAGGCCTTCCCAACCCTTGTAATAAACCTTTGTAGGCTTTTGCAGGGTCCAATTTCTCGAATGTCCCGTATATATGAACGTCACTGCTTGTGGTTTGATCATCTCACGCCTTTCCGATCAATCAGTCACCCTGAGGCTTGTGGAAGTGTGCTGGACATGAAGGCATGCCAGAGACTCGGGATGGTGAGTGTCATAATTCTATAGGTTTCTTTTGGAATATTTTATATTATTTGCACATGCTGGCGTCATTTTTAATTTTTAATTTTGAAATGCCAATTAGTTTAGCATGGGCTAACAATGACTCACACAAAAGTAATAGTTAGGGGACGCACTCATAGTTACCGTTAGGACCTCAAGCTCCTGTGATTTTGTAGCACATTTTGTGCTGTTGAATCAGCATCTTGAGTTTTGCTTGGATTTTGACCCTTTGATTTAGAAAAACAATTGATTTTAGCAGGCGGCAACATAACAAAATGTGAAAAAAGTGAACCACCCTGAATATTCTCTGACTGTAGAGCAGAAAAGTCTCATTTAGGGTTGTTGGGAGGGGCGGAGTCTATGCTGGAAGTACAGGGGCGGAGTCTATGCTGGCAGCACAGAGGTGGAATCTATGCTGGACACACAGGGGCAGAGTCTATGCTGACAGCACAGTGGCGGAGTCTATGCTGACAGCACAGAGGCGGAGTCTATGCTGGCAGCACAGGGGCAGGGTTTATGCTGGACACACAGGGGAGGAGTCTATGCTGGCTGCACGGTGGCGGAGTCTATGATGGCAGCACAGAGGCGGAGTCTATGCCAGCAGCACCAGACACAAGGCAGGAGCCAGACCTGGATGCAGCACCTGCCCATTTCAGGGCCCACACACACATACACACACATACATGCATACTGTGAACCAATATGGGGTGTTGCAGCACCCCAAACCCCACCCACTACAGTGCAGACCCATTTCCAGATGCCAATAAATAGATACATTGGCCCTAATATCTTTATACACTCTACAGCTCCAACAATATGTCTCTCCCCTTCTCCTCTGCACCCGACTGCTCTCCCAAATCTGACTCTGAAGCAGAGCAGCTTTCTTGATACTGGACCCAGGAGCATTTCCGGTGCTATCACTTTATATCCAGGAAGCACTTCAGGGACAGGTAGAAACTCCTGGTGATTGGACAATCTGCCTCCAGAAGTTCCCGTTAGTGGCACCCGAGGGCCCCAAAAGGACTGGCCACCAAAGCTACAACTCCCATGTGGCACTGCTGATGTCCAAACAGATAGCACATCAGAGAGATATCGCCATCCAGAGTACTGGGAAAGCACATGGCCCTGAGAAGCAACCACCCCCTGTCCATCATTTATTACTGCCCAACAACCAGGAAAGGCTCTACTAACCAACATCCACCCACATCCTTCTGTTAAAAAGGCCTCCTGGCCAGGTAAGGAACCATCCATCCTGATGCAGATGGCAGCAGACCTATGCCATCTATTACAATGTGCATTGTATTATTGTTGGATTTATGAGACTTACCCTATCTGTTTATGAAGTTGGTCTACTCCTGCACCTTAACATTCACACACACACACACACACACAAAACACACACACACACAGATCCTAGCCAGACAGTAAATCAAGTGAAGCTCTATTGCCAGTCACTCTGTAATACCCCACATAGGACCCCCTTCACATAAGTATGTATAAGAGTGATGACCAAATGCCTGCCAACCTTATTACTTGTACTCCACATGAGGACTTACTGTCTTTGACCCTAACGACATTCACAGTGACCCACGGGAGCTTAACACCCTTTGTTTATGGGGCCGCTCACCAACCACACAACATTTCACTTCTTCCTATTGAGATGTAACCTCTCAGCCTGGAAAAGATGAGCCAGCGGCAACTCCCCCTGCATCTGGTGCCCTAATATTTACTTTATTACTTCAATCATTGTAGACATACACACAAAGTATAGAAATGTAAAAGCAACGGGCTATTTATAAAGTAAAGAAATACCTAATAGTAGAAGATGTAATAGAAAATTAAATAGATAGCAAAGTCTGGATGTAATTCAAGATGGCTTCGAGCGCACTGTACAGACTCTTATACACACCCAATAGGACGCCACATTCATTTTCATTTGGCAATGCCAGTTAAAAGGCTTGGTTAGAATTGCTCACAGAACTCTAAATAAACTCCACCAGCTTTCATTTCATTTCTATGAAGCGGCGTCACTTGAAGTCCTTGGCTCTGTGGCCATACACAGCCCCACTTAAGCACGACAGAGTCTCATGTACGGAATTTCGCTGCTTCATTAGGACTGTTGCTCTTGTAACGGCAGAACCCTTTACCCAGACCGGCCACTACACTGCTGTTTTGTCTTGGTAGAGTATTATTTTACTCGGCTTTCCCCTTTTGTATTATTAAGATGTAGCCTTTGTCAGAATGCCTCAAATCTCCCAGACTTACCACTGTTTATAAGGTATTGTGCCATATAACTTCTCCCCTTCTACATCTATAACCTCAGGCAATTAGGTGTAGTTAAAGACAAGCAGGAGTTTTTCATTTAAATAATGTATTATTGATAATATTCATAAATAATAACAATATGTAAAGTCAATTTGAATATTGGCAACCATACAACCTGATAGATGGTGATGTGTAGTTCAGGCGGCACACAGAGATGTTAGTTACTTAAAATGTCTCTAGTTAAGTCATCATTTTATGGTCAGCTTTCTTCAGGACAGGCCGCATGCCTGTCTCAATATGGCTGACAAGCTGTGCTCTTCATTGTGTTGTCCTTTTCAGTTCATGGTGTGTGAGATGGTCCTTCATCAGTTTGGTAAGAGAGAGAGAGGGGGGGTGAGGTAAAGCAAGCAAATGTATAGGTTTTCTGTCCAACCCCTAGAGCCAATAGGACATCATGGTACTTAAAGGCTTCTGATACTTCAGACCAATGGGGGGACAGAACACCTTCACACCTGCCCTCCAAACCAGCTGTTAAGGTAAAGCTTGGCAGTTAGGCAGCCTGGCTTTCCTGTGGGGGCTGACTGAGAAACTTTAGTAGAGAAATTTTAGCCAAACCTGTTTGAGGCGCTTCACCTCAACCCTGTCGTAAAATTACAAAGAGACTCAGTCCTAAAAGAGGAGAAGGGGTTCTTAAACCATCAAACCATTGCTGTTATCATCTAGAATGTAACACTAATATTACATTTGCTTTGTCTAAGTTACAAATGAAGACATGCAAAATATTTATCAACTTGTATGCAAAATTTCACATCGACGAAATAACCAGCAAACAGTAGACAGGAATGTCAAATCAACCATGGATATATTGTAAATGGAACAGACAAAACAAATATTCAATAACGTAGATATGTACGCACAAAACACCACTAACCCAATGACACCAGTGACTACTTACTATATAAAAACACGTAAATACAAATATTTACAAAAACCCTCCCTTGCCCCAAATACTAACACAGATTATTTAAACACAGCGATTAAAATGAGGTGAATAAAAGAGTCCAAAGTTAATAAAGTCCAGCGGTACTGATACTGGCTGTAGTGTTATTGTGCTCCTTCCCGTGAAAAGTCCTGGCAATGGCTGGTAAGAATCCGAACCCCGGGGTTTCTCGGCACTGGCTGTCGTGATGATGAATCGAATGTTGAAAAAGCAAGCAGTGGACTAAAGCAATGATCGTCAGTGATGAGTTGGTAAATGAATGGTTAAATTGTCATCTTTTCGCTCCTCGATTTCTCTCCTCTACTTCTCCTCTCTCTCCCTCTTCGTTTCGCTCCTCCTGTTTAAATGCTGAATGTCCCGGATGTAACTGGTGGACCCATCAGGTGATTTCCGTCTTGGGTTGGGTCTCCCTCCATCATCCTTCCTCTCTTCACTTAGTGAAGTACAAACACCATCCAACCTCTGCTCCTTAGGGACAAGCTGACAGAGATGGGAGTAGATTCATACCTGGTGGCATGGATCGTGGATTACCTTACCAACAGACCTCAGTATATGCGTCTCGGGAACTGCAGGTTTGACATTGTGGTCAGCAGCACAGGAGTGCCACAGGGGACTGTACTTTCTCTGGTCCTGTTAAGCCAACATACATCGGACTTCCAATACAACTCGGAGTCCTGCCACGTGCAAAAGTTCACTGACGACACTGCTATTGTGGGCTGCATCAGGAGTGGGCAGAAGGAGGAGTATAGGAACCTAATCAAGGACTTTGTTAAATGGTGAGACTCAAACCACCTACACCTGAACACCAGCAA
>JANRMT010062797.1:16437906-16449806 GCA_026402145.1 Polypterus bichir lapradei | reverse complement strand
ATAGATAGATAGATAGATAGATAGATAGATAGATAGATAGATAGATAGATAGATAGATAGATAGATAGATAAGGCACTATATAATAGATAGATAGACAGATACAGTTGTGCTTGAAAGTTTGTGAACCCTTTAGAATTTTCTATATTTTTGCATAAATATGACCTAAAACATCATCAGATTTTCACTCAAGTCCTAAAAGTAGATAAAGAGAAACCAGTTAAACAAATGAGACAAAAATATTATACTTGGTCATTTATTTATTAAGGAAAATGGTCGAATATTACATATTTGTGAGTGGCAAAAGTATGTGAACCTCTGCTTTCAGTATCTGGTGTGACCCCCCTTTACAGTAATAACTGCAACTAAACGTTTCCGGTAACTTTTGATCATTCCTGCACACCGGCTTGGAGGAATTTCAGCCCATTCCTCTGTACAGAACAGCTTCAAC
This sequence comes from Polypterus bichir lapradei, assembly GCA_026402145.1. Classification (NCBI taxonomy): domain Eukaryota; kingdom Metazoa; phylum Chordata; class Cladistia; order Polypteriformes; family Polypteridae; genus Polypterus; species Polypterus bichir. Next base: position 16,449,357 of record JANRMT010062797.1, on the reverse strand, counting down.
TCTGGGATGTTGGTGGGTTTCCTCACATTATCTGCTCACTTCAGGTCCTTCCACAACATTTCGATTGGATTAAGGTCAGGACTTTGACTTGGCTATTCCAAAACATGAACTTTATTCTTCTTTAACCATTCTTTGGTAGAACGACTTGTGTGCTTAGGGTCGTTGTCTTGCTGCATGACCCACCTTCTCTTGAGATTCAGTTCATGGACAGATGTCCTGACATTTTCCTTTAGAATTCTCTGATATAATTCAGAATTCATTGTTCCATCAATAAAGGCAAGCCGTCCTGGCCCAGATGCAGCAAAACAGGCCCAAACCATGATATTACCACCACCATGTTTCACAGATGGGATAAGGTTCTTATGCTGGAGTGCAGTGTTTTCCTTTCTCCAAACATAACGCTTTTCATTTAAACCAAAAAGTTCTATTTTGGTCTCATCCGTCCACAAAACATTCTTCCAATAGCCTTCTGGTTTGTCCGCGTGATCTTTAGCAAACTGCAGACGAGCAGCAATGATTTTTTTAGAGAGCAGTGGCTTTCTCCTTGCAACCCTGCCATGCACACCATTGTTGTTCAGTGTTCTCCTGATGGTGGACTCAATGAACATGAACATCAGCCAATGTGAGAGAGGCCTTCAGTTGCTTAGAAGTTACCCTGGGGTCCTTTGTGACCTCGCCGACTATTACACGCCTTGCTCTTGGAGTGATCTTTGTTGGTCGACCACTTCTGGGGAGGGTAACAATGGTCTTGAATTTCCTCCATTTGTACACAATCTGTCTGACTGTGGATTGGTGGAGTCCAAACTCTTTAGAGATGGTTTTGTAACCTTTTCCAGCTTGATGAGCATCAACACACCTTTTTTTGAGGTCCTCAGAAATCTCCTTTTTTCATGCCATGATACACTTCCACAAACACGTGTTGTGAAGAGCAGACTTTGATAGATCCCTGTTCTTTAAATAACACAGGGTGTCCACTCACACCTGATTGGCATCCCATTGATTGAAAACACCGGACTCGAATTTCACCTTCAAACTGCTAATCCTAGAGGGTCACATACTTTTGCCACTCACATATATGTAATATTCGATCATTGTCCTCAAATGACCAAGTATAATATTTTTGTCTCATTTGTTTAACTGGTTTCTCTTTATCTACTTTTATGACTTGAGTGAAAATCGGATGATGTTTTAGGTCATATTTATGCAGAAATATAGAAAATTCTAAAGGGTTCACAAACTTTGAAGCACAACTGTACAGTTAGAGACAGGGGATGATCAGGGGGCCAGCGCTGACTCAGCTGTGGAATGGCCAATAGGGGGAGGCAGCTTGATGGCCGAGGTGTCGAGGACTCTAAACAAATCCAAATCATATTCTGTGATGTCATCTCCTGTTCAATTCTGCTCTGTACTTGTAATATTTCTATTGCACTATTATATTGTATTGAGGATTACTTCTGTTCTGTTCTGTTCTGTTCTGTGTATTGTATTGTATTGACCCCCTTCTTTTTGACACCCACTGCATGCCGAACTTACCTGGTAAGGAGTCTCTCTTTGAATTCCCTTTCCCAAGGTTTCCACCATTTGTTTCCCTAGAAGGCTTTTCTTGGGAGGTTTTTCTTGTCTTCTTAGAGAGTTAAGGCTGGGGGGCTGTCAAGAGGCAGGGCCTGCTCTTGTGTGATTTTGGGCTCTACAAAAATAAATTGTACTAGCCGACGCCCGCCGTAGCATACGGTGGTGTAAGAATAGGAACGGAAAACGGTGAGAAAGGAATTCAGAAATCAAGAAGAAAGAAATACGAGGTGTGGCAGAAAAGTAATGAGACTGGCAACACTGCAAGCGATCTGGCAACGCTGCGCTGTTGTCCTTGATAGAGCACGTGTATCAGTACCCTCCCATAGCTCAGTGCGAGTTTCAACTCCTTCCGTTAACTACGTGATTTTTGTGACTGCTATTAGTGAAGTTGTGTTTTTGGTTGTGCGTCACGCAAAATGGAACAGCGGAATTTGGAGCAACGTTGTGCCATTAAATTTTGTGTTAAGCTTGGAGAATCGGCAAGTGTGACGTTTGAAAAGTTAAAACAGGCCTATGGGGAACATTCTTTATCCCGAGCTCAAGTTTTTCAGGGAGGCCTTCAACTTCGAAAACCAATGAAAACATCGAACGTGTGAACACTCTTGTGAGATCAGACCCTCGTTTAACATTAAGAATGTTGAGTGAACAATTAAATTTGAACAGATTTACCGTTCATCAAATTTTGACTGAACATTTGCACATGCGAAAGGTCTGTGCCAAAATGGTGCCGAAAAACCTCACAATTGAGGAGAAGGACAATCGAAAAAACGCATTCCTGTGGTTCCCCAGCCCCCTTATTCACCTGAACTCAGTCCGTGTGACTTTTTCCTTTTTCCTAAACTGAAAAATGTCCTCAAAGGACGTCATTTCAGGACTTTAGAAAACATCCAAAAGAGTGTAACGGACATGCTGAAGACCATACCGGTTGAAGACTTCCAGCGCTGCTACCAACAGTGGGAACAACGTCTCCATCGGTGTGTAGCTGCCCAAGGGAACTACTTTGAAGGGGATAACATTGATGTTTGAAAAAAATAAAAACTTTGGTAAATAAAAAATCAGTCTCATTCCTTTTCTGCCACACCTTGTACTTCTTGAAAGACGCAGTTGTGAATCGGTGTTTTGCTGGAGGCGACAGATAATGAGTCGAAAGATCTAACCCTAGTAGAAGCCACGTACAACTGACCGTGGCTGAAGACGGGTTGATGTAGATTAACGCAAATCTTTGCAAACGTTTGTCCTTGGGACTTGTTGACAGTCATGGAGAAGGCGAGTCTGAGTGGGAATTGTGTGAGTTTAAATTTAAAATGGAGATTGGTGTCGGAAGGAAGGAGAGAGATTCTGGGAATGAAGATTGTTTCAGAATTTTGGATAGTGATCAATTTGCACTCAATATTCTCTTATATATATTTCTCTTCTGGTTCGTCCTGCTTCCTCTTCAAACCCGGTCCCCCCCAACACGCAGCCCACACGGCATTTCTCGATTCCTATTCCTCCTCTTCCAAACCCTTCCCCGCGCTGGCTGCGGCCTCCCATACACTCCCACGCCACTTTTCTCGATTCCTATTCCTCCTTCGGACTACCGCGTTCCCCGCTCCTCTCTCATGACCCCATTGGTGTCACGTCACCGCCGAAGTGAAAGGTCACGCGGTCAGTCTAGATATAGAGCGGTGATGTGACATGACGTGACCGGGTTTGAAGAGGAAGCAGGATGAACCAGAAGAGAAATATATTGTTGTGATGTGAGATTTTGCATATAACTTGTTAAATGTTTTGTATGTCTTTATTTGTAATTTAGGCAAAGCAATGTAATTTAGTGTTACTTTGGTGAGAGGCATTCGTGTTTGCCCCCCCATTTACGACTAATTTTACAACAGGATTTGGGGGATGTGTCTTAAACCAGTTTGATGAGTATTTCTTTGCTAAAGTCTTTCAACACCCTATGGTCGGGGGGGGTGGGTGGTAGGTGTTAAGATGTTCTATTTCCCCCATTGGTCTGAGGTATGGCTGTTTGGAATTGGCTTGTCTCAGAGGCCTTTAAGTACCATGATGTCCTATTGGCTGTAGGGGTTGGACAGAAAACCCATAAATTTGCTTGCTCAACCACATTCTCTCTCTCTCGCTCTCTCTCTAACCAACAGATGAAAAGAAGCATCTCTTGCTAACCTGTGATGATGTAGAAGTATCTGTCTTACTAACATCTGAAAAAGAAGCATCTCTTGCTAACAACTGATGAAGACCATCACACCATGAACTGATGAAGAACACAGCTCAGCAGACATATTGAACAGACATGTGGCTGAAAGCTGTGCACCAGTGATGCCTTAACTAGAGACATTTTAAGTAACTACAAGTCTGTGTGCCACCTGAGTTACACATCACCATTTTATCAGGTTGTATGGTTGCCAATATTCAAATGTACTTTGCATTTTGCTATTATTTATGAATATTATCAGTAATACCTTATTTTATGTGTAACTTAACTTCTGCTTGTCTTTTTACTACATCTAATTGCCTGAGGTTATAGATATAGAAGAGAAGGTGGGGATAAGTTATATAGAATAATACCTTATAAACAGTGGTAAGTCTGTGAGATTAGGCATTCTAAGGCTACACATTAATAATACAATAGGGGAAAGTAGAGCAATATATATTACTCTACCAAGATAAAACATATATATATAAGTGATTGTATTGCATTAGGCCATGATGGGCAATTTAGCCCGGTTTCACCCTGCTCTTTATGAAGGATGCCCAAGAATCTTTAACGACCATAGAGAGTCAAGACTGCGGTTTTACATCTCATCCGATGAATGGCACCATATTTACAGCACAGTGCCTTCGTGACTGCACTAGGTGGCATTGAGATCCACACACAGACCACAGGGTGAGTGCCCTGGGCTTGCCTCACCAACCCCTCTTCCAGCAGTAGCCCAAGTGTTTCCTGGTTGGCCTTCCATCCAAGTACTGGCCGGGCCTGACCACACTTAGCTGCAGGTGGGTGACCTCTTTCAATGTGCAGGTGGCACGGCTGCAGAACCAACAAACCAGTTCTTCAATTACCCACCCTAGAGGACCCTGGCGGATTCTTCTTTATAATCGCTCATTGTTACTATTAACTTGAACACATGCAGATATTATCGGTTAATATTTTGCCGAGCTACGCAGATCACAACAGCGTGGTATTAAAACTCAGACGGCAGCATAATTCCTAATGCAAATTTCCCCGCCAACCAAGCCACTGAGACTAAAGCTACGCAGTGTTCAGGTATGTCGCTATAAATCACATTTAATGCAATAAGTGATAAATGAAAACGCACGTCTTATTTGTTCTTCGCCGGACAACTTCTCATGCTAATGAAGGCCTGAAATGATGGGCTTTGCCACAGGGAGATAAAAACCCAAGGCTAGTAATGATGTTGCACATTAGACAAGAGAAGAGCGGGCAAAGAGAGACATGTAAATCACCCGATTAAATGCAGGCTTACCAGCAGCCGGCTTGAAACAAAACGCTGTGGCGAAACAATTTACATTCCACTTACTGCAATCAATAGCCCATTAGGGCTAATCAATCCGCTATTAAAAGTCAGGGAGCTCCCTAACTGTAATCCGAGAAAAGCTTTTACAGCCCGTCCCTTTGAACGTCGCGTGGGGTGCCGAGTTGGGTTGGGGGTTGGGGGCTTCGGGCACTCGTGACGTGACACTTAACAAACCCCCTCCTAACGTTTATTGTCACACCGGCGAATGCTTCTCAGTGACTGCTCCCCACAGATCGCAGGAGGTGCTAAAGATAACCTTAAATTTAATTAAATGTGACTTGCCGTGCAGTTTAATGGGGCTTGTGGGAGCCACTCTGAGGACATGCCAGGGGCGCCCACGCTACACACTTTCCTTTTTTTCTTCTTTCTTTTACCATATAACTCACCGCTCATTCCAGCGATCATTTTTGGATGGAGCGAGTTATTGGAATATGGGGCGGATTCTCATCACATATAGTGGGCTTCAAGTAATGTGAGGTGATCAGCATCCAGTGCAATGGAGGCAAGCGGAAGGCCCACCGAGTCGATGTCAGCCCTCCTACTTCTCATGTTAGACTTGAAACAAAGCATTTGATGGCTCTGACAGACTTTCCTGGCAGGTGCCCATCGTAAAGGGGGCAGATATGCACAGGGCACTGTCTACTCCAGAGCACTAGATGGCAGCCCCCACCCCACCCCCCCCAGGTTGCAGTGGAACCTCAGATTTCAGCAGGGCATGCTGGGAGTTGGAGGTCGCTGTAGCCCTGTTGGGGTACATGGGAGCTTCAGAGGCTTATTTTGGGCTTCCACCACACCTGGGAGTGATTCCAGAAAACGAACCACCTGGAATTAAAATGATAAAAGGGGCCGCCTACCTTCATTTGGGGAGCCAGAGTCAGGAGATGGAGGAGACATGGCGACGGAAAGAGAGGAACGAGAAAGACGAAAGGTTCTATGATTTGAGCTTAACTGATGCTACATTGTCCTGTGCGGCTGAGGGGAGCAACAGAGGAGCGCTTCCCCTCGAGAGTACACGTGTGCTGTGCTTGGAACTCGTGCCTGGTGTCTGTCTGTGTCGGGTTTGAGGCGGCTAGTGTGCCCCCCGGCAGGCCACAGGGAGTCATTACTAAGAGGGGTGGAGGCAATAGATGTGAATTCTAGGTGGGTGGTCACTAAAGCCTCCATCACGTGACTTTCAGTTGTAGCCTTCATTAACGTAATGTCAGCGGACCATCAGTGGCATAGTCTAACATACCCAGTTACCCCATCAGCTAGTCCACGACTCGCCCCTCAGACAACTCCGGTCCTCCTGAATGTCTGCGCTCCTCACCCTACCTCTAAGGCTGAGCCCAGACACCCTCCGAAGGAAACTTATTTCTGTCACTTGAACCCGTGATTAAGTTCTTTCAGTCACTATCCACAGCTTGTGGTCATCAGTGAGGGTAGGAGCGCAGACCGACTGGTAAATGCCTTTCACCTTAGCTGTCTCCTCCACAACTGACTGGTACAACATCTGCATTACTGCTGACCAACCTATTAATCTCCTCCCGAGATACTTAAACTCTTCTGCTTGTGGCAATACCCCCCACCCCCCCCCCCCCCAACCTGGCGTGTGTACTCCACTCGTTTCCATCTGAGAACCAGGACCTCAGACTTGAAGGTGCTGATCCTCACCCTGGTTGCTTCACACTTGGCAGTAAACCAGCCCAGTGCATCACAGCCTGATGAAACCAGGGACCACATCATCTGTAAAAAGCAGAAATGCAACCTGAAGGCCATTGAACTGGACACTCTCCACTCCTTGGCTGAGCTTAGAAATTCTGTCCATAAAAATCTTCAACAGAATCTGTGACAGAGGGCAGCCCTGGTGGAGTCCCGCACTGATGCGAACAAGTCTGATTTACTGCAGACCATGCAAACCAAGCTTTCATTCTGGTTGTTCAGGGATCAAATACCGCACAGCAGCAGGCCAGCAGCACCCATACTCCTGAAGCTCCTCCCACAAGACACCCCAAGGGACCGTCCCAACCACAGGACACCCCAAATGGCATGTTATTTTCCAAGTGCCCAAAACATGTGTGGACCGGTTTGGTTGTACTCCCTCCCGAATCATCATAAGGGTAATAAACAGGTTCAGTGTTCTACAAGCAGGTGAAATCCAAATCGTTCCTCCTGAATCCGAGGGTCGACCAACAGCAGGATCCTCCTTTCCAGAACCCTAGCATAGTGCTTCCCTGGGAGGCTGAGAAGTATGATTCCCCCCTAAAGTTGACACACCATCCAGTCCCCTTTATTAAGATGGGGACCACAACCCCAGTTTGTCAATCTAGATGCACTGTTCCCTGCCTTCCACATGACGTTGAGGAGGCATAAGAGCCAAGACAGCTAAACAACATCGAAAGCCTTTAAGAACTCGGGGAGAATATCATCCCCACCTATCACAGAGTCTTGTCATCGAGTGGTCTTTTAAGTACCTCACTTACTGCAGCTCCAGTGATGGGTGAGTCCTCCTCTGAGTCCCCCTGACTATATTTCCTCAAAGAAAGTCGTGTCAGTTGGGATTTAGAAGGTCCTCAAAGTGCTTCTCCCACCACCTGACTATACCACCAGGTGAGTTCAGCAGCTCTCAGACCTCATCATCCTGCAAAAAAGCACAGATGTGACCCTGAGGCCACTGCACTGGATACCCTCCACTCCTTGCTTCCATTCCTCCATCCCTGATTTAAACCACTTGAACAAGGATCCCGTAACCTTGCCTGGAAAAGGGAAACAGGGATCCCACCCTGGAACCAGACCTGTGGTGGGGAGCTCATCGGTGAACGCCTAGTGATCAGACCTTTACCCAAGGGACCTAGCTGGGCACAGCCCAAAGGAGCAACACCACAGGAAGGAAGAGCCACAAGGATCCAATGCTTTGTGGCTTGGGTGGCAGTCAAAGGAAAATGACACTAGGGGACCATTGGGACATGGAATGTCCACTGTGGCAGACGTCCAGGGCCCATGCCCAGCCAGGATGCCCCTTCGACATTTGGTCTGGGGGAACAGCCATGGGCGGCATACTACTTCCCCCAGAGCACTTGGTAGCAGCCCCCCTGGGTTGCATCTGGTCCACAGACATGGGACTTTGGAGCTCAGCCCTGTTGGGCTCCGTGGCCACAACCAGGGGGAGCTGCATGGCTTCCCGAGGCCGTGTGGGCGGTGATGCAGCCACACCTGGATCTAGGTCATCAAATACCTGAAGCACTTCCGGGTGGGCTATAAAGGAGCCAGCAGCCACCATCCGGGAGTGAGAGTCAAGAGGAAGAGGACAACGATGGCCGGGAGGAGTGGTGGTGAAGACTGTATTTGCTTTGTAATTGGACTTGAGTGCTTTGCGGGACTGGGTTAGGGCTGAGGGACACGGGGAAGTTTATTTTTTTGTGTGCCTCCGTGTCTGTCTGTCTGTGCCGGGGCAGGTGCCAATATAGCGCCTTGTATCACAGCACATACATTTCATGAGGTGCACTTCCTTTTTCACGACTTGTGTGACTATTTGCTTAAGAGTCACCAGCTTAGGGATGAACTGATAGGACAGATGGGGGGCAAACTCTGCACCGGACTGGGATGTGAACCCAGGACTCTGGAGCTCCGGTGATTGTGGCAACACTGAGCGCAAACAGGATTTGCTCGCATACACTTAAAAAGTGATCCTGGGACAGCATCCATCCCAGCATTCCCTGCGTTTGAATAAAACATATGTCGCATTTTTCTTTGAGCAGAAGGAGGGAATTGCCTCCACAGCAATATGCCTACTCAGCGCAAAGGGATTTGAGGGAAGCGAAATGAGGTTTGATAAGAGCGCAACATCAAGTTTGTAAATCGTCTCCGGCAATCATTTTCCGCTCTCATTATCATAAGCTAGGTAAGCTGAGACGCGCCAGCCTCTCGCCAGTAATGGGGCTGTAATTTAAAGCGGCCTAATACAAGTCATATTTTGTGGCGGGAAGGTTATTGCTTGGTAGAGAAATGCCTATTTTCTTGAGATGTAATTATGGCGTACTTTTCGTTAACCGATTCCCAAGATGCATTCCAATTATGTGTGGGTTTTAAAATGTCATTAATGAGATCAGTAATCATGACGGGGGACAACTCAAAAAAATGGCTGTTTTTATTTTTTTTTTGGTCTAATTTGTCATTTAACATTCCATCACCTTTGTTTATTCCGGATAAGTGCAGCAAATGTTGATTTAAATAAATCAGATGCGGCCCAACCTCAGGATCTCCTCCAGGGGGCGCAGCAATAATATAAAACAAGTAGATGTTAGGGTCTGGCTCACGTGGAAATTCCAAAGGGGAATGTTCAGGAAGCGGCCAGAGTGATGAAGTGACCCACTCCTACGTCTCTGAAGAAGCAAATGTGTCAAGAAGTTCTAACGATGAGCATCACGGATGGCATCATGAGTCGGCATCATTGGTGAGCAGCACCTACCTGCTATGACTGGATGGGTGTCAGGAACAAAGAGAACGAGATCCACGTTAGTAAAGACCAGAAAGTCAACATACACATCAAGAAAAAAGACAATAAACCCCGAAGATGATAAAAATAAATAACAGGCTGGTGGAGGGACTGAGAAAATTAGCCAGAACTGAAAATGATGCCACTAGGCGGGGGTGCAGGGACAGCCGTCTCAATGCTGAACAGGGTGCCAGTCCATCACAGGGCTCAGAGGGCACAGTTCTTCTCTTCCTTTTGTTTTCAGGATAATAATCTTGGCCCTTCATGATGTGTTCGCATATAATGCGTGAAGCACCTATTGTGATAGTCCTGTCTGTCTGTCTGTCTGTCTCAAATAACTTGGCTCCCTCTGTGGACCAATTTTGTTGAAAGGTGGCACACGTACACCTCAAGGAACTTTGCCCAGACAATTCAATCATCATTGAGGTATTGAGGTTGAACAGATCGTGCTGTACAAAATCGTGAAATTTCAAAATCTCCCATTGAAAAGAACTGGTGAAACTGTCAGCTTTTTGTTCTGGAATGGAAAATCTTCAGTTTTTGAACAGCAGACTGCTTACATTAAGATTTTATTATTTTGCTCAAATGAACTGAATTTACAGGACTTTACTTACAGCCATTGGGTAAGCATCCTTTCTTTCCTGTGCTGGACTAGCATCTGTGTGAATTGGTTTCACAGTTTAATGGTGGAGAGAAAAGAAGTCAAGTACACGCCGCAGAGCCTCAGGGCCTGTTTCAGTTCATTTCGAACCTGGGAACGGATGGACGCTGCAGGACTTGAAGATACAGAATTCGTTTTATAACTTGAGAAAGGAAGAAGTATGGAGGGGCTTAAAAGGTCTTGACCAGAGTCAGTTATCGGAAGGATACAAGATAGCCAATCAAATGTGTGTAATGTCCCAGAATCCCACGGGTGAATTTTTAACATAAATATGACTCGACTGAGGGAATAAAGAGGGGCAGAGAAAGCGACGTCAGAGATTGAGACACGTGTGACCATTTCATCTGGACATCAGAGAACGTAATCTGTGAAGAACACCAACTGCTAAATCAGGACAGCAACCACTCCATGATATTCCTGATTTTCCATAAGCTTTTTCTAAGACTGTTTATATCCAGAATTTAGCTGTTTCTTTCATTTTCTATTATACTTTCTATTGTTGGTATTATTATCCTTTAGTAAAGACCACGTTGCTTTTATATTTTCCATACTTTGTCATTTATCTAGTGTGAGCGATGGCCGGCAGTTTATCCTGGCCAACACCCCCAGGCCGCTAGATGGAGTCCTCCCTGCAACATGGAGGTACCCCGAATTCCCTCGGGGCATCTTGGACAATGGAGTTTGGCTTCACAGCCCTGCTGGATACCGTGGGGGCCGCCAGGGGACGCTGCAGGGAGGCACAGGGATTTATATTTTCCTTATAGCCCGGAAGTACTCCCTAGGGGACGGAAGAAATGAAGTACTTCCGGGCTGAAGAAAAAGAAGAGTTTTCATCTGACCTGGAAGTGCTATGGAATCACATGGACTGAAGGACAGAAGCACTTCAGGGTCGAGCACTATAAAAAGGACTGTGGGAAACCCAGCAGACTGAGCCAGAGTTGGGAGGAAGTGCGACAGAGCTGCTGGGTGGAAAGGAGGATTTGTTGTTATTGTTGTGATTATTTTATTACTATTGAGTATTGTGGAGGTGGAGGTGCTTTGTGCACATTATAAAAGAAATTTAATTATTTCTGGGACTTTTACCAGGTGTCTGGATGTGTTGTCTGTGGGTTACACAGGGCAACAGCGACCCCTACTGTCACACTAGAGTGATTGAAATAATAAAATGTATATATATATATATATATATATATATATATATATATATA
>JANRMT010062797.1:16426641-16437806 GCA_026402145.1 Polypterus bichir lapradei | reverse complement strand
TATATATATATATATATATATATATATATATATATATATATGTATACTAGCCATATGCGCCCAACTACGTTGCGCGTGTTAAAGTTGTCTGTGAAGGGCTCCCTGTTTAAACGCGGCTGCCAGTCGTGAACTGAGCCCTTCGTCCCACAGCATTATGATTTTTTATAAAGGAAACAAAATTATAAAAGAAAACCCTTGGACATTGATTCGATAGGAACGGCCTACTCGGAATCACTGTCCGAATCGGAATTATGTGGTGGTGTAGGAGCATTTCTGCTTCTGTCCGTTCACAGTCCGTCTCGTTTTCACGATGCTATCGTTTCCTCTCACGATGTCTTCTCAACCTTTCTCCAATCTCGCAGGTTGCTTTGTGGCAGTCCAAAGAGTAAGGCAATATACACGGAGCAATGGTTATAAAAGGGGGACACATAGGTATCCAGGCTCTTTAAAGCATAAATAGGGATCACTTCACTGACATGTGAGCAAGCCATGGTACAACAGTGAGAAGCGCAGCACTCGCCGGCTACAACGTAACAATAATAATTTCCGGAACGTGCTGTTACGTTGTCATTCATTTTACCCACTGTCTTTCTTTCATTCATATGTTACGTAGGCACGTACCTTTTATCTTCGGCAATCTCATTCTCTAACCAGGCCTCAGGAGCTAACCAGCGTAACACTGTCCACCACCCCTTTCATTATTCCAGCACATTGTTGACATCCGTGAGTAACAACAACGTACTAAACTGGAAGGTGGCCTACGCATGCGTGGAATTCGCGGACAAACAAAGATCAAGATCTAAATGAAGATCTCTTTAGTTAATTTAAAGCACAACAATTTGTTCAGTTTGAATGTCTGTGTTTTGAGGTGTGACTGGCGTACTACAGTCTTCAGTAGTATAAGCCTGGAGGAGATTCTTAATGCAATGCCTATGTTTTAGCTGTCTCTCTACTGCCATCTAGTGCTTCTTCTTCTAATTCATTCGCGGACAAACAAAGATCAAGATCCAAATGAAGATTATATATAGAGATGTATTTTATTGATTTAAATTAGAAACAAATAACATTCCATACAGTCAAGTCAAATTTAACATATCAAAGCAAAATTTGAGCCCCACCCAAGAGAAACAGAGAGGAGAGCCAGCAACCAAAGCTACTCTATAAAAGGAGCAAGAAAAGAAGGGTATCCTTTTCCCCAAAATGTAAGTTTATTCTAAAATGTTATTGATTAGATCCAGCCATATTTTTTTTAAAAAGAACTGAACAGATCCTCTAAGTGAGAATCTAACTTTTTTCTAATTTCAAGTAGTTTAGAACATCGGATACCAACTGAATTAAGAGAGGTGGGGTGGGATTCTTCCATTTGAGCAAGACAAGTCTACATGATAGTCGTGATATAAAGGAAATTCCAGTTTATTTGTCTTTCTCCATTTTAAGGCCATAAACACAATGGGTTAGGAGTGATTGTGACACTAAGGTTGTCTTACAGACATGCAAAGATTTTGGTCCAAAATGATGTTAATTTGGTGCACACCCAGAACATGTTGCCCAGCGAGGCCGGAGCTCGATTGCAACGTTCGCAGGTCGGATCTTGGCCTGGAAACATTTTTGACAATACATTTTAAATGAGATAAATGCACTCAATAAAAGATTTGAAGTTGAATGGCTGAATGCTTTGCACAATGGAGCACGAGTGTATTCTGTGCATGGCTGCCTTCCGCTCCGTTTCTGAAATACTGAGTGACAGACCCTTTCTCCAATGTATTCTGGGAACTTTGAAAGGAAGGGACTTTAAAATATTTTTATAAACTATAGAGATGCTATCCGAGTCTTCAAGACAGATCAATATCTCTTCTGGAATAGAACAAGGTGGAAGGTTAAGAAAATCGGGCAGGTTCTGTTTAGCAAAGTTTTTAGCTTGAAAGTAGTGAAGGAATTGCGTTGATGAGAACTTGCATTTGAAATGTAACTGTTTGTAGGATGTCTCTAAGTGTTTTAATCCCCGATATTGAATAATGTATATGTTTGAGAGGGTGGAAAATGGTGGCTGTTATGCCGCGGTTTAACAGATAAAAGCTTTTCTGTCTTAAAGTGCTTCCTACACTAGTTCCATACTCTGAGAGAATGAAGGGTAATTGGATTCTTAGTGTAATGACGGTAGTTTATATCAACTGGAGCAGAGAGCAGGGAATACAGACAAGTACTGCGAGATTTGATTTCTATTGCAGACCAGGCTTGTGGATATTCATCAGTCTGTGCCACGTCTTTATAGTTTGTATATTTGGCCCCCAGTGATAAAAATATAAGTTGGGTAGTGCCATGCCACCTTCTGCTTCAGGTCGTTGTACAGTTGCTCTTTGGATCCGTGGATGTTTCAGATTCCAAATAAATGAGGTTATGATTGAATCTAATTTCTTAAAAAATGATTTGTTACAGTAATGTATATGAATTAGGAAGAGCAGCTTGGGAAGGATGGTCATCTTAACAATGTTTCTAACGTAAGGTGGACGGTAGACCATCTAGTCACATCTTCTTTCATTTTTTTCCATACAAACAGCAACATTTTGTTGAAAAACAGCTTTATATTTACTTGTAATATTTTCCCCATGATATTTAAACTGATCTGCTAAGATAAATAGGAACGTGTCCAGCCCGATATTAACCTTGCTAGAGAATTCACTTAAAAAAAGCATGATTCTTAAATTTTCTTTGACTTTCATTTTATTGCAGACAGAATGAACCCAAGATATTTCCTCTTTGGTCCGGTCAACTTCATTTCATTTGTTATTATTACATCCATTCCTGCATTTCAGACCTGCAACACATTCTGAAGAAAGTTGGGACGGTAAAGCATTCACCAATAATTCCTCTTTGCAACCCTTAAGAGACGTTTTCGCACTGAGGATACCAATCGATGAAATGTTTCGGGTGTCATTTTGTCCCATTCTTCAGTCTTACGGAGTGCCATGGTACGGGGTCATCATTGTCACATTTTTTGTTTCAAAATTCTCACTGCTGGGGACAGGTCAGGACTAATTCCATTTTCCATACCGTCCCAACTTTCATTGATTTTGGGGTGTATTATCTGCAGAGGGCGGCATGGTGGCACAGTGGGTAGTGCTGCTGCCTCACAGTTTGGAGACCCGGGTTCGCTTCCCGGGTCCTCCCTGCGTGGAGTTTGCATGTTCTCCCCGTGGGTTTCCTCCCACAGTCCAAAGACATGCAGGTTAGGTGCATTGGCGATCTTAAATTGTGCTTGGTGGGTGTGGGCTAGCGCCTAGACCAGGGTTTGTTTCCTGCCTTGTGCCCTGTGTTGGCTGGGATTGGCTCCAGCAGACCCTGTAGTTAGGATATAGTGGGTTGTATAATGGATGGATTATCTGCAGATTATTATTATTATTAAGGACCGATGTTATCAATTTGAACTAATTAATCAGTCGAGAAAGGTGCAGTCCCCCATAAGTGATATAAAGATGGCATGGAGTTAGAGACAGAACTGCAGTTGAGCTGCGAGCAGATGATTGGCGGTGTTGGGCGTGCAACAAGGACAACGCTGGCTGCTGATACCAGGGACAGGGCCGGATTAGCGTTTGCGCCGTGCTGATCACTTAGCGGTGTGACGTACGACAGACTGAGCACGTAGTATGGTTTCTCCGTACCCAAAGAGGAGCTTTTGCTTCTGTGTATCGGAGGTAATTGTCATCTTTCTTATTCCCGCTATGCAACGTTCCCATCTAAGTTCTTACTTATTTACGTTATTTTAACAAATGACTGTGTTTGAACTAATATAAATTGCTAGGTGGGGAACTTATTTCAATTCCTTTTCTCCTTTCATAAGGAGATACTGATTTTATAATACGTAGCATCGGTCATTTTGTACTAACAGATATTTTTCAATGGCTAATTCTTGGGTGGGCGACACGGTGGCGCAGTGGGTAGCGCTGCTGCCTCACAGTTAGGAGACCTGGGTTTGCTTTCCAGGTCGCCCCTGCATGGAGTTTGCATGTTCTCCCCGTGTCTGCATGGGTTGTCCTCCTGGTACTCTGGTTTCCTCCCACAGTTCGAAGACATGCAGGTTAGGTTCTAAATTGTCCCTAGTGTGTTCTTGGTATGTGTATGTGTGTGTGCCCTGCGGTGGACTGGTGCCCTGCCCAGGATTTGTTCCTGCCTTGCGCCCTGTGCTGGCTGGGATTGGCTCCAGCAGACCCCCATGACCCTGCGTTAGGATATAGCGGGTTGGATGATGACTGACTGACTACTTCATGGGTGCTGCTCTATTGGGTGTTGCTAAAGGAAAACCGAACAGTTAGACCTGGCCTGTCCACCGCTAGCACACATCGGTCGATGCCGTTTTCACTTCACTTGAGTTACAATCAGTGGCGTAGCTAGGGGCAGGCAGAGGGGGGCAGTGCGCCCAGGGTGGCACATTTTTGAGGGTGGCATTATTGGCCAAAAGGCTCAGTACAATTCGTGTGAAAGCAGCAGGGTGCGGAAAAATATCACTCAGGAAGGAAAAAAAGTCAAATTCTCTCATTTTTATCCAGAAATGCTTCAAAAATAATTGTCAGACTGTCCTTCTGTGACGACATCAGACACAGCAGTTGAAATTTATGAGGCAATAACCAAAATAAACATAAACATTACACCGATAATAATTTCTAGGAAGATAAATTTACAAGTTATAATTTTGTTTTGATTATCAATCTGAATGTATTCTTGCTCTGCGCAGAAAACATCCCCACCTCCCACTTGTACACTACACTGGTTCTGGTTTTTGCAGCGTAACTTTATTAAAATAATAATTAGAACATGGCTTATCAGTGCGTCTATACTGTATTCTTGTCTAGTCAAATGCTTATAAATAACTATATGTGAAAAATTATTGCTGTTTCTCTATATATCCATCCATTATCCCATCCGCTACATCCTAACTACAGGGTCACGGGGGTCTGCTGGAGCCAATCCCAGCCAACACAGGGTGCAAGGCAGGAACAAATCCCGGGCAGGGTGCCAGTCCACCGCAGGGCACACACACACACACACACCTAACCTGCATGTCTTTGGACTGTGGGAGGACACCCATACAGACACGGGGAGGACATGCAAACTCCACGCAGGGAGGACCCAGAAAGCAAACCCATTTCTCCTTACTGCGAGGCGGCAGCGCTACCACTGTGCCACCGTGCCGCCCATTTTGTATATAAATTGATAAATATTTTGTATGTCTCGATTTACAAGTCAGACAAAGCAAATGTAACAGAAGTCTTTCCGGAGGAATGTTTAACTTCGTTTTTCAGGACTGACTCAGGATGTGAATTGTATTGCAGATTTGTGGTGCGGAGGGGTCCCCTCAAACTGGTTTGCCATCCCACCTGCAGGAAGGCCACCAGGTGTGAAAAGGCAGTGCAGAGAATGGAGCATCAGACCAGCTTGGCAAGGGTGGCTGTGTTTGGACTTGGACTCCTTGGAGGAGGAGGTTGGCAGTATGCGCTGATACCATGCGTTGCCACACCCACCACACAATGAACCACCTCTGGAGGAGTTGTACCGGAATTCTATTGGTTATCACAGATGGCCGGGGTTCTTTTCCGGCCGGGATGCCTCTTCATTGTGTGGACCGGGAGAGCAAGCCTGGTCAGAACAGTACCACTAGATGGCAGCCCCCTTCTGGGTTGCATCGGGGCCACAGGCATGGGATTTTGGAACTCAAGCCTGTTGGGGTCCGTAGCTACCACCAGGGGGCGCTGCAGTGGTTCCTGAGCCCATGTGTGCGGTTCTTCCGCCACACCCAGAAGTTCAGCCAGAAATGGGTCATCAAACACCCGGAGCACTTCCGGGCGGGCTATAAAAGGAGCCAGCAGCCACCACTCCAGGAGCCAGAGTCGGGAGGAGGGAGACAAAGCTTGACGGAGAGGAGTGGAGGATAAAGAGAAGAGAAAAGCACTGGTTTTTGTATCGTGTTTGTGGGACTGTGTTGTGCCTGTGGGAACGGGGAAGGCGTTTCCCACAGGTGAAGAAAAATAAAAGATTTATTTGTTTTATAAGTGTGCCTCCCGTGTCTGTCTGTGTCGGGTTGAGCGCTGGTATACACATGGTCTAAAGTTGGCTGTTTGGCATTGATTTTGACTTTTTCACTTCACTTGAATTACAATCTGCTGCGTATGAAAGCCTCTGAGCCCCCACTGTGTGCTCCGTTTTTAATTCCTCTAAGGGGCCAGTATGGCGGATGACCTCCCCAGGGATCCGAGGTATGACTGCGGGAGCGCGAAGGGTGTCGAGAGGAGTGCCGACCCTCAGACAGTGTGGCTGTGCTGCTGGGGGTCATGGCTGCCGAGTCTCTGCTGGCTGCACCAGTTATGGGGGACGAATGAGGTGGGCTGGCATCACCCATTACTGAAAAGAATATTACGGATCCAGGGACTGTGTCTTTAACCTCTGCTTTTAATGGATTTATTTCTTTGGATTTTTTTAACCTCCACACTTCAATTGCTTTTATGGATTATTTATGGGATCTGCACTATTGCACACAAACTGGATGATTAATTTTTTTTTGTTTTGCACTTTGCACCATCCCGTTGCTTAGCATGTGTTTTGTCCCCACCTGTCAGCTCATTCAGTTACGCTGCCAAATGGGAAGAGGGAGCATGGAGCGGGACCCCAGTCTCAGCTTGGATTATCCAAAGATATGCAATGTAAAAGATGAGGCCAACAAAGGTGGAGAGATGGGGCAGCACCTTGGTGACCCCATATAATCGAATAAATGAAAACTAAAAATGGGAGGCCACAACTGCAGAGATGTCTTGACTGACGTGAGTCTGTTATTGAACTGGCAACAAGATGGCCGGTTCTCGGGCTAAATAGTCATATGACAGGAAGGAGGGGGTCGGACAATGGAAGTGACGTCAGTGATGGAAAGGCTGTCAATCTTCTCCCCTGCAGAGTGATGAGATGAGATGGCATTAGAACACAGCGCCAAACCCTGGTCCGGCAGGCCTTAAGCTGTCTCCCATGCTCCTGTGCGTGACCTGGCAGCTCTAATATGATCCTGTGTGAGCGTGAGTGTGTGTGCGTAAACACGCCCTGCAATGGACGGGTATGTACAGGGTGTGTTTCTTGCCTTGCACCCACTGCTGCCAGCTCTGGATTCTCATGGGCACTGAAATGGATTAAACAGTCTTGAGAATTCTCAGACCCTGAGACCGCATGCTGCCCTCTGTCAGCCAGGAGGTGTCACAACTCCCCTTAAACTTCCAAGGCCTCACTCTTCTACATTGAGAATCAAGCATTCCTGGCACCAGCTAGACTCCTGGGGCACATTGCCAGCTCATTATTGTTTGGTTGCCCTTCCAAGACACCCAGTATGCCTACAGGGTGGTGCCTATTTCTCTGCCATGGTAAATTGCTTTGCATGTCAAATTTTCCAATAACTTTCCTTCCTAAAGCCCTCCCCTTCCTTATGCCACCCCACTCTGCCATGCCAACCCCCTTATCTCTCAGTCACCCAACAGATTTCTTTTAACTATCAGATGCCCATAAAATGTGTGCATGGTCTGCTTCCTGCCATACTCTGCATAAACTCTGGGTTTTCTTCTTCTTTCGTTCGAGTCCTTTATAAATAGCTCCGACTCCCACGGTGACATAATCCTCTGACATTTGCCTTCTGTTGCACGCACTTGGTAGCTGGCATTTGGCACCAGCTGGATTCCTTTCTTCTCCACATTTCCAAACAAGTCAGCGAGCCACTGTGAGTGACTACGACTCGGCTCTACTTCACCTTTTCTCCCTCTGTTCTTCATTAGTGCGGCAGCAGCTTAGAATAAAGACAACGGTGCTCCTCTGAAAGGTGGCAGCTGATTTATTATCGACTCAGTATTCTCTTTGAGTGACTTCTAAAGAGGGCCTGCCTGGGAAATGAAGACGTTACAATATGTGTTACTGTAGGAGACGAGAAAAGTTCAAGAGTGTGAATCAACCCACCAATGTGTGCGGGTAAACCTGACCTGGCAGCTGGCATGTGCCATCCAGACGGGGCAGAAACCTGCAACCAGACAGCTTTACTGAGCTTAGGCTTCAAGGTGATTAGATAGATAGATAGATAGATAGATAGATAGGAAAGGTACTATATGATAGATAGATAGATAGATAGATAGATAGATAGATAGATAGATAGATAGATAGATAGATAGATAGGAAAGGCACTATATGATAGATAGATAGATAGATAGATAGATAGATAGATAGATAGATAGATAGATAGGAAAGGTACTATATGATAGATAGATAGATAGATAGATAGATAGATAGATAGATAGATAGATAGATAGATAGATAGATAGATAGACCCAGGGGGATCCTGAGACCTGGAGGACAGCACTTTCGCCGCACCAAGAAGTGCTGCCAGAAGACCATCTCAGAGCACCTGGAGCACATCGGGGCGTTATAAAAGGGGCCGCTTCACTCCCTTCGAGGAGCCGGACATTCCACAGAAGCTCAATCAGACTGAGATCTGAGGAATTTGGAGGCCAAGTCAACACCTTGAACTCTTTCTCATGTTCCTCAAGCCATTCCTCAACAATTTTGTAGTCTGGCACGGTTAGGGTTAGGGTTGTCCAGTTGTAAGAGGCCACTTGACATGAAGTGGTGTTGGTGGTCCGTAACAATCTTTAAGTAGGTGGTATGAGTCAGAGTAACATCCACATAAATGCCAGGGCCCAAGGTTTCCCAGAGCACCGCACTGCCTCAGTCGGATTGCCTTCTTCCCATAATGCAACCTGCTGTCAATAACACACACACTCCCAGCTATCCTTATGACCTAAAAGAAAAGGTGATCCATCAGACCAGGCCACCTTCTTCTGTTGCTCCATGGTCTAGTTCTGACACTCATGTGACCATTGTAGGTGGTGGACAGAGGTCAGCATGGCCACTCTGACCGGTCTACACAGCCTTTTATGCAGTTATGTGTTCCGACATCTTTCTCTCCTGACCAGCCGTACGTTCTTTTACAATTTGTGCTCCACTAGCTCTTCTGTGGGATTGGACCAGATGGGCTCACCTTCATTCCTCATATACATCAGTGAGCCTTGGGCACCCATGACCCTTTCTCTGGATCACTGGATATCTTTCCTTGGACCACTTTTGGTAGGTACTAACCACCACATACCTGAAACACCCCCCAAGGCCTGTTATTTTGGAAATGCTCTAACCCAGTCGTGTGGCCATCACAATTTCACCATTTTTCCTATGTTCCACCACATTACCTTCAAGAACTGACCGTTCACATCCCACCCTTTGACAGAGATCATCCATGGTGTTCACCTCACCTGTCAGTGGTTTGAATGTCGTGGCCGATTGGTAAGAATGTGAGAAAAATCTCCAAGAATGTGCTGGAATCCACCCTGCACTCTTTTGAATATGGGGTAAGAAGAGAGATGGAATTTTTAGGCTGGAGGAGGAGGAAGAGGAAGGACACAATAAAGGATAACTGGGAGGATTTAAGAAATGACTGCCACTAAATGGAGAGATGGTGGTCAGCTGCATTGAACCCAATGTTTAGGGACAAGCCATAGAGGAATGGAGGCTTGAGGTTCCAAAATGTGCTGAGTGATGGGCCCAGTGTGCAGAAATGGTGCTGGCATCCCCCCCCAATTATTCAGCCATAATGTAGCTTAGAAGAAGCAGGCTTCACATTTTAGATCCCGTAAGGTAAGACGAGAGTAGAAAGAACAAAGCGCCAGCCAGCAAGAGACACACGCAGCACTCCGGCTTTCATATTCCTCACCGGGAACGCCGGCAGCAAGACATTCCCAATATGCGTCTGTAAATATATACAGTGTTAATTTCCAGCTTATATATAAGCGCAGTCTCATCTCATTATTGTTAAGCCCCGCAGGTCTGAACAATATGATCTCAAAAATTCTCTTCCCAGCCCATGTATAATTTATTATTATATTTTTTTCTGTACCAAAAAATTACTTTCACTATTATTATCTTCAAACAAAATACATTATTCGAAATTACAAGCCCTCCACCACTTCCCCCTCCCAAACCCCCACCACCACCACCTTCAATTTTAATCAACATCCCTCAGGAGCACAAAGTGAATCTTTCAAGCCGTTGCAATAATCGCCCAGCGTTTGTTTAAGCAAATGGCGGGACCCGATCCTCGGAGCTGGAAAGTGGGTGGGTGTCTGAGCGCAGGCGAATTTGGGGAGGTTGGCAACCAAGTATGTTTGTGTTTGTGTGGAAATGTACTGTGAGGGGCATCCCCGCTGATCACCTGGGAGTGGCAGGAAGGTCCTCTGCTGGTTAGTGCTGCCCAGCTACTGGACTTGGGGCTCTGAAGGGGAGAAGGGGTATAGCTGGGATGAGAGAGTCTTACATTTGAGTATTCTGGGCACAAATCAGTGCCCACTTACCTTTTATTTATTTCCAGATATCCAGTATGCATTACAATGAAAGTATTATAATATAACCATCAAGCACACTTTGGCATAAACAAAAGGAGAGGAATCAGTCCAACCAAAATAGAATCATCCAGTAAATCACAGAGAGAGCGTTCTAGCTCTGATATGCTGGCCTTAAATGGCAAAAAAGTCATATCTGAAGTTGGCATACACAAGAAAAAGTGAAAATGGGCAAAAGGACACCGACAGTGGACAGTGGATGACTGGAAATCAGCATTATGGCCAGCATCTTAGAGTCGTCTTTTTACTGGTGGAGATGACACTGGCATTTAGAAAGGTGGAAGCTGTCGAGTACGAGCGCCTCTTCAGGCCTCTCCGGGAGTAAATAATGCCACCCTGAGTAGAGAGGGGGCGCTGCAGCTAACTACTTCTTCCTTTTCCTTTTGCAGTTCAGAGTCTCACCAGCTGAGGGGGTGTGTGGCACAGTCCCACCTCTGTCAAGAAACCCCGCCCCTTCTGGGTTGGTAGTACAGTATAGAAATGAAGAAGCTGCTGGAAGTTGGGGTTCATTCTGGAAGGGGTGCACAAAGAGGACAAAGAACTTCTGCTGCTACGGCACTTTCTGTTTTGGCTTAATGTCAGTTTTACACCCACAAGGGCTTGTCGTTTTCTTGTTTTTAAATACCTCAGTAATAGAGGGCTACCTGCTGGATCTCCGACCCATCGTTTGCCTAACCTCTAATCTATAGATAGATAGATAGA
>JANRMT010062797.1:16398784-16411641 GCA_026402145.1 Polypterus bichir lapradei | reverse complement strand
ATGTGACCTGGCTGTCTAGATGTTGATGTGTAGTCTTTCTAGTATGTATGATATGACTCGATCATCCAGAAATTTGTGTCTAGTCTGTCTGGCATTTATGATGTGACCTGGACATCAAGATGTTGGTGTTTAATGTCTCTGGTATGTATGGTGTGACTTGGTCATCTATTTAGATGTCTGTATTTATTCTGGCTGATATTTGGTGTCACCTGGTCATCCATGAAGATGTCAGTGTTTAGTCTCTCTGGTATGTCTGGTGTGTCTTGGCCATCAATTTAAAAGTCTGTATTTAGTCTTTCTGGTATGTATGATGTGACCTGGCCATCTTGATGTTGGTGTGTAGTCTCTCTAATATGTATGATGAGACTTGACCATCTAGATATTTCTACCTAGTCTATCTGGTATGTATGGTGTGACCTGATCATCTAGATGTTGGTGTTTACTGTCTCTGTTGGTGCAACTTGTTCATCTATGTAGATGACAATGTTTAGTCTATCTGGTATGTATGGTGTGAACTGGCTGTCCAGATGTCGGTGTTTAGTCTCTCTAATATGTATGATGGGACCTGGTCATTCAGATGTTTGTGTTTGGTCTGTCTGGTATGTATGGTGTGACCTAGTCAACTATGTAGAAGTCTATGTTTAGTTCTGTGTGATATATGGTGTGACCTGGTCATCCATGAAGATGTTGGTGTTCAGTCTGTCTGGTATGTCTGGTGTGGCTTTGTCATTTATTTAGATTTCTATGTTTAGTCTCTCTGGTATGTATGGTGTGACCTGGCAATCTAGATGTTGGTGTGTAGTCTATCTAATATTTATGATGTGACTTGACCATCCAGATATTTGTGCCTAGTCTGTCTGGCATGTATGATGTGACCTGATTATCTATGTAGAAGTCTGTGTTTAGTCCTGTCTGATATGTGGTGTGACCTGATCATTTAGATGTTGGTGTGTAATGTCTCTGTTATGCATGGTGTGACTTGGTCATTTATTCAAATGTCTGTATTTAGCCTGTCTAATATGCATGTGACCTAGTCATCTATGAAGATGTTGGTCTCTAGTCTCTCTGGTATGTATGGTGTGGTTTGGTCGTCTATGTAATGTCTGTATTTAGTCTGTCTGGTATCTCGTGTGACCTGGTCATCTAGATGTCGGGGTTTAGGCTTTCTGGTATGTATGACATGACTTGGTCATCTCTTTAGATGTCTGTATTTAGTCTGTCTGTTACGTATGGTGTGACTCGGTCATCTGCATAGATGTCCGTGTTTAGTCCTGTCTGATACTGTATATGGTGTGACCTGTGTGGAAGAATAATTTTAGGATAACATAGCATTCATCTTAAAGAAAGAGCATAAAGGGTTAATAAATGTGGGAAAAACCAAATAAAGGTCAAGTGAACAACAAAATGTACACTTAAATATATGATTTGGTTTAGGAAAAATACTGAGATGGTCAAGTAAATAAAGAATGTACCAAAAGAAAGGTTAATGTAATATACAAAATGTACTGATGGATGACTAAGAAATCAGCAGATGTACTTACTATAAGCAACCAGAATGGACAGTCGTTATATGCACAGAAATTTCAAGGGTGGTGGCGCAAGTCAAAGGTATAAGATGAACCAGAATATAATATAATTTGCATTGATTGACACTGTATGTAAATTCAGCAGTTTATAAAATGATCCTCTATCCTATGTTTCTCTGAGCATTCTGACCAGGCTGTAACAGACTGCTTTTGAAGAATGCTCCCTCTAAGGCATTTTGCCGAGAAGTCATTAAAAGATACCATGAACAGCTTTTCTCTTACCTGATTACTGAATTGTCCTGTTAGAGGATATTTCTTTCTTTAATCCTTCTATATAAAAGCGGTCGGGATTGTCCTTCCGTCCCGTGAGTGCTACGCAGGCGCGGAGTTTCACACACGCCCCGTCCATTTTGCAATGCACGATGGGATTTGTAGTTTCGTTTTTCCAGGTAAAAGATGATTTTCTACTCCAGACTGTGCGATATCTTCTTCTTCTTTCTTACTATATAAAAGCGGTCGGGATTGTCCTTCCGTCCCGTGAGTGGAAAGCGTAGCGGTATTCCGCTTATCACAGACTTACTACTTGCAGCTTGCGGTACGAAGCGACATGATGTGAGCAGAGTTCTGGTTCTCCCATCGTTCCCTTGCTTTTGTGCGCGATGCGCTGGAAAAATAGACAAAATTATGTCTCTGGAAATAATTAATGTTGATGGAGTACTCACTGCGTAGTAAATATCAGGGGGGTTCAAAAGGGCGACCTCAATATAGAAAAAAAGTTTAAATTTCATCACAAAATAACAGAAACTACGAGTATTAAAATAATACTGCTCAAATGCAATATAACCAAATTAATGAGTTTGTATAAAATATCAAATTGATCTACATATTGAACTGCCTTAAGAAGTGGTCAACTTAAAAGTCGGTTGCCTTAAAAAGCGGGTAAGCCTAATAAGATGTTAAATTTCGACCACACCTGGCCATCTAGATGTTTCTAAAGACTTAACACAAGAAGGCTCAAATTTGGAACTGCGGGCAAAGGGGCTTCCACAAAGTAGTGAATTAAGGGTCTGAGTACTGATCTGAAGAAGAGATTTCAGTTCATAAATTTGTAAAGCTTTCTCAAAACATGCATTCACGTTGTCATTATGGAATATTGAGTGAAGATTGATGAGCAAAAATTGTAAATGTATCCTGCAAGAGCCAATCTTGGAAAATTAATGCTTTAAGTTTAACTGTTTGCTTAATTTGAATAGAATACAATTTTCTCTCATAGCTATAGACTGTAGTATAGCCTTTCACCCCCCCCGTAAGTTAACATGAGAGAGGACTTTCTTCGCTATATCTGTGATACAGTGTGTTCATTAATTTAGTGTCTGTGCACTTTGGAATTGTCCCATGGCTAGCATGGTCTGAAAGACCCATCTGCAGTTTGTAAGTGGGATAGGTGGTCAGAGTATGAGCAAACTTAATGAATGAAACAAGATATGTATAAGTGTTAAACAGAACTTTCCTTAAACAAGAACTGTTCTTTTCTTTGCTATTTCTCTATTTTTGTGTGAACTGTTTTACTTTGAATTTTCACTAAAGCTTTGAAAAACAAAGATATTTTGTCCGTGGAATTATTTGAACGCATCAAGCTACCGCCAGAATCCCATGAAGCAAACTAAAGCTGCAGAACTTTGATCATTTTGGGTAAATGCAGCTACATATTCATTTAAAGTGAAATCTCCAACACAATCACGTGTACAGCAAGGGAAGGGGTCCAAACACTTCCTGAATCCACTGTAAGTTCAAATTCAGTCTTCAAAAATTTAGACCGGTGGCCAGGGCCGGATTTTCCTATAGGCTAACTAGGCTTCAGCCTAGGGCCTCAAGATCAAGAGGGGCCTACATTCAAATTGTTAGCAATTTGAACAAACTTAAAAATGGGAGGTGAAAGGGCCTCATAAGTGGAATAGCCTAGGGTCTCTTTTCATCTAAATCTGGCCCTGCCGGTGGCATTATCTTCTCATATCATACCTTTGAGAAGTTAATTAAGAAACAAAACTGGGATCTTAAGGACCCTCACCAATTTTCACACAGAGGGGAGTGGAGGACGCCAGACCAGCACTTCTGAATTTACCGTACGAGCACTTGGAAGGATCAAAAATCCACACGTGATTCCTCTTTATAGACTTTTCGTCAGCTTTTAACACAATCCAGCCTCACATTTTAGCTGACAATGGGTGGCACCTCAGCACCACACTGGAACAGTAGTGAGGTTTTTCTTATGGTCGCTAGAGTGCCAATCCAGCCACCAACCCCCAAGTTTTCCCTGCAGGTTGGAGGGCCTACTTGCAGGTCTGGATGTTGATTGATACAATACAATACAATACAATACAATACAATTTATTTTTGTATAGCCCAAAATCACACAAGGAGTGCTGCAATGGGCTTTAACAGTCCCTGCCTTTTGACAGCACCCCAGCCTTGACTCTCTAAGAATAGCAGGATAAGCTCCCAGTATGGAAAAAATGGAAGAAACCTTGTGAAAGACAGTTCAAAGAGAGACCCCTGTCCAGGTAGGTTGGGCATGCAGTGGGTGTCAAAAAAAAGGAGGTAATTACAATACAATACACAGAACACAAGTAAATCTTAAATACAATGTAATAGTAAAATAAAAATATTACAAGTACAGAGCAGAATTCAACAGTAGATGATATCACAGAATACGAGTCCTGGAGACCTC
This sequence comes from Polypterus bichir lapradei, assembly GCA_026402145.1. NCBI lineage: Eukaryota > Metazoa > Chordata > Cladistia > Polypteriformes > Polypteridae > Polypterus > Polypterus bichir. Next base: position 16,407,387 of record JANRMT010062797.1, on the reverse strand, counting down.
GGCCATCAAGCTGACTTCCCCTATTGGACATTCCACAGCTGAGTCAGTGCTGGGCCAGCCAATCCGATGAAAGGACCCCTCTCCCTGATGATTCCTGCGATCCTCCATCAGGGATGACTTTATCTTAGGGAGGTATAACAACTTGGCAGCTGGGCAGTGGCACCAAGTGCCACATTTGAGTACCGAGAAGAGAAACAGAATAGGTGAGGGTTAGCAACAAATTCTAACAATCATGTTACTTATGTTTTAGTGCTAATGACTAACAACAGAGATGCAGTCTGCACAGTTAATCAGCAGCTCTAGTCAGGGTGTGCTAAACTGAAGTAGTGAGTCTTCAGCCGGGATTTGAAAGCTGAGACCGAAGGGGCATCTCTTATAGTAGCAGGCAGACCACTCCACAGTTTAGGGCCCCTGTAACTAAAAGCTCGACCTCCCACTGTTATTTTATTAATCCTTGGAATCATAAGCAGACCGACATCTTGAGATCTTAATGTGCACTCTAGTTTGTAAGTCATGATAAGTTCAGATAAGTAAGCCAGACCTCGACCATTTAAGGCTTTAGATAGATAGATAGATAGATAGATAGATAGATAGATAGATAGATAGATAGATAGATAGATAGATAGATAGATAGATAGATGTGAAAGGCACTATACAATAGATAGATAGATAGATAGATAGATAGATAGATAGATACTTTATTAATCCCAAGGGGAAATTAAATACAATTTCCTTTATATGTTAAAAGGAGGATTTCAATCAATTCTGTTTGGACCCTCACTTGGTGGGGTGGATTCCGGACTTTTTAACAAAGAGCGAGTGTCACTGGCTGTTTCTCTGATAGCCTCAGTACATTAATGGCACTCCACAAGGGTGCTGCCTATCTCCTCTGTTCTTTATCCTGTACACAAATGACTGCAGGAGTTTACACAAGGACAGACATATCCTGTAATCTGCAGACGGCTCTCTTATTGTGAGTCTTTTACATGACAAGGAGGACAGCCATGGACAATGAATTTTTTACAATGCTGTGATTGCTCTAATTTATGACTTAATATTTCCAAGACAAAAGACAGAGTTGTAGATTTCAGGTGCTCTCCACCACCCACCATCTCAACTTTAATTAAAGGAGAGACAGTGGAGATGGTAGAGTAATAGAAATATCTGAGAACAATCATCAATAACAAACTAAACTTGGATCTGAACAGAGATGTATAAATACGCAAAGAGGGGCAGTCACGAGGGAACTCAACTGTTTTAAAGTGGACAAAACCATAACGACACTTATTTTTATTGAATCAATTTGCTTTTATCTGTTGGTTTGGAAACCTCAGCAAAAAGAATATAAGGCATCTTAATAACATTATAAACATTTTTAATAAAATGACTGGCTCAAGGCAGACGTCTATCACTGAATTTGTGTTGCAAACAGGCTTGAAAGAAAGCCGACTCAGTTCTGTCAGACAGCAGCCATCCACTTCGCTCGGAATTCCAGCGGTTGCCATCAGTCTGCAGATTTAGGTTTATAAAGGTAGAGAGCAGCAGGTTTAAGAACTCTTTTATTCCTAAGCTATAAGCATTTTAGGTTCTGTTACTTCTGTCACACACTCGTGATTCAGAGGGAGCCAACAAGCCCTAAGGTAAAGAAAACATCTCGAGATGAAGGCTTATTGAAAGGTACTAACGTCTCTCTGTCTTTCTCTCTCTTCTCAGCTGCAAAGAAGACAAATAACTACACACGCACCCATTCCAGCCCTCAAAATGGCTGGGGCTCCACTTCCTCTTCCGTACCCTGCTGAGATGATGTCATTTCCTTTGCCTCACATCCTTTGTTTTCATTTCCTGTAGCCATTTTTTATTTAGTATAAATAGCCCCGTTTGCCTTGTATCTGTTGTCAGATAAATGCTCTATTTTGAACCCATTGTTGGTTATTTCTGTTTCACCTTGTCCTTCGGACAATATACCGCACATTTCACCAACACTTCGTTACGACTGGAGTCGGTTTATTTCACAGCTGCTAAATGTTAAATTCTGCATTATTATTTTATACTTCTACTTTGTATTGATGTTGAGTGTGTGTGCCAGGCCCTCCCTCAGGTCCTTAACAGATAAAACTGAGGTCAGTGGGACGGTAAGAGATACAAGACACAGAGGTGCAATTTGACAAAAATTGCAATTTATTTTGCAGTAAATGGCTAAAACAGTCCCAAAAATTGTGCGCAGCAAAAAGGTAAAGAAAAAAATAATCAAAAATGTACTGAAAATGCCCAACAAATATCTCAAGCAACAAAACAAACAAAAAAAATTTTTGTGAAAATTGCACCCGTCCAATTGTTGTTCCATCAGGGTGCTTCACTCCCTACACATTTCTATTACTAACAGACCCCGGGCGTCCCACCCTTCACCCAGCTTATCTTTCTTGCCTCCCTTGCTACTTTCCCGAAAGGCTTTTATAAATTCACTTAGCAATCAGCTGACAAGGGTCCTGGACACCCATTCCCCTGTCACATGTCTCTCGTGCCCCTTTAAACCAGGGGTGTTAATCGTGCGCGCACGCTCACCTGTTCACCAGATGGCGCTAGTTCTCGCTCACGTAGACTTCTCGACTCCTGCACAGGGCTTCCTCGACTGCGCCTCCTCAGCTGACAACAGAAGCAGCTAAAAAATAAAAAATGTTAAACAAATGCAGTCTTTAAGGCTTTATTACAGTCCCCTGTCTTGTTGCCTTGAAACCCACAGCAGCAAGAAAGCACCTACAGAAGAAACGAACGAGCAGTTGTGATAGAACTCTCTGAGAGGCCATCAAGGAGAGACACCAACAATGCTATCTAAAATCCTCCCAAGACGCGCCACCCAGTGACCGCTGACATTGTCCTACACTCCTCCATGTGCACCTGAAAGGATGCTGGTACGTGTTATTTCTCAAAATTGTATTTATATTGCCGAGGATGGACAGGGTACAGTTAATTATACTTATCAGGACACCTCTGAGAAGAACTATAAACTGAAAATGCAAGAAGCTGAAAAGGGAAAATATAAATCTACATTGTTGTGAAGGGAGTTGCATCTTCACAGTGTGTTGATTGGTTGTCAAATGTTGTGTCTTTGTTGTATTGATTGGATCTCTGTAACAGTGACTTCTGCTTTTGTACTTTACTGCTGAAAACAAATTTCCCTCTGGGATAATAAAGTCTACCTAAACCTAAACCTAAACCTATCCTTGATGCTCGCCTACAGAGTAGTCATTAGGTCCGCACCTGTACCTATGGAGACACTTGTGAGATCCTCTGCTCCTTCTCTCCCACTCAGCTCCTTGCCGGTGGATTTAGCTGCCCACCTCCATCTAGGTGGCAGACTCCTTCAGTGTATTTTAAGAGGGGGCATTTGAAGGTTCTCTGGAACGTCTACCTTACTGATAATGGCTTTGATAGGTTCTTGAGTTACCCTCAATGGGCGTCTTCTCTGGACTTTGAAAAAAGAAGGAGACAACACATTGAGCGACAGCGCCCCCTCTCGCCTCAGCATGGTATCACATACCTCTGGTGAGCCTTTGAAGTGATCCTTTGAAGTGATGCCATGCGCAGTATTTAAGAAGGCTCTCTTGGTCCATGAGTGTCTATCTAACTGATTATGGCTTTGAGAAGTTCTTAGTAGCTAAGAGAAGACTCACTAGTCATGTGGTGTTCTGGCTGGTTTAAAGTTCTTCACTTGCGATGGTGTGGTGGGCTGGCACCCTACCCGAGGTTTGTTCCTACTTTGTGCCCTGTGTTGGCTGGGATTGGCTCCAGCAGACCCCCGTGACCCTGTGTTAGGATATAGCGGGTTGGAAAATGATTGACTGACTAACTTGTCACCGTGTCCTGTAACGCTTGTTTCAGAACAGCCTCCCCCCAGAATAACGGATGTCTATGCAGTTTCATTGACCACTTTTATAAGTCGCTGATGAACGGCTTCTACATGGTATCAAATTTCAATTCACATTGTAGCTCCATGCCGGTGGATTTAGCTGCCCACCTCCATCTAGGTGGCAGACTCCTTCAGTGTATTTTAAGAGGGGGCATTTGAAGGTTCTCTGGAACGTTTACCCAACTGATAATGGAATTGACAGGTTCTTGAGTTACCCTCAATAGGCGTCTTCTCTGGACTGTAAAGAAAGAAGTGATGACACATTGAGTGATAGCGCCCCCTCTCAACCCGCCGTGGTATCACATACCTCAGGTGAGTCTTTGAGGTGATTCCCCGATGCCATGCGCAGTACTTAAGAAGGCTCTCTTGGTCCGTGAGTGTCTGTCTAACTGATTATGGCTTTGAGAATTTCTTAGTAGCTAAGAGAAGACTCACTAGTCGTGTGGTGTTCTGGTTGGTTTAAAGCTCTTCACTTGCGATGGTCAATTTTGTCACCATGTCATTTTGTCACAGGAGGAACATTGTTTGATGTACAAGAGTGGATGAAGATGCACACAGGTAGATTACTGTATATCCTATGCAGAAGAGTCAATCTGAAGGAGATTAAAGACTGCAAAGTGGTGGCAGGGGAAAGTGTAGTTAGACAGCATAGGATGGTGGTCTGTAGGATGATGTTGGAGATCAAGAAGAGGAGGAGAGTGAGGGCAGAGCCAAGAATCAAATGGTGGAAGTTGAAAAAGGAAGACTGCAAGGTTGAGTTTAGGGAGAAGGTGAGACAGGCACTAGGTAGTAGTGAAGAGTTATCAGACAGCTGGGCAACTACAGCAGAAGTAGTAAGGGTGACAGCAAGAAGGGTGCTTAGCGTGACATCTGGACAGAGGAAGGAGGAAAAGGAAACCTGGTGGTGGAATGAGGAAATACAGGAGAGTATACAGAGGAAGAGGATAGCGAAGAAGAAGTGGAATAGTCAGAGAGATTCAGATAGTAGACAAGAGTACAAGGAGATAAGGCGCAAGGTGAAGAGAGAGGTGGCGAAGGCTAAAGAAAAGGTGTATGATGAGATGTATGAGAGGCTGAACACTAAGGAGGGAGAAAAGGACCGATGGGCTAAACAGAGGGACTGAGCTGGGAAAGATGAGCAGCAGGTTAGGGTGATATAGGATAAAGATGGAAATGTACTCACAAGCGAGGAGAGTGTGTTAAGCAGATGGAAAGAGTACTTTGAGAGGCTGATGAATGAAAAGAACGAGAGAGAGAAGAAGTTGGATGATGTGGAGATAGTGAATGAGGAAGTGCAGCGGATTAGCAAGGAGGAAGTAAGGACAGCTATGAAGAGGATGAAAAATGGAAAGGCCGTTGCTCCAGATGACATACCTGTGGAAGCATGGAGGTGTTTAGGAGAGATGGCAGAGGAGTTTTTCCATTACAGATTGTTTAATGGAATCTTGGAAAGTGAGAGGATGCCTGAAGAGTGGAGAAGAAGTGTACTGGTGCCGATATTTAAGAATAAGGCGGATGTGCAGGACTGTAGTAACTACACGGGACTAAAATTTATGAGCCACGGCATGAAGTTATGGGAAAGAGTAGTGGAAGCTCGGTTAAGAAGTGAGGTGATGATTAGTGAGCAGCAGTATGGTTTCATGCCAAGAAAGAGCACCACAGATGTGATGTTTGCTCTGAAGGGGTTGATGGAGAAGTTTAGAGAAGGCCAGAAGGAGTTGCATTGCATCTTTGTGGACTTGGAGAAAGCATATGACAGGGTGCCTCGAGAGGAGCTGTGGTATTGTATGAGGAAGTCGGGAGTGGCAGAGAAGTATGTAAAAGCTGCCGTGTTTAAGAAGCACTTGATGTTCTGTGAACGTCTGTATAACTGTTGATGGCTTTAATGTGAGGTTTCTTTAAGCTGAATGTTCTGCTTGGTTTAAAGCTCTTCACTTATTATGGTCCATTTTTTACCCTTGTCCTGTATTACTTGCTCCACTGCGTTGTGTCTTTGCGGACCTGGAGAAAGCATATGACAGGGTGACTAGACAGGGTTGTGGTATTTTATGAGGAAGCTGGGAGTGGCAGAGAAATACGTAAGAGTTGTACAGGATATGTGCGAGGGAAGTGTGACTGTGGTGAGGACTGCGGTAGGAGTGATGGATGCATTCAACATGGAGGTGGGATTACATCAGGGATCGGCTCTGAGCCCTTTCTTATTTGCAATGGTGATGGACAGGTTGACAGATGAGATTAGACAGGAGTCCCCGTGGACTGTGATGTTTGCATTGTGATCTGTAGTGAGAGTATGTAGCAGGTTGAGGAGACACTAGAGAGGTGGAGATATAAGAGGAGAGGAATGAAGGTCATTAGGACCACTGAGACAGACAACATGTGTGTGAATGAGAGGGAGGTCAGTGGAATGGTGAGGATGGAGGGAGTAGAGTTGGTGAAGGTGGATGAGTTTAAATACTTGGGATCAACAGGACAGAGTAATGGGGATTGTGGAAGAGAGGTGAAGAAGAGAGTGCAGGCAGGGTGGAGTGGGTGAAGAAGAGTGTCAGGAGTGATTTGTGATAGATGGGTATCAGCAAGAGTGAAAGGGAAGGTCGGTAGTGACACCAGCTATGTTATATGAGCTGGAGACGGTGGCACTGACCAGAAAATAGCAGACAGAGCTGGGGGTGGCAGAGTTAAAGATGCTAAGATTTGCATTGGGTGTGATGAGGATGGACAGGATTAGAAATGAGGACATTAGAGGGTCAGCTCAGGTGGGACAGTTGGGAGACAAAGTCAAAGAGGTGAGATTGTGTTGGTTTGGACATGTGCAGAGGAGAGATGCTGGGTATATTGGGAGAAGGATGTTAAAGATGGAGCTGCCAGGGAAGAGAAAAAGAGGAAGGCCTAAGAGAAGGTTTATGGTTGTGGTGAGAGAGGCCATGCAGGTGATGGGTGTGACAGAACAAGATGACGAGGACAGGAAGATTAGGAACAAGATGATCCGCTGTGGCAACCCCTAATGGGAGCAGCCGAAAGAAGAAGATGAAGATGTCCTGTAACGCTTGTTCCAGACCAGCCTCCCTCAGGACTGACGAATGTCTACTCAATTTTGTTGACCTCTTTTGTGAGTCGCTTTGGATTCAATCTACACAAACACATGTAAAGGTAAAGACGAGACCAAAGAGAGCCAGCCTGGAAAAGGAAAGCACGCATTTCTCGAGGCAGTAATAATCTTAGCAAACGGTGAAGTTTAAACATATTGAGCGACATGTTTAATCTCACATCTTCCCTGCTGAGTGCAAACGACAGGATTGCCTTTCCTCCTGAGTCAGCAAGTCTCCTGCTTCTCCTCTTCACCGCGAACACTTCAGCCATTTGTGACACTTTATCAGGCAGACATCTTCCTGCCCTGAAGGTTTTTTCTGTTTGTTTTGAAGTCCCAGCGAACGAAAGGCAATTCCTTTGCAATGAATCTCAAAGAGCAGCGAGACAAAAATGATCTTCTATTCTGCTAGAGGAAATTTAGAAGACCTGTCAGGTGCTTATCGGTTTAGGCCCCGGAGAAGTGATGGATTTACTTTAAAGAAGTGGTGACGGGCGACAGATTTATTATACAGTCCCCGCCGAGCCTGCACACGCACACACGTGACGAGAGTTATTTACTAGGAGGTGTGCACGGCGGCAGCCGCTCCGGATAAGTGAGCTCGACGACGCAGTCGGTTCGAATATTCAAAAGACCTGAACATTCAATTAAAAACAAAATAACTCCTGCAAATATCCCATATGGTCTGTCGATTTCCCAAAGTTCAATCCTCCAGGGGTTTTAAAGTTTTTGCATATCAGATGGATGTGTTTGGCTTCATGTTCAGCACTCAAAATGAGGTTTTAGTCCATTCATCCATTCTGGAGACATTTAATCTGCATCACTGTGCCGAAAAAAAAACAGCACCCAGCATTGCACGGGGCACCACCAAAATCAATAAATCGTGTAAAAGGATCAGACCCGATGCACTTGAAAAGGTTTGGGGCAGCCATCCATAAATTATCCCTGACTGCAATGGGTTAGGTTTTCCAGAGAAGTGATTGGTTTGGAGTCCAGACATGAACTGATGAAGACTTGGGAAGATGGCGGTTTTAAGTGATTAACCTGGAAGTGACATAGGGGAACTGGACGTGACCTCCTTCTGACGTCATCTTAGGTACCAGAACTAGAAGTGACATCTTTCTGTGCGCCAGAATCAGAAGTGACATCTTCAATGTTGAGTCAGATACGTTTCCCTGCGGCTGGCGAAATGCTGCTTGGGACTGTCAACATAACTTCCAGTTCTGGGCCTGATGACGTCACCTCTGTCTCCGGGCTCGATGATGTCACTTCCAGTTCCAGGCCCGATGATGTCACCTCCATCTCCGGGCCCAATTGCATCACTTCCAGCTCCAGGCTCCATGACTTCACTTCCAGTTCCAGGCCTGATGATGTCACTTCCAGCTTCAGGTCCAATGACATCACCTCCGTCTCCGGGCTTGATGACGTCACCTCCATCTCCGGGCCCAATGACATCACTTCCAGTTTCAGGCCCGATGACATCACCTCCATCTCCGGGCTCGATGACATCACCTCCATCTCCGGGCCCAATGACATCACTTCCAGTTTCAGGCTCCATGACATTACTTCCAGTTCCAGGCCTGATGATGTCACTTCCAGTTCCAGGTCCAA
>JANRMT010062797.1:16388700-16398774 GCA_026402145.1 Polypterus bichir lapradei | reverse complement strand
TGATGACGTCACCTCCATCTCCGGGCCCAATGACATCACTTCCAGTTTCAGGCCCGATGACATCACCTCTGTCTCCAGGCTCGATGATGTCACCTCCATCTCCGGGCCCAATGACATCACTTCCAGTTCCAGGCTCCATGACATCACTTCCAGTTCCAGGCCCAATGATGTCACTTCCTCCATGTGACTTAAAAAATGCTATTTTGTTAGTCAAGAATCATTTCTATTTTGGACTCAACTCTGTAAGTCCCAAAACACACAACATCTTTAGAAATGTTTATAATGTGGCAAAATTGTTCTTCAACAACAATGAAGCTCTGTGGAGCACAAAGGCTAAAGAATTTGCCCAAAACAATAAGACAATCGAATGCAATTCAAGTTCCAGTACAGCAAGCGAAATGGAAAGCATAAAGTCAAAAAAATCCATTGAATCAAAAAAAAAAATTTTTGAAAATCCAGTGAGTCAAAATAAACATATGAGAAGAAGTCACCAATCTCTACTATGAGGGTAAATCAAAACGTAAAGGCAATTTGAAAATTACACAGTAACTGCTAGAGACAGAAGATGAGCGATACAACACATTTGCAATGGCTTATGGGTAGTCCAAACATGCACAGCGTGGCATTGGTTTAGTTGAAGTGAAGATCAAATGAACATGGGCGCTGTGCTGTGGGATCGCACCATCTTTGAACAATACGCCATAGTGAAATTTCTTTTGGGTGGAGGGGATGAAACCTTCTGAAATTCACCAAACGATGTTGACTTGTGCAGTTCAGTAAGCTGTTTGGGTGTCCATCTTCGCAGGACCCCAAGTCATCACACACTCCGGCCTGTGCAGGCCCATAGCTGATATCCAAATGTGCAGCAACAGCGGACAATATTATCTGTCGGTCTTCTCTGATGAAGGCCATGTCGATGTGAGCTTGTGTGCGCAATGCTGATGGTCGACCAGCTTGAGCTTCATCGGTCACACTTGTTCCACCACCGCTGAGGTGTTTATGGTGGAGCGGCTGGATGGAAGCCACTCTGGATTATACGGCATATGACAGTTTAAAGAACTCTGTGAGCAGGAAAAGGAAAAGATTCTCCGGTCTGATGAGAAATTCCTCTGCTGAGATGGGAAAACGTATCAGTAGGAGGACCTTCTTAGCATCCATCCATTAATCAAGCTTTAATGGTGGAGTGGCTAGATGTAGACCACTCTTGAGTAAAAGGCATATGACAGTTTCAAGGACTCTGAGAGCAGGAGGAGAAAGATTCTATGGTCTGATGATATTGAACCCTTTGGGCAGAACTCCAAGCACTATGTCAGGTGAAGACCAGGCTCTGCTCACCACCTGCCTGGTTTCATCTATAGAGTGAAGTATGGTGGCGGCAGGATCACACTATGGGGGTACAGGGACAGGGAGAATGGGCAGGATTGAGGGGAGGATGAATGTGGCCAAATACAGAGGGGTCTTTGAAGAATACAGACCTTTCAGCATGGCAACGGCCTGAAGCATAAAAGCCAAGACAACGCTGGGGTGGCTTTGGGACAAGTGTCTGAGTGTCCTCTCGTTTTCATGGTGTGTCTTTGGCACTACAGTATTCAACGTGCAATGCTATGTTCTTCTGATTGCGTTGTGTTTTCAATATATTTTGTTGCTGGTTCCCGGTTGTCACACATGTGTGCATGGAAGGAAGCTTAAGGGCTCTGATGATGGCATTTACCCACCGAACCACGGGTTGGCGCTATGTCCTAATGCTGTCCCTCTTCCTCCCTCAGTAGACTGACGGTTGTTCCACCACAGACGTCACTTCTGTTGCCCACCCTCCTGGACCTGCCCCTTCCTACAAGAGCCCAAATGACTGGAAATTCGGCCATCTTGAGGCAATTCAATTTTGGGCTCCTGTCTGTAAAGACCTTACCCACAACTTGTTGTTGTGTGTTTTTTTTATCTACAACGTTGTTGCAATCATACGGGGTCACCAGGGCGGTGCCCCAAAGCCTTTGACGTTGGTTTCTCTCCTCTTTATTGTCTGCCTGAACTTTTCTCCATGTACTCTGGTTTCTTCAGATTAAACAGTGACTATAACTTGCCCCTCTATGTAAGACGCCACCCATAACAGAGTGGCACTCATCCATGGCTTCTTCCTGCTTTGTATCCAATGCTGCTAACCAATGACCCTAAACTGGATTAAGCTGCTTTGAGAATGTCATGGTATGTTCTATTATGTTCCATCTAGCCATCCTCAATTTTTGCTCTCGCTCCTGTTCGCTCTTCCCAGACGTCTCACAAGGCCTATGGCGTCTTTGACCTTTAGCCTGTTCTTCTTGACTTTCTTTAGCCCAGGGCCATGTTTTGTGAGATTTATTAGCTCCACATCCTGACCTTTTCCTGTATAATTACATATATCTCCGGTTTTCTCAATCACTAGTCTCACAGATTTTAATTCACCTATGAAATTATGAAAAACCAGACTGAAGGCGGCCATCACCTTCACCTCGGGCCCAATTTTGTCAATGAGCAGCCAACTCTGAGCCCTCCTTTAATGAGAGCTCACCCATCGGCTTGCTGGTAGGATCTGGCACTACAGGTGCCTCTACAAAGTGTTGGCTCTCTCACAAGTGTTCACATTGTACTATGAAACAGCACTGAATCACAAAGGATGGAATTTGGATTTGCTGACTTCAACGGAAAAAGACTCAAATGCCAAAGATCTCTGTAAAGCTGCACTCACTGGATATAATAATAAATAATAATAGATTTTATTAATTCATTTATGTATTTATAGCGGATATGAATTTAATTGCACATTGTCACACATGTGCAAATGGGATGCAGCTAAAGGGTTCAAATGATGGTAATGCCACGCTGGGCCAGGGGGTGGCAGTGAGCACTAACCCTTTCTGTCTTTCGCCTGCAGACCACCCCAGGGAAATTCTGCATTGGACCTCTCAACATCACTTCCAGTTCCGGGCCCAATGGTGTCACATCTGGTTCTGGGCCAGATTACGTCACCTGTGGCTCTAGGCTCGATGACGTCACTTCCAGTACCAGGTCTAAAGACATTGCCTTCGTTTCTGGGCTTGATGAAATCACTTCTAGTTCCAGGCCCAATAACATCACATCCAGTTATGGGCCAGATGAAGTCACCTCCATTTCTAGGCTTGATGACGTCACTTCCAGTTCTGGGCCCAATGACATCACTTCCGGTTCCAGGCTCGATGACGTCACTTCCAGCTTCCAGGCCCGATGACTTTGCCTCAATTTCCGGGCTTGATGACGTCACTTCCAGTTCCAGGCCCGATGACGTCACCTCCGTCTCCAGCTCAATGCAGACCACCCCAGGGAAATTCCACTTGGGCCTGTCAACATCACTTTCGGTTCCAGGCCCAATAACATCACATCCAGTTATGGGCCAGATGAAGTCACCTCCATTTCCGGGCTTGATGACGTCACTTCCAGTTCCGGGCCCAATGACATCACTTCTGGTTCCAGGCTCGATGATGTCACTTCCAGTTCCAGGCCCAATAACATCACATCCAGTTCTGGGCCAGATGAAGTCACCTCCATTTCTAGGCTTGATGACGTCACTTCCAATTCTGGGCCCAATGACATCACTTCCGGTTCCAGGCTCGATGACGTCACTTCCAGCTTCCAGGCCCAATGACGTCACCTCCATCTCCAGCTCGATGATGTCACCTCCGGCTCCAGGCCCAATGATGTCACTTCCTCCACCCGACTTTAAAAATGCTAATTTGTTATCCAAGAATCAGTTCTGTTTTGTACAAAACTCTGTAAAGACCGACTGATGATTTTTTGCCCTCTTTTTCTGGCCAAATCGCTGATATATACGGGGTGGCTAACCCAAACCTTTTTTTCTGTGTTCTTCTCTTTTACTTACAACATGTAGTGATGGACTCACGTCCCAAACAGCATGGTCCTTTATAGCTGGGAGGCCAAAATAATGGATGGAGACTGCGAGGCTGCCTTCATGTGCTCCCTCAGTCTAGTGGAGCTGCTGCTTACACAACCAGAGAGCTGCTTTGGAGTTGGATGTCTGATGGGCAGCCTGTCAAGAGCAAAGGTTCAGCCTATAAAAGGATTCGGGTCAAAAAGGAACAGTTGAGTTCAGATACAAGAAAATTCAAGCTTACTGTTGGGTGGGATAACCAAATGACTGGGCGAGAAGTTCAACTGAAACAATAAGCATGGGTACAAAGCCACAAGACAGAAACCATTAAGAAGGATAACAGAATGTCAGGTTATATAGCGCCTTGACATGTGCAGTACAAGTCACAGGAGGTTCTGCTCAAGCTTTATAACACACTGGTGAGGCCTCATCTGGAGTCCTGTGTGCAGTTTTGGTCACCAGGCTACAAAAAAGACATAAAAGAATGTCCAGAGAAGAGCGACTAGGCTGATCCCAGGGCTGCAGGATGTTGTTATGGAATTCCATGTGTAGCTGCACTTCTTAAATGGACTGCAAATCCCAGCATCCATTCATGCATTTTATTGTTATCTTTGAATTATTATGTTTTATTCTTATGTATTTTCTGTTATGTTTCTAACTATGTACTGCTTTAAAGTTGCTTCTGTTCCATGTTTTTTGTGGGTGGAGCCCAAAGAGGGCGGGGCCACCTTGGTATCACCATGTCTGTGCCCCTCCCTCTGGCCAAAACCGTATTGAAGTCTGTTGGAGTAACAACGAGTACTGTGTTCTTATTTAAATTACTGTTTTTGATTTTATTTATTTTGCTCTTTTTTTTTTAAATTCTATTACTCGATTTATATTTTGGGACTTGTTTGCCTTTGGATTGCCTTTTTGGAAACTCCTCTGTACCTCTTTTTAGCTTTTGTGAGCTTTTCTTTGTATTTTTTGAAACTTTTGAAAATCAACTCTTTCTTTTATAATGATTCTTTGTTGCCCTTCTCTGAACAAGCAGTGGTTTTCGGTCACCCTCCTCTTATAGGGTTTTGGAGTTGTTTTTTGGGACAGTTAAGTTTATTGTAAAGGTTAAAATCCCTTTTGGGATAGCAAGGTGGGTTAAAGTCCACTCTGGTGAGCCTTTTTCCAGACAGGATACGTAGGCCCTGGCCTGGCCAGTGAAGTCTTATGTAGGCCTCTCACCCATGTATGTTATGGTTCTGAATACAAATCATGGCACGTGTGAGTTATGAGTTAACACTGATGGAGTCGAACCTTTATAGATTAACTAAGCAGAGATTAAGAGTATGAAGTGATAGAAGTGTTTAAAATTATGAAGGGAATTAGTCCAGTGGATCGAGACTGTGACTTAAGGGTAAATTTTGCACAAACATTAGGAGGTTTTTCTTTATACAGACAACCACAGACACCTGGAATAAGTGACCAAGTAGTGTGACAGACAGTACGGCTTTAGGGACTTTCAAAAATTGACTTGATGTTATGTTAGAAGAATTAATTGGATAGGACTGGTGAGCTCTGTTGGGCTGAATGGCCTGCTCTCGTCTAAAGTTCTTCTAATGTTCCAGTGACACAATGTTGTTGAAATGTGCAGTGGTGTGACCTTTCTTGTCATCTAAGTGTCTTTTATATTACAAGGCACTTTATCTATCAGCTGTTATAAGCTTCTGCCTCAAAATATTATAATTTCCAAAAAATGTTAACATGAGGCCTAAACCTCTGTGCTGGTGCCTCAGACTTTCCTAACCGTATTCTCCAATCTCAACATGTAAAAACGAAGCCCTGCCTCCTAAATCGAGCCTCAGGCTTCTCTGAGGCCTAATCGCCAAAGTGGGCTTTTCCTCAAAAAGTGCAAAGTCCAGATTCAAACCAATATTTTAGAAATATTGAACGGGAAGAAAGAAAGCCGTGAAAACACCTCGTTTAAGTCATAATCAAGTAAAGCTCATTGAAAAATGAAGAAAAGTGTGTTACAAAAAACAAATAATTCTGTACAAAAAATATTAAAAAGGAGCAACTAAAGGTGCGCCCAGTGGCATAGCTGTGACCCGACATTTGCGCGATAGACATATGCGCGCTGACAAAATAGTGCCGATTAAAACGTGGCATCAAAATCGCGCCGACAAAATCGCGAAAGTTTCATTAAATATGAATTACTAGTTTAAAGCATATATAATAATGTTTATTTTAGAAGTCAATATTATGAGACGTGGCATGCGTAACACATAATGTGTATATAATGCACACGTACGCGTCCCACTCTCTTGGTCTCTCTCGCGATTTTGTCGGCGCGCATTTGTCGAAAACCAGTTAGCGGTTTTGTCGGCGCTCATTTGTCCATCGCAGTTTTGTTGGGGCGCATATGTCTATCGCGCTTTTGTCAGTGAACCGGCGTAGCTCGAGTTTGTGCTGCTCGGGGCGGTGCTTCAATTTGCCCCCCGCCAACATATCTGAATATGTTAACCTATTTAAATAGAAAATTAAAATGATGTATAGCGAAAAATCAAGATACATTTTGCATATTCATATATAGAGAAACAGCAGTAATTTTTCACATGTAATTATTTATAAGCATTTGACTAGACAAGAATACAGTATAGACGCACTGATTAGCCGCGTTCTAATTATTAGTTTAATATAATTACGCTGCAAAAACCAGAACCAGTGTAGTGTACAAGTGAGAGGTGGGGATGTTTTCTGAGCAGAGCAAGAACGCATTCGGATTGATAATGAAACAAAATTATAAATTGTAAATTTATCTTCCTAGAAATTATTATCGGTGTAATGTTTAGGTGTATTTTTGTTATTGCCTCATAAATTTCAACTGCTGTGTCTGATGTCGTCACAGAAGGACAATCTGACAATTATTTTTGAAGCATTTGTGGATAAAAATCAGAGAATTTGACTTTTTTCATTCATGAGTGATATTTTTCCGAACTCTGCTGCTTACACACGAATTGTGCTGAGCCTTTGGCCAATAATGTGCTGCCTGGGGCGGACCGCCCCTAGCTATGCCACTAGATGTGCTTAAAATATGCAATGTAGAAGCAAACAAAGCAAGTCCATAATCCAAAAATCAGAAACCAGAAAACAGGGGAAGGAAAAGTCGAAAAGCAAAAATATCCAAAAGTACAAAGCACTGCCGATGATAATTGTCCACAACTCAAGGCCGATTTGGAAGGTCTAGGCCTCTGGCTGGACATATAGGATGAGGACGGCCCTCTAGAAGTGCATCATTGTGCCATGGTGCTATATAAAGTGGACAGGGCACACGCTCTTAAACATAATACAGAAATCATAAACGGCGATATTCAAAGCAAGGCATACAAAAGGGCAAACAGTATAATCGCAGACATAATATAAGCATTAATAATAATAATAATAATGATAATAATAATAAGCAAATGACCAAAAAATTAAAAGATCACAGAAAAGGGAAGCTACACTGAATTCAGGGCGGTCGAGTGGTGAAGGCTTTGGACTACAGACCCTGAAGTTGTGGGTTCAAATCCCACTACTGACACTGGGTGACCACAAGCAGGTCACTTCACCAATTGGAAAAACAAAAGAAATGAAACCAATTGTCTCATAAATGTGAGCCATCTTGGATAAAGGTGTCTGCCGAATATGTAAATGTAAACCTCAAATACCCTAAGTCACCGTGGATGAGTGTGTCAGCCAAAGAATAAGTAATAATAATGACATAAGCCTCATGGCTGAACACAACGAATCTTTAAAGCGATGCTTGATTATGATTTGTTTTTGACATTCTTTATTGTATTTTTTCTATTTGATCCCCTGCTTATTCTCTTCTTTCCTATTCATTTTCATATTGATGGCAGGTGTTTTAATATATTCACTTTTACTTTTCCATTGAAATGACTCAATATTCCGGCACGCCACCTTGGGTTGGTCTCTGCCTTGTGTCCAGTCCTGCCAGGATTGGTTTTGGTCCCCCCCCGAAATCCCAAACGGGACCCCGCGGCTATGAGCCTGTTCTGTTCTGTTCTGATTAAACTGCGACTGGCACAGTGCTGGTCCACCGTTTGATCTTTGATTTTCTCTGCGCTGCTTCTATCTCTGAAATTACTATCATTACAGCAAATGATATACTGCAGCTGTATGCATTACATATTTACAATCCATTAAAGCCACTAATGTTGACGTTTTCAAAATTCTAAATCGCTGTTTCAAAGATTGAGGCGTACGCCTCCTAAATCATGAGAAAAGACAGTTAATCACGAGTGAGATGTACGACTGTGACCTTCGAAACAGCAAAAAAAAAGCAGAATTCAGGCTGAAAAGAGGAGGCTAGGAGCTCAAAACCCCTCGGGCAACATTGGGTTAAAGGTTTAGGACACTTCTAACTCCCAGCATGCATTTGGCAGGCCTTCCGATTCAATCTGTTGGGGAGCAGCTTGTGTTTACTGCATGGGCAGCCTGACAAAACTGCGTTCTGATGTTGATGAAAGAGTGGCCACGATATACAGTAGGAGGTGGGCATGTCTACTCCATTCCAGCACACACTGTGTCCATCTGTGGGCATATTGGCCAGTCTCTGTTTGCACCTTGTAAAACCAGCACTGTGTCAGAGGGAGCTGGGGTCTGTCCTGAGAGCAGGACGCACAGAATCAGGCAGCTATAATGTCCCAAGCCCCTTCTTCTTTGGCATCATTAGCTCGAGTGACTCAACCAGCCACTTATCTGTCTATCTATCTAGCAGGCCAGCTATCTATTGTAACCACCAGGGGGAGCCATACCTCATGATTCTGGGTTTAAGTAAAAGATATTTATTTAACTCAGAGCACCCTTACAGTAAGCACACATGCAAAGATCAAAGAGCAATGCCTTACTCAAAGAGTGCTGCCCGTTGCCTCCCAACTTTAGCTTCCCGATTTGAGGCAGCAGGCTTCTTTTCAAGTACAACCCAGGACTGCTTCCAGTGTCACCACATTGCCAGTTGGGAGCACTTCCAGGTCCCGTGGAAACCAGTATTGTCCTGCCCCAACAGCGCCCTCTGGGGGTACCCAAAGACCACGACAGGGCTGCGCTTCTGCACTCCAATACCCATGCAACCCTGCTGGTGTCCTGATTGGGATTAGCCTTGAAGAACATGGGGGTATGTTTCTGGAATCTATCTTCAGCCAGTCCATTCATTACAGACCATTCCCACCCATGGGTCGTGTCTCCAATCTCATGGTCCTTCCATTGTGGCATCCAGTCCTGGTAAGAACTCTGTCCCTATCCCTGTCTGTCCTCTATGGCAGTGGTTCTCAACCTGTAACAAAAAGGGGGGCGCGAAGATGTGAAAAAAAGAAAACAAGAATCAAAAATATGAAAAAAAATCTGTTGAAACCAAAACAAATTAACTTAAACTACATTCTGATACTCGAACAATAAATATAGAGTTAGATAAATGACGATAAAAGTTAAGTAGGTATAATAAAATATGCATCTACATTTCAAAAAAATGTTAGGGGGTGCGTGATTAAAACTGTTATGAAAACTCGGGTCGCAAATACTTAAAGGTTGAGAAACGCTGCTCTATGGCATTTGCACTATCTATCTATCTATCTATCTATCTATCTATCTATCTATCTATCTATCTATCTATCTATCTATCTATCTATCTATCTGTTATATAGTGCCTTTCATATCTATCTATCTATCCATCTATCTATTATATAGTGCCTTTCACATCTATCTATCTATCTATCTATCTGTTATAAAGTGCCTTTAATATCTATTATATAATGCCTTTCTTATCTGTGATATAGTGCCTTTCCTATCTATGTATTGTCAGACACGTGTGATTGGGAGACAGCTGAAAGGCCTAAATGATAGAAATTCCACAACAGACCAGGTCCTAATGATGTCACTTCCGGTCCTGGTGACATCACTCCTGGTTCCAGCCCAGATGACGTCATTTCCTTTACCGGCCTTTAAAGCCGCCATCTTACCTCCATACTATCAGTGCTATTTTGGACTCAAACCTGTGAACATCTCTGTTCAATTTTACTTCAGTTTTGCAGGCTGGAAACAATATATGGGTGCTTTTCATATCTATCTATCTATCTATTATATAGTGCCTTTCACATCTATCTATCTATCTATCTATCTATCTATCTATCTATCTATCTATC
>JANRMT010062797.1:16355879-16369923 GCA_026402145.1 Polypterus bichir lapradei | reverse complement strand
CACAGTCTCACACACAAACACACACACACACACACACACTACAGGACGGCCACCGCTCATCGTGTTTCTCCCACACTCGCGCACATCAACGCAGACCTCACGGACCGTCTGCCGTCCCACCCACTGATGTCTTTTCCCATTTTGACCTTTGCTCCTCTGTCACGTGACTCCTTGAGTGTTGCAGAGACAAACAGGCCCCCAAACCTCACCCAGTTCTTATCCCCTGTCACCCAGCCATTCTTCCATGGAATCTCAGGTGACCGCTGGCATTTACTCCGAAACAGCCGACTGATGGGAGGCCTGAAGGACACTCCAGCCCAGGAGACATCAGAAGGTCTCGTCTGCCACTGGACTTGTGTGAAACGTTGAGCTAGAAGACCAATCTAGTCACAAAATGATCTGTGACATCTAACAGGTTAACTGAGCTCACAAGCTAAGGCTGCCCTCCCCTGGCACAGACGGCAGAGCCCTAATTTCTGAACATGCCCTCTTGAAGGTAAATCCAGGTCATGGACCTCCTCTGGGTTTCAGCTTTCATCCAAGCTGCATCTTGAGCGCCGTGTGGAGAGTCGGGGAGGCACGTGCCAGGCCTTCAAGGCACCACAGAAGACGTAAGCAGAGGACGCTGGCTTGTCTACCTGCTGTCATAAACATGACGGCCACACAGCGAGCTCCCCGTTTACCTGATTATATCTGGGAAGAACTGCAGGAGCAACGAGTGGGATTCTTTACAAGCAGGAGGAGTGGCGTCTGTCATCTTAGGCTGATCTGACTAACCTACGGGGGGGGCGGACACCTGGCATTTACATGGATATTTAGTTCCAGCAATAACTTCAACTCGATATCTGACTTCACGTTGTACATCCACAGTTAATGCCCCCCGGTGTCACGTTGATTATGGGGTTTGTTGTTTCCTTTGAATTGTTTACAGGTCAGAGCTGCTTGACAACATGAGGGGCCGAGTATAGTGTTATAATAACAGCGTTCTGTTTCTCAGGCCGCAGCTCCATCATGACCAAAGCTGAAATTAAGGCAAAGCACAAACAGCAGGATGAATCGAAAGGAGAAAATTAAAGATGGTGTCACGCATGCGAATCTGTAGATCACCATCCAAGTTCTTCCCAGGTGTGTGATACCACTCCAGGCTGAGAGGGTTGCGCTGCCACTAACAGTCTTGCTATTCTCTTCCTCCATTCATCTGCCCCTTCCGGTCCCTGAGCTTCAATTGGGCAACATGCCCAGAATTTAGACGTCATTCATCACGGAGACAAACTGGCGAGAGGAGCGCCAGGCCTGAGGACCCAAAACGTTTTGACGCCGGTGTGGCACTTATCTTTGTCATCTTTTCTCACGGCACGTTTTTGTTTTGGATGTTATTAGTAAACGGCGAGGTCCATGTTGGCACCCCAAATTATTTCTGATTTTGTTGACTCACCTTCACTTTGGCTTCTTCACTCCAACATGTTGGACCGTCTGTCATGATGAGGTGATTTTTCTATCATTTGTTTTTACTTCCAGTGCAGTGAATGAGTGAAGTTTCAGAGTCATAAAAATATTTAGGACTGCCCCCTAAGAGTAGGACCACCTCCTTTAATATTTCTCTCATAAAGAAGGCCTGCAGTTCAATAAACAGGCACACGGGTGCGCCAGACCACAAAATATTTGTCTGGTTCTTCTGAGTGGGGTGGTCCTGCTGCGAGTTCAGGTCGAATTGACAGCTGTTTCAGACCAGAAGGGGCGGGGCTTGAGGAAGCAATGGGGCGTGGTCAGTCGTCTTCCTGGGTCACTTTCTCTGTGCTGATCAGAGCCAGTAAGGTGATCCTCCGACACGCGTGCGTGACTCCATTCTCTTTGTTTCCAGTGTTGTGCTGTGAGTTTTTATAAACTCCAGTGGGCCTCAAAAACATCATCGACATGTTTGCAGGGTTTTAGGGGTTAAGGAATCCTCCAGTCACTCTGATGCTGAACACAAGTAACACTCCCATGTTTTGTTTTTTTTTATGGGCGCAGGCATTTTGAGAGCCGCCGAGGTCAACCAAGAGATGTTTGGTGCTTTACTTCAGCAGGTCAGCGTCATGCAACTCCGAGTTGTCTACGAGTTGTCCGTTCATCTTTTTTGTTTTTGAATTTCAGGATACAAATTCTTTTTTTAATATAATTTGCGATTTGGCTCTGGTCACGTTTGAAGAGTTTGGAAATCTCTAAAGAAGGTGTGGTACTTTGTTCCTTAGGAACAGTGTAACCGCTGTGGTCATGACCTGTGTTTAATCGAAGTGACGACGTAAAAGGATGGCTAGGAATTCAGTTCCTTATCCTGTCTGTGACTCTCAAATAAAGCTCTGCTTGTGTGTTACTTTTGGGTTTGATTTCTTGCTTGTTCTCTTGACCTTGAATTTCGGCTTCTTCTACTTAAATTATTAGTCAGTCAGTCAGTCAGTCGGTCATTATCCAACCTGCTATATCCTAACACAGGGTCACAGGGGTCTGCTGGAGCCAATCCCAGCCAAAACAGGGTGCAAGGCAAGAACAAAATCCCCGGGCAGAGCGCCAGCCCATTGCAGGACACTCACACCCACACACCAAGCACACACTAGGGATCGCCAATGCACCTAACCTGCATGTCTTTGGACTGTGGAAGGAAACCCACGCAGACACGGGGAGAACATGCAAACTCCACGCAGGGAGGACCCGGGAAGTGAACCCGGGTCTCCTAACTGTGAGGCGCTACCTACTGTGCCACCGTGCTGCCTTAATTATTATTATTATTATTATTATAGTGAAGCCTTGGCATCAGTATCAGAAAACTTAACCCTTAGACCGCCGCAACAGTCAGATTCCAATGCAATTTGCCAGCCTGCCAGAGTCAAGTATATTCGGCGACGTACATTCATTGAATGCCACAACCAGCTATATTTGGTTCCCAGTGCAACTTGCCAGCACGTGTCGTACATTCGTTGAGCAGCCAGCTCATGACCACTGGTGCCCCATCCAGTGAATCAGACCTCACTGTCCCTGGGATTCAGCTGTTGCACTAGACAAGCCTGCTAGCATCAGCGTTGGCCTCTGTGTGCCTGCGTGCAGCCAGTTCAAGCGCAGTTGATTTACTGAGTTTCATCAATGGCGTCAGTTGCACCTTGGACATATTGTTCCAGTAGTTTTTTCTTATAGTTTTTACAGTTCATTGGCAGTGTGTAAAGCAATCAGTGTTGCAATAATTATGATGCTCTTTGCAAGAAAAAAATATGTGTTCCATTAAAATGTCACTTTTTTTTGGTGAATTGTGACATTTCCTTAAAAAGTGCAGCAAAAAAGTATTTGGCATCCCCCTCATAGCCTATGTGTCGGTTTAAGGGTTCAAAAAAGTTATCATCAGTGCCAATTTGTGGCAAAGGGTGTCATAAAATTGTGACGTCACTCATTCTGTGATACGGCCTCCTACTCCTTGCCAGGGCCATCTTAACGTATGGGCGCAATGGGCACTGGCTGGGTGGCTGCAGGAGCACAGGGGTCCATGCTGTTTCTGATGCCTATGTATGTTTCTATTTTGCTGTCTAAACAGGGGCCCCAGCACACAACTTTGACCCTATGAGGCTGGTAAGACAGACCTGCTCCTCGCTGGAACTGGGAGTGGGACGTTTTTGTCTCGTGTCCTACTCTAATGTCAGACAAATTCCTATCCTCATCTGACTTTTAGTGCAATTCCTACGAGTAACTCTGAGACACTCGATCGTTTCTCTGTGACAATTCTTGTCCTCATTTTAGTAGGAATTGTCATGATCTGGAGCCTCACGCATAACGCAGTGCGTAGAATTCGCACTAAAACATGGCGTACGGACAAAAGTGGAAATGTGCGTATGCAATGAGTTGTGCTGCCTGTGTGGCTTTAGGCCAAGGTTAGTTTTTATGCCTCACGACGTGAGCGTGGACACGGGTGTACATAACGTTTGTGTGCATACGCACCATTTATACATGAGGCCCCTGGAGTTTATTTTTAACTGTTTTTACAGTTTCTCTTTGGCCTCTACAAATAATTTAAACTAATTTTTGGGGTGATGAGGTTATGGATATCTGATCGTCACATTGATGTTTGCCACACGGTGTTAAAAAATGTGTCACCTTCTTTTTTTCCCCCAGTATGGGTTTTCAGTGTATTGAATTGATATTTTTCAGGTATTCATTTATTGGGCATCCTTTTACGAGAGTTAAAATATTTTTGTGTCTCACCCGCTACACCATTTTGACTTTAATGGGCGCCGACATTTTGTAGGTATTATGGAAGCAGTTGCTACAGGGCCACTATAAGTAAATAATCAAAACTGCCTGAGCACAATAAGACTGAGGTCAATGACAAGCATTTCTCACTTATTCAAGTTTCCGGATGAATACAAAGTGATAAAGCCTGTTAGGTTTTGAATCTCTGCGTTAAGAGTCTCGTTTGCGAACTTCGATTTACAGTTTAGCTTATTGTTTTGGGATAGAAGAAAGACAGGACTGATTTTTGGGTTAGGTACTTGGCTTATTTATTCAATAATGTCTCGTCTACTGTTCCTTTCGTTAAAACCATACAATGCAATATAATGCAATTTATTTTTGTATATCCCAAAATCACACAAGGAGTGCCGCAATGGGCTTTAACAGGCTCTGCCTCTAGACAGCCCCCCAGCCTTGACTCTCTAAGAAGACAAGAAAAAACTCCCAAAAAAACCCCAGTAGGGAAAAAAATGGAAGAAACCTCAGGAAAGGCAGTTCAAAGAGAGACCCCTTACTAGGTAGGTGGGGAGTGCAGCGGGTGTCAAAAAAAGGGGGTCAATACAACAGACAGAACAGAACAAATCCTCAATACAGTATAAAAATAAAAATATTAAAAGTACGGAGCAGAATTTAACAGTAGATGATATCACAGAATATGATTTGGATTTGTTCAGAGTTTTGGAGACTCAGCCATCAAGCTGCTGCCCCCAATTGGCCATTCCACGGCTGACACAGCCAATCCGATGAAAGGACCCCTCTACCCGACAAATCCTGTGATCCTCCATTAAGGATGACTTTACCTTAGGGAGGCAAAACAACTTGACAGGTGGGCCGTGGCACCAAGTGCCACATTTGAGTACCGTGAAGAGAAACAGAATAGGTGAGGGTTAGTAACAAATTCTAACTATCATGTTACTTATGTTTTAGTGCTAATGACTAACAACAGAGATGCGGTCTGCACAGTTAATCAGCAGCTCTAGTCAGGGTGTGCTAAACTGAAGTAGTAAGTCTTCAGCCGGGATTTAAAGGCTGAGACCGAAGGGGCATCTCTTATAGAAGCAGGAAGACCATTCCACAGTTTAGGGGCCCTGTAACTAAAAGCTCGACCTCCCATTGTTATTTTATTAATCCTTGGAATCATAAGCAGACCGGCATCTTAAAATCTTAATGTGCACTCTGGTTTGTAAGTCATGATAAGTTCAGACAAGTAAGCCGGACCTCGACCATTTACTGCTTTATATATTAAAAGGAGGATTTGGAAATCTGCCCTAAACTTAACCTAAACTTAACTTATGTGTTCGTATTTTCTTGTTCTTGTAATATCTCATGACAGAACAGATAACAGTGAAGTGACCAAGGAACCAAACCCCACTTCCCCAGATGTAACGTTTTTGCTAGTGCAGACGTTAGGAATCAGGTGGATGTAGAAACAGAGACCCCCAAGGACATTTCCAGACCAAAAACTATCCATTGGATTCAGGTTTAGGTTTATTGTTTGTTCCACAGTCAGCACATAACACAAGTGGTGTCACATCTGGGGTCAGTTGAGTAGTTTTAAGACTACAGAACTAATTTAAAAGACATTTTTGGTGGCCAGCTATGAATAACGACATATTGATTCATGCAAAAAAATGCTATTGAGCAAATATCTGTTAATTGTCCCCCTGTTACGGTGACCGTTGCCCATATCTTAAAAGCCTTGGGGGCCTGCATCCCTGGATTCCATCCATCCATCCATCCAATTTCTAACCCCCTGAATCCGAACACAGGGTCACGGGGGTCTGCCGGAGCCAATCCCAGCCAACACAGGGCACAAGGCAGGAACCAATCCTGGGCAGGGTGCCAACCCACCGCAGTCCCTGGATTCCATTACCAGTATTAGTTGTAGTACACAGGCTGCCCAATCAGCCCACTTTACTCCTGCTAATACCAGTTAGAGTGAAACATCAGGTTAACAAATCAGTAAGCAGGACTCCTGGCCAATGAATGAGGAGGACGTGGCTTAATCCCGTTTGAGCCTGCTTCACTGCCATGCACATTAGTTTAACAATGTTAAAACTGTACTGATCCCTGGACAATACGATTATACAGTAAATAAAAATAAATAATAAGGAGAACGGGCAACCAACACCATTGCACTACTGACCTCACCAAAGTGGGTCAATCTATTGGGTGACATAGGTGGTCACCTAGGGGCGTCATCACTAGACGGGTGCCATTTATGAAAGTTAAGGGCTGTGGGTTTCATGTGGTTACCATTTATCAAAGTAAAAGGACATATACTGAACAACCCCAGTCATCAAAATTTGAAGATAATAACCGGCTGACATTACCCACTGGATGCCATTTATGAAAGTGAAAGGGCATAGGCTTGACAACCCAGTCATCGAAATTTGATAACACTAACTGGGCAACGTTACCCACTAGACACCATTTATGAAAGTAAAAGGAGCGCAGGCTCCATAAAGTCCACAGTATGTACACAGAGGGGGGGCCATTTGTGTTACTGAAGGGGCACGAGCTCCAAACACAGAGGGGAACTAATAAATCTAATAAGCCCGTCTACCCCGCCTAGAGCTCCAAATGGGCTTCACCCAGTATTGTTACCCACACGCAATGCAACTTCAAAAGAAATCGATATTATATATGACTTGCAAGAATGAATATTTAAATAAGGCACAGTACAGCAAATGCCCACTGAGCAGAACCCTCCTCAATACTTAACACATACAAAAAGACCCCACAATGTGCAGCACACCAACAGAAAAACAAACAAACCAGTGCTTTAATGGTAATAGAAATAGAAAAATGTCCAATAAGTCCACAGATAAACCGAAATAAGCGAAAAGCGTTGTCTGGAATAACAGAGACGTCTGGGTGGTCTTATGGTAGTAAAGAATCTGGTAACAATTCACTCTACCGGTTGGGATTACACAAAAAGATCCAAGAAAATTCTGGAATACTCTGTCGTAGTCGTCTTAAGGTGGTCTGTGTTTTCTACTTCTACGTCTGTCCTGCTGTTAGCCTCCTTTTCCCAGTAAAACTCCTCCCCTTTCGTTTCCTGTATTCATCACTTCTGTTTGTGCCTTGACTCCTCCCCCTTCTGGCAAGGCACATTCCCATTGGTCCTTTCACTGTAAGCATGCCAGCTGCAGAGACTGTAAGACCTGCCCCTTCACTAAGGTTGAGTCAGACTCCTGTAACGACAACAACAGAAAATGGCGGGGGAATAATCCTCGTCATGACCGCTGTTACAATGGCATGTTTGGGACGCTGTGAGTGTACACATGGATTCTACGACACAGGTAATTTGACATTTTATTTTTTCAAGGACACATTGCCACTATTTGCTGTTGCTCAGATTTGTGTCCTCATTCAAGCCCATTCTGTCCAGAATTTGTTCTCTCCACTCTTCATGATAACGTGACATGAAAATAGTCATCACCACAAACGACACAAGGTGAGTATCAAATACAAGGACGATTATTTTTTGGGTGGACTGTTCCTTGTAGTGCCCAGCACAGCAGACACAGGTTGGGCTATGTGCTGAGCCTGAATGTTCTAGTGTGAGCGATTGTGCCACACTTCACATTGCATTTGGCGCTCCCTAAAAAGTAATATCATCTGCGGTCACTTCCTGCCTTATGCCAGATGCTGCTGTGATAGGCGCCAGCTTCCCTCAGTTGTACAAAGAGGTTATAGAGAAGGGATGGGTGGATTTGGTCCTTTGGATACCTCAAAAACAATTAAACATGCATTCTCAGGGCAGGATCATAGGGGTCAACACCGATCCTGGAAACATTGTGTGCAAAACCTTGAGCAGCACCTAATGGGACAGCAGCACATGGCAGAATAAACTCTCATGTGCGCCAGTGGCACGCCCTCCTAGGGTGGTGTCACATATGCACACCAGAGGGTCCCCTTCCGGGCTCATCGGATGTAAGCACTACCACTCCAGGACACAAAGTGGGCGCTGATGGTATTGTCTATTTTTTCCTCCCACCAAGTGAGAACAACTGACTCCACCCATTCCGGACCAGAGGCCCCACCCCTTCCATTCCTGAGACTCCACCCTTACCAGTCCTGGGACCATAAAGTGAAGATGCTTCCGGAAGAGGTCATCCCCAGAGCAGATGCCACTCCGACCGGACCCTGCGACCACTCCTAGGAGCATTGAATTGCCAAAGTGTGCCAGTTTGTTTTGTGGGAGTATTTAAGTATTAAAGGGGGCAACCTGGTTGGTGTCCCAAAATTTTTTTTGCATGACGTGTGTGTTCCCTCGGTCAACGACAATGGGAGTTTGGATACGCAGGGAGGGCAACAAAATTGCAAAATTAGGCAAAACTTTACCATTTGGCTGACGCTTTTATCCGTCTGAGATACAAACGGCGGCATCTCCTTTTGTAGTTCCACTTGAAGCTCAGGCAGGTGAAGTGATTTGCTCAGGGTCACACAGTGTCAGTAGTGAGATCTGAACCTCAGAGGTCCAAAGCCTTAACTGTTATGCCACATTGGCAGTTTTGTGATTTGTTTCATTGTATAGGTAGACAACCGTTCTGAGGGGCACTAAACCCAGAGCTGCACCCCTGATCCACAAACGGGAAATTCTGAATTCTCAATCAACCTAACGTGTTCGGCTTGAAGGAATTGGGAGGAAAACCCACATGAATACACGGAGAACATGAAAAGTCCACACAGGCAAGAACTGGGAGTAGAAGCTAATAACTGTGGCACCGTGCCACCCAAGTTTTAAAGTGATACACCTACAATGTATTTGACTGATTCTGTCCTCTCTGGGGGGCTAACTCACCATGCTGACATTGTATTCGATGCTGTGAATGTCACTTCAGTGTGCTGTGAGCCGGAGTCTGACACTTTCTGTCATCGGCAGGTACCAAGGAGTGAAGGCAAAACAAAATCCGTCAATACTACAATTTGAAACGTGTCCATCAAAATTGTCAGGGGTCAAAGTAACTCCGAAAAGTGTTCATATGAGAAGAATGGACCTCCATACATGCGGTGTTAACTTCCAGAGGAACCAACCCTGGGCAGAAGGTCCAGTCTACTGCGAGATAAACTCATAGTCACTCAATCTGTGACAAATCTCATGAGGGACACCGAGAGAACATGAAAACTCCACACTGACAGCAAACAGGCTTGAATCTGAAGCCAGGTCTGTGATGGTGCGGAAGCCACAGCTCTAACCCTGTGCCCCCCGGTACAACAAAACAGCTGGCAGCGCTGCACAGACGGCAGGATCGGCCCGCACACCTGCAAGTGCGCGTGAGCCTTGAAACAACTGAAAACGAGCAAACGCAGACCGCAAGTGACGAGATCAAAGGGCTCAAGATGACTCACGCGGAGGGCCAGCTGCCAAGTGTAGTTCTATCTGTCGAGAAAGTTCACAAGTTCAGAGTGAGCGACTGCAAGGATAAGAGCTTTGAGTGTGGAGAAGGCGCTAGGAAAAATGATTACTATTATGGTGAAGATGCCTCTCTCGTTCTTTCGATTGCAGTCTTCTTCTTTCCCGTGCTTTACGTAAGTTGGCCTACCTGAAACACCACGAGATCCATCAATTCTTCTGGTGTCCCCCAAAGGATCAGCACGATATTCTCGTAACAATTTCCAACCTCGGAGCTAAAGTCTATCATCGGGTACAAGGCAGGAACCAACCCTGGACTGAACACTAGCCATGGCTGGTATTGTGACTGCTGTCCTTTATTACTTATTGTGTGGGACTTCTTGGTGGCTCTTCTGAGGTTTTTGAGGTTCAGGAATGTGTTTCCAACATGTATTTCATCCTATCTTGACTCTTTTCATTAATTTCTATTTTGTTTGGCATCTTATCGTGGCTAAATGGAACCATCCTTACCGGATGATGCTGCAGTTGTGACCCACTGGGCTGGCAACTTTGAGCAGCTGTTCAATACTGATCCTCCAGCTAGGACGTTGGACATCTCTGGGTCCGCGGTTCTTGAGGCTGATCCTCCAACTAGCTGTGAACCACCCAATCTCACCAGCTGAGGGTAGGGAAGGCTGCAGGGACCTGTGATATCTGGAAGTGAACTTCTCAAGCCTGGTGGTTAAGCTGTCCTCCTGGCATTACAAGCAATCTTTGCTTTAATTTGGGAGAAGGGCATCATCCCAACTGACTGGAAAACGGGACTTGTCATCCCTATCTGGAAAGGGAAGGGTGATCACCTGGATTGTGTCAACTTCTTGTTTTTGAAGAAAGTATGGTGCCGACTGTTGAGGCACGCCGTCAGCCGCTCTGGCTTTTTTTTTTCTCGTTAGTCCTGCTTTTTCCTCGGCTTACCTGCTCCTGTGATGCTCTTCCTGACTCAATGATTCGTTATGATCGCCTCACCCTTCTGGCTCTTTGAACGAGTGTGGGGGTTTCTCAACATCTGACCCCGGAGTTCAGTCAAACCTTTGGCCGACTGCTTGAGGAACTCCCTGTCTTCCTCATCATTGCCCACGGCTTGGCCGGTCGCCGATGGACATCTGCTTATCTGCTGCCTTCGACACAATCGATCACGACATCATGATCTCTCGACTCGAATCCTGGGCTGGTGTATCTGGCTTAGCCCTCGACTGGTTCAGGTCTTATTTCTGCAACAGGACTCTCAGAGTCATGCTAGACGATTTTTCATCTGAATCAGTCCCACTCCCATGTGGGGTCCCCCAGGGTTCCATTTTAGGGCCACTACTTTTTTCGATCTACAGCCTGCCTTTAGGTGCAATTTTTAGAAAACATGCAATTTCATATCACCTATATGCTGACGACTGCCAAATGTATTTCTCCCTCAAGCCAACTGACTCCACCAAACCAAACCTCTCCTCGACTGCCTATCTGACATTAAGGACTGGCTGGCTGTAAACTTTCTTCACCTGAACGATTCAAAAACCGAGGTCATTGTTTTTAGTCCCGATTGCAAACGGACCCCACCCCTTGGTCTCGACTCTCTTCCCATTCCAGTAACTTCGTCTGTCTCCAATCTTGGAATCAAAATGGATACGGTCCTGAAAATGGATGCTCAAGTCAACAGCACAGTAAAATCCTGCTTCTTCCATCTTAGGCGAATCGCCAAACTCAAGCCTATTCTGTCTAACCACCTCCTGGAATCAGTAATTCATGCATTCATTACGTCCCGGCTCGACTACTCTAATTCTTGCCTATATGGTATCAGTAAAGCCACTCTTTCTAGACTCCAACTGGCTCAAAATGTGGCTGCAAGGCTTCTAACTGGAAACAGCAGAAGCCAACACATTACACCGATTTTAAAAACCCTACACTGGCTGCCGGTTAGATTCAGAATCGATTTTAAGATACTCCTCTTAACCTATAAGGCGCTAAACGGTCTAGCCCCCGCCTATTTGAGTGTCTTGCTCCATCGTCACAATCCCCCCCGTGTTCTTAGATCCGCAGATCAGCTGCTCCTAACCGTTCCCAAGGCACGTTTTAAAGCTCGTGGTGAAAGGGCTTTCTCCGTCTGTGCACCCAGGCTGCCTTTAGTGGTTAGGCAAGCCGCCTCAGTCGCCACATTTAAATCACGCCTAAAAACACACCTCTTCACATTGGCTTTTAACTCTTAACCTGTCTCATTTCCACTTGCTTCTTGCTATTTCTTTATTTTATTGGGTCCCCTGACCTGTTTTTAGTACCTCTGTTTTAAATTCTCTCTTAATGTTTGTTTTTAATTTTTGTTATTAGCCCTGCTTCTTTTTAACTGTACAGCGCTTCGGTCAGTTGTAATGCTGTGTTTTTAAGCGCTCAACAAATAAAAATGGTATGGCATGGTATGGTACAGGGGGATAACGCTGCTCTCAGTGCCAGGTGAGGTCCTTGCTAGGGTCGTCCTCAATAGGATCCGTGATCACTTGCTTGTTTTACGCCTAAGAAGTCTACCATGGACCGTATCCTGGCACTGAGGGTTCTCATGGAGCACAAACGTGAATATCGGTAGAGTTTTTTTGCAGCCTTTGTCGATTAAAGCATTTGAGTCAGTTGATCAAGCTGTCCTGTGGGACATCCTGAGACTTCACAGGATCCCCTTGAGGTTGCTGGATATCATGGCCGGCCTGTACACTGGCACTGTGAGTGCTTTGCAGAGTGGAGGCAGGACCTCTGTGTTTTTCCCAGTTGATTCTGCCGTTCTTTAGTGGTGTGTTTTTGCTCCTACTCTGTTCAATGTTTGTATGGACTGGGTGTTGGGCAAGGTCGTGGGGTCCAGCGGCTGTGGGGCATCTGTTGGTGAAGAAAGACTCACTGATCAGGACTTTGCTGATGATGCTGAGATCTTCACTGGAGGATCTGAAGGGGGCGCTCGAGAGACTGAATGAGGAGTCTGAGGGTCTGGGCTTGCAAGTGTCCTGATAAAAACCAACAGCCAGGCCTCTGATGAGCTCTTGTCTGCAGAGAGAGTGTCGACCTCGCCGAGAGGTTTACTTACCTTGGCAGTGACAGTCACATCTCTGGTGACTCTTCCTATGAAGTCAGTAGATAGATTGGGAGAGCATGGGGGGTCATGAGGTCTCTGGACAGGGGTGTGTGGCGCTCCTGATATCTATGTAAAAGGATGAAGGTCCAAGTCTTTAGAGACCTGGTGCTTCTTGTCTTGCTATATAGTTAACCTGAGACAAAGACTGGACTCCTTGTGTCTCTCCAGAGAATCCTTGTGCACCGCTGGTTTGACTTCATGTTGTTCATGGAGTCCCGAATGAGGCACATTATCTGCATTGTGAGGGAGCGTCAGTTACGACACTACAGGATTCCCCGAGGGTGGTCCGGTTCACAGGACCATCATTGTTGAGCAGCTGGACTATGCAAAGGAGACTCCCATGTAACACCTGGCTGCGGAAGATAGATGGTCATTTTCAGAGGGTGGCACCTGACTGTGTGTCTGCCTGGGGGGTTGCCAGTGTGGGTGAGTCAATTTTTATACAAATATTTGTGATGCAGTATCTGTTGAAATTGCATTTGTTTGTGTTATCTGCCACTTGGAATGGGATTAATAAAAGCAGTGTAAATGTTTGTGATGCACCGCCTATTGAAATGACAAATGCAATGCATTTGTCTCTGTTGTACACTGTCTGGTATGGGATTCATTAAAAGCAGTGTTAATGTTTGTGATGTGCCATCTGCTGGAAAGACAAATGCAATCCATTTTATTACAACAAACTAGCCGAAGCTCGCCTTAGCATATGGCGGTGTAAGAATAGGAACAGAAAACGGTGAGAAAGGAATTCAGTATAACAAAGGCTTAGGAAACCACCGTCGCAGTGTAACGAAAATAGCAAGGAGTGAAACCAATGCCAATGGTCGAGAGAGTACCTTCCTGTAGCAGGCTATGGAAAACAGACATATATAGATAGATGCCACATTCACTGGGTTGCCCAGTCGACATAAGTCAGCGCGTCCGCCCTATTGCGAGTGGTAAAAGTGCCATTTAAACTAACACAGGTAGACGTAGAAAGTGGGTTTTCTGATGAAAAAACAATAACATTTAAAAAGTATCATTTACATACAACAGATTTTGGCGAATCGTTTACATGCAATTATTTACATCCATTTATATACTAAATGCGTATATCCCATGGTCTTAGAGTTGGTGGGTGAGGCTCTATGAGTTGGCGATCATGGCTCTCTGTCTTGCGTGCCCTTAGTTAGAGCTGGCAGGCGGGGCTCTGTGAGTTGGCGATCGTGGCTCTCTGTCTTGCTTGTCCTTAGTTAGAGTTGGCGGACGGGGCTCTGTGAGTTGGCGATCGTGGCTCTCTGTCTTGCTTGCCCTTA
>JANRMT010062797.1:16321640-16342571 GCA_026402145.1 Polypterus bichir lapradei | reverse complement strand
TATTCTTCTTCTTCATTATTATTATTATTATTATTATTATTATTATTATTATCCATCCATCCATTATCCTACCTGCTATATCCTAACTACAGGGTCACAGGGATCTGCTGGAGCCAATCCCAGCCAGCACAGGGCGCAAGGCAGGAAACAAACCCTGGGCAGGGCACCAGCCCTCACAGATTATTATTATTATTATTATTATTATTGCTGTTCATGTTGTTGCACTTTTGGTTGGTGGACCTTATCCTAGCCACTGTGAACATGTGGCAGGGATGCCAGAGCCCACTCACATGCACAGCCTCACTGACCCTCACATGGGCCACTCTGGAATCTCCAGTTAGCCTTCCACACACACACACACACACACACACACAAACACCCCATTACTGTTAGTATTTTTAGCTGCTGTGTTCCAGGAGCACATTTTCCCCGTCCAAGTAAGAAGCCGTTGTGTTTGTTACTTAAACAGCTCATGTTGCTCGACAGGTCATCCAGTATTGTGATGAGCAGACTGTCTGCTTTTTCAAAGCCTCTGCCAGGCAGACATTTCTTGTGTTTGAGTCATGAAAGCTCACTGAAGCTCTGCTACCCTTTCCCATTTCCCAAAAGGTGGGCCCTGAAGGAGCTCCTGCTGCCTCCGCCAATGACTTCATCTTGAAACAACTGGTACTGTGGCCCAATCCCATGTGGCAGAAGAGCCCCACAACGCCAGTGTCTGGCTAATTAATCGAGCAACTCCCACCTTTGTCTGCGTCCTGATATAAACAAAACTCCTTCCACCCCTCCCCAAAGTCCTCACATTGCCCTCAGAATGGGAAAGGGAGCTCAAAACAGCGCAGGACCCAACAAAAGGAGATGACCGCAGCCCTTTGGTCACTTTATCACATCATCTTCATTGAAAAGAGTGGGCCGCAACAGTTACAGATGATGGCTTCAGAGGGGAGAAGTGAAAATAAAGCCAGACAGTTAAGTGCAGTCCCTGTGGTGGCTTCCACCCTACAAATAGGATTAACCTGCCACCGGGGCTGCTCTGCCAATCTGTTCTGGAATATTAATGGACAGTTAATGTCTAGACTGAGGGCGACACTAATCTGCCAATCCAGAGACCCCTGAGAGCCGAAACCTCTTGGGTGCTGAATAATCCAAAAGGGGCTTACGGGAGCCAAGGAGAGCCAAGTGGAGTGGGCAGCCACACGACAACAAAGTGAAAGAAAGAAAGAAAGAAAGAAAGAAAGAAAGAAGTTATATACAGTATGTACATATTTATGTTAATCTAATTGTATGTGCCACTATTTTATTTTGTGCTCTAAGAAAAGAATGGTAAACTGTACATACACTATGAGTATATATATATATATATAAATCATGTCATACATGTGCAACAGGTGGTCCTTGGGTAAGCGAGGATGAGAGAGGGTGCTGTCACTAATGGTGTCTTCTTTTCCACCCACAGCCACCCAAAGTGGGCACCCAAGCCCAGATGTGTTGGCCCCTTATTTTAATATAGTATATATAAATATATATGTCTCCTGAACTCTAACACAGACACACAAGTTCAGCATGCACCTTTTTTATTTTCCCTCGTTCCCCACCTTCACAGCACAGTTCCCAGCACAAACACGGTACACATGGCCCACTTCTCTTCTTCTTTTTTTCTTTCTCTCTCTCGTTCATCTTCCTCTCTGTCATCCTCCTTGTCTTTTATTTCCGGCCCCGGGCATGGTTAAATCTCTTGGCACAAAGTCTTGTCTTGCGGGATGTGAGTTCATGATACTTTTTAGTTTATAATTTAAAAAACGGAATAAGAATCTGAAAATCTAACAACATCACATTAACGTTCGATAAATTCTGCAAAGAATGATACAAACATATATATATATATAAAGGTTTTAAAATATGCCCGATTTAAAGCGTGACACATAATGTGACATAAAAACTTCACATAAAATTGTTCCACAAAATCGTTGCACTTTTAGGTTTAGGATTTTATATATTGAGAAGATAGGGTAGATATATTATGGAGGGGGACACGGCTGCTTTTAAACAGTATTTCAATGGGAAACAAACACACTCTTAAAACTTCTCTTTGCAGGATCAGCTGCTAGCTTGCCATGTGATGTGCTCCTCGGGGTTCGGCCATCCTGAGGTCTCATTCTCCTCTCTTTCTTCCCCCAGACTCCCTCTGCTCCGGTCGCTGCTTCCGAGCCACTGTACCTCCTTGATGAGGAAGGCTTTGTGTTCTGTTGACCAGGAGTCGGGGCCGACGCGTCACGTTTGCCAGCTGTTCCTTGTGTGACCAGACTGCTTCTGAGAGAGACTTGTGTTTGTATTGGCCTGGACAACAATAAAGATTATATTCCCTGGAAATCCTCCTGTACTCTCCTGTGCAACATTCTGACCCAAGCTTGACAACATATATATATATACAGTATATATATATATATATATATATATTCATAGCATTCGTAGTCTGAAACACGATCTTAATATATGGGTGGTTACCTACCAGGTAATGCATGTGGTTGGTCTGCAAGTCGGCAAATGTCCAACATGGCCTCTCAGACGTGAGAAGCAGATCATAGAATGTTATATAGTTTACTGTCAAATAATGCAAAGAGTATGTGACACATGTTTCGCCCTTATTTGGGCTCATCAGGCGTACATATTCTACTGCACCCCTCGTGGGGATCGAACATCAGACGTCAGTTAACCCTGGTATGAACCACCCATACAATCAGATCGAGACTCAGAATACGGATGCTAAGAATGTAATTACTCCGATTTCCAGGCTGTCAAATAAACAAACCACACGCCATGGCACACTGTAAAGTGGCTTCGCCGTTGACATCCGAGGCTCGATCCCCGCGAGGGGTGCAGTGGAGTGTGTATGCCTGATGAGCCCAAATAAGGGCAAAACACGTGTCGTGTTGCAGTATTTGACAGTAAAACTATATAATATACTGTATATAAACAGTGATCCCTCGCTATATCGCGCTTCGACTTTCACAGCTTCACGCCATCGCAGATTTTATATGTAAGCATATCTAAATATATATCATGGATTTTTCACTGGTTCGCGGATTTCTGCGGACAATGGGTCTTTTAATTTATGGTACATGCTTCCTCAGTTGGTTTGCCCAGTTGATTTCATACAAGGGACGCTATTGGCAGATGGATGAGAAGCTACCCAATCAGAGTACGTATTACGTATTAAATAAAACTCCTCCATGATATACGATATGCTTCCCGCGCGGTGCTTCGCATACTTCAAAGCCCGAACAGCACCTATTGATTTTTGATTGTTTGCTTTTCTCTCTCTGACATTCTCTGCTCCTGACGGAGGGGGTGTGAGCAGAGGGGCTGTTCGCACACTGGCCTAGAGGATACGGGCGGACGCTCCTCTAAAAAATGCTGAAAGACTACCTTCACATTGCTCCCTTCCGGCTGCTTTGTCAGGCGGTGCTTCGCATACTTAAAAGCACCTATTGATTTTTGATTGTTTGCTTTTCTCTCTCTCTCTCTGACATTCTCTGCTCCTGACACGCGCACTCCTTTGAAGAGGAAGATATGTTTGCATTCTTTTAATTGTGAGACGGAACTGTCATCTCTGTCTTGTCATGGAGCACAGTTTAAACTTTTGAAAAAGAGACACATGTTTGTTTGCAGTGTTTTAAAGTCCCTGTCACTACAACCTCCTGTGTTTCTGTGCAAATCTGTGACCCAAGCGTGACAATATAAAAATAACAGTATAAACGTATAGTTTTTACTTCGCAGATTTTCACCTTTTGTGGGGGGTTCTGGAGTGCAACCCCCGTGATCCAGGAGGGATCACTGTATATATATATATATATATATATATATATATAGATAGTCAGAGACGGCTGGGGAGGCCTTCCCCAGACCATGTGGGGGCGACCATCCTGGTTGTTTTGGGGACCACGGGTAGGGAGCTTGGAAGCTCAACCCTGTAGGGGCCCGTGGTTGCCGCCAGGGGGCGCCCCACTGCCTTCAGAGCCCTGGACCTCAGCACTTCCTCCGCACCCAGAGGTGCTGGGGGAAGAAGACTGGGGACACCTGGAGTGCTTCCAGGTGCACAGCCAGCACTTCCGCCACACAGGGGAGTGTCCGCGAAGGAGTGTCGGGAAGCACCTGGAGCCCATCCGGGCTTGTATAACAGGGGCCGCCTCCCTTCATTCAAGGCTGGAGTCGGGTGAGGAGAGGACGAAGCAGGACAAGAGAGAATGGAGGCGGCCCGAAGAAGGAGAAAGGCAGAGTGTGTGAGAGGCCTGGACTTTGGGGAAGTCTTGGGATTTGTGTGCACTTACTTGGACTGTGTAAATACTGCTGTAAATAAACGTGTGGTGGTGCATAATACCATGTCTGCCTATCTGTGTCCGGGGCTTAGTCCACAATATATATATATATATGGAAGAGAAGGTCAGTGATACGGTTTGCATATTTGCAGCTGGAGATCCACAAAGGGAGTAAATGAATCACGTATCATAAAGTAGTTTTTATTCCTAAACTTTCAGCCCCTACCAGGTGCCTTCATCAGAGGATAATGCTTAGACTTACAAGAATCAAAGGCAATATATAGTAAAATTTACATGGAGGACGTAGTTTATACGAAACGCAGTTTATAGCATTCCAAGCAGTTCTTACCCAGCGGTATACATAGGACAAACATCAAAAAGAATCGCAACACGTATACAGGAACATCGCAACGGCGTCAGAAGAAAGGCCTCACTATCACTGATCTATACGCATACTAAATCAACAGGACATACAATTAACTGGGACAACGTACAAGTAAAATTTAAGGCCAGTACTAAAAGTGCCAGAGAGCTGGCCGAATCTTGGCTATCAAATGAGAGCGCCATCAACAGACACTTGGACATAAATCCAGCATATGCAAACTTAAGAAGAACATGTTCATAATAAATAAAACTTTACAACCAATACCCCCCTTCCTGATCACACTGACTAATTTTTTGCTATATATTGCCTTTGATTCTTGTAAGTCTAAGCATTATCCTCTGATGAAGACCCCTGGCAGGGGCTGAAAGCTCAGGAATAAAAACTACTTTATGATACGTGATTCATTTTCTCCCTTTGTGGATCTCCAGCTGCAAATAAATATATATATATATATATATTGTGAACGATACCCGGGCACAGACAGGCAGACATGTTGTTTTTCCACCACCACACATTTATTTACAGTTATATACAACATTAAAGTGCACACACAAACCCCAACAGTCCCCAAAGACCTGGCCAATAGCACACAATGCCTTCACTCTTCGGGCCGCCTCCACTCTTGTCTCCTGCCTCGTCCTACTTCCACCCGACTCCAGCCTCGAATGAAGGGAGGCGGGCCCCTTTTATCCGCACCCGGATGTGCTCCAGGTGCTCCCCGGCAATCTCCCGCTGTCACACCCCAGTGTGGCGGAAGTTCTGGCTGTCCTCCCGGAAGCACTCTGGGTGTCCCTGCTTCTCTTCCCCCCAGCACTTCCTGGTGTGGTGGAAGTGCTGAGGTCCAGGGTTCCCAAGGCATTGGGGCGCCCCCTGGTGGTGAACACGGGCCCCTACAGGGTTGGGCTTCCAAGCCCTCTACCCATAAGCCCCCAAAGCAACCAGGGTGGCAGCCTCCAAGTGATCCAGGGTGGGCGTAGACCCTCTTCCGGTCCTTCAGGGTGTCACGGCCGGGTTGTCACCCCTGGCATCCCTGACAGTATATATATATATATATATATATATATTGTCAAGCTTGGGTCACAAAGTTGCACAGGAGAGTACAGGAGGCTTATGTATGGATTTGACGCTTATGTAAAGGAAAAACTATAAATGTAGTTTTTCAGCAAAAGAACATCCCTGAGGACGCGAGTCTCAGATTAGACTCTCCAAGATGGTGACACTTCCGGTTAAATACCAGCCAGGTAAAAAGGGGCAGGTCCAGGAGGACAGATACTGGAAGTGACATCAGATGTGGTGAGGTTGTCAATCAACCTGTCTGTAGAGGGAGGAAGAGAATAGGAATTAGTATACAGCGCCACCCTGTGGATTGGAGAGGAATTACCATCACCAGAGCCATTAAGCTGTCCCCAAGGTGCACATCTGTGACAATATATATATATGTGTATATACTGTAGATATATATATATATTTATTTATTTTATTTGGTTTGTCCAAGTACTGTTTTGATAGGTTTGTAATCCTCACAATTCCTGAATTGGATTAAGCCTTTTTTAAAATGTTGTGTTTTGTCACGTCATTTCAGCCCTCCATTGCCTGATTTCATTTTTTGACTCCCCGGTCGTTATTTTATCATTATCTCACGTCTTTAATTTTCACATGTCTGTCTGGCATCCACATTCTCGTAACGCTTTTCTTTGACGTTTCTCTTTCCTTCGTTGTGCTGCACTCCATATCCATATCCATGCGGGGCCAACGGCTGAGTCTCACCAGGGGAAATTCCTGAAGTGACGTTTCACACAATGATGTGTTAATTAGAAATGCTTTGCCGACTTTTTGTGCCCCCCGATCTCATCAGGTGCCAGACGTCACCCCAGCTGCAGCCTGTTCAGGTCCGACCAGTCATAACATGACAGAAAACCAAAAATAAATCCGAGTCATTCAAGGCCTTCATTTAAATCGGTGATGCCACCCACTGACCTGGGAATGGAACAAATTTCCCAATTACCAACCGGCTGGCAGCAGAAAGGTCGTGTAAATTGGGAATACGGCCCTGCCGTTTCAAGAAAGAATTATTTTAAAATCCCATCCAGATTGGCTCTCTGCTGCCCACTTCACTTCTCACCAGGATGCATATGGCAGGTATTTTCAGGCAACAAGCCATTTGGGACATAATAATGGCATCACCTCCTTGTGACTCGCCCAGACGGACGCCGAGGCTCCAGCATTCTCTGACACGGCCCGCCACACATCTCCACTTATTTTGCTTTCCTGCACTTTGGCTCATTATCTGCCACATTTCCCTCAATGATGAGGGCAGCTCAGTAGCTGAGACATCGGTGGCCTGCTGGGAGTCTGCCATTTAGACACCAGAAGCAGGAAGGAGAAGCCATTTTGGACTCAGCGGTGCAATCATCTAAGGAGCACAGGAGGAAGAATTATTTTATTAATTACACGGCACACTCCATTTTATTCCACAGATTAAGGCATTAACCCCAGGTGGCACAACGGTGAGCATTTCTACCTGACATCCTGGATTCAAATCTCAGTCATTCATTGAACTTTACACATTTTGAGTTTCTTCCAGATAATTATTTTCCCAGCCCCAAAGAAGTGCAGAATGGCACAAGCATTACAGTTGTCCTTTCTTGATTTGACACACTTCTCCAAACCACACTGCATGTTTTCATATCCACACCCTTGGTCATTTTGTACAGATTGTACGTATTCATCCTTGTCAAACAAAGTCGAGTCAAGTGGCTATATCACCATACCATCCATACACCGAATTGCAGCATACAGTGGCATGAAATTACAGGAAACAACATCCATCCATCCATCCATTATCCAACCCAGTATATCCTAACACAGGGTCACGGGGGTCTGCTGGAGCCAATCCCAGCCAACACAGGGCGCAAGGCAGGAAACAAACCCTGGGCAGGGAGCCAGCCCACCATAGGGCACACACACACACCAAGCACACACTAGGGACAATTTAGAATTGCCAATGCACCTAACCTGCATGTCTTTGGACTGTGGGTGGAAACCCATGCAGACACGGGGAGAACATGCAAACTCCACACAGGGAGGACCTGGGAAGCTGAACCCAGGTCTCCTAACTGTGAGGCAGCAGCGCTACCCACTGCACCACCATGCTGCCCAGGAAATAACCAAGCACAACAAATACATCAGCGCAGGACAAGGCCAAGACCTGTAATGCTGTGTGGTCGATTGAGAAATCACAAGTCCCAAATGATAAATGTTGGGACACCAATCCGCTCGTCCGTATTTACTTTACTTCTGAACGAAAAAAATCACAAAAATCCAAGTGCCAAATGGTGTGGAGGCAATGCAACAAACGAAAATAAAAGGTAGCCGCAGTTGGGCTTCAGATCTCCTTCTTTCTTCAGAGGAAGTCAATCGATCACTCAGGAGCTCCATCCTGCACTGTGCTCTGTTCAAAGAGTGTGGCCTCCCTCCGTCAACCCCATGACTTATAGTCAGGAGACCTGAAGAGTCAGGTGATGCCTCCTTCCATCAGCTCTTTGACTTATAGGTAGGAGAATGGAAGGGGCAGAGTCAGGTGATGTCTCCTTCTGTCAATCATATGACTAATAGGCAGGAGCCCTGAAGGGGCGGAGTCAGGTGTCACCTCCTTCCGTCAACCCCTATGACTTATAGACAGAAGAATAGAAAGGGTGGAGTCAGGTGAGGCCTTCCTTCTGTCAATTGACCTGAAGGGGTGGAGTCATTTGAGGCCTCCTTCTGACAATCATGTGACTTATAGGCGGGAGACCTGAAGAGGCAGAGTCAGGTGATGCCTCTTTCCATCAACTCTTTGACTTATAGGTAGAAGAATGGAAGGGGTTGAGTCAGGTGATGTCTCCTTCTGTCAATCATGTGACTAATAGGCAGGAGCCCTGAGGGGGCGGAGTCAGGTGTCGCCTCCTTCCGTCAACCCCTATGACTTATAGACGGAAGAATAGAAAGGGTGGAGTCAGGTGAGGCCTTCCTTCTGACAATCATGTGACTTATAGGCGGGAGACCTGAAGAGGCAGAGTCAGGTGATGCCTCTTTCCATCAGCTCTTTGACTTATAGGTAGAAGAATGGAAGGGGTTGAGTCAGGTGATGTCTCCTTCTGTCAATCATGTGACTAATAGGCAGGAGCCCTGAAGGGGTGGAGTCAGGTGATGCCTCTTTCCATCAACCCCTATGACTTATAGATGGGAGAATGTAAGGGGCGGAGTTTGGTGAGGCCTCCTTCTGTCAATCATGTGACTTATAGGCAGGAGAATGGAATGGGCGGAGTTAGGTGAGGCCTTCCTTCTGTCAATTGACTTGAAGGAGTGGAATCAGTTGAGGCCTCCTTCTGACAATCATGTGACTTATAGGCGGGAGACCTGAAGAGGCAGAGTCAGGTCACGTCTCCTCCTGTCATCCCCATAATTTAAAAGCCTGAGACTGGAAGGCATGGAGTCAGATGCATCTTCTCGGTGTTGTGGAAAAAATAGGAGAGGACATGATTAGCAAACAGTGTCCCCTCTCAACCTGGGTTGTCACCTCAGAGGAGCCCTGAATGTCATCCACAGAAGTGCATGTGTGACAAGTATCCATCCATCCATTATCCAACCTGCTATATCCTAACTACAGCATGACATGGGTCTGCTGGAGCCAATCTTAGCCAACACAGGGCGCAAGGCAGGAAACAAACCCCAGGCAGGGCACCAGCCCACCACAAGGCACACACCAGGGACAATTTAGAATTGCCAGTGCACCTAACCTGCATGCCTTTGGGCTGTGGGAGGAAACCCACGCAGACACGGGGAAAACATGCAAACTTCATGCAGGGAGGACCCGGGAAGTGAACCCAAGTCTCCTTACTGCGAGGCAGCAGCGCTACCACTGCGCCACCCTGCCGCCCATGTGTGACAACTATCGATAAATAAATAATAGATAAGTGAATAGATTCTGTCATGGATGACAAGCCTGAGCTGTTATTTTGGTTATTTCGCCCTCTAGGTCAAGCGTATTAGTGTGGGACAGCTAGAGACTTCACGGGATCCCCTCAAGGATGCTGGATATCATGGCTGGCCTGTACCCTGGTGCTCACTGTTTGCTATATGGTTGTGAGACATGAACCTGAGATGAAGACTGGACTCCTTGTGTCTTTTCAGAGAATCCTTGGGTACCGCTGGTGTGACTTTGTGTTGCTCACAGACTCCTAATTGAGGCACATGACCTGCATTGTGAGGGAGTGTCAGTTACGGCACTACGGCCATGTGGTCTGATTACCTAAGGGTGACCCGTCTCACAGAGTCCTCATTGTTGAGGACCAGGCCAAGGGGACACCCACGTAACACCTGGCTGCTTCAGATAGAGGGTCATTTCCGGAGGGTGGGACTGGACCGCGTGTGTGCCTATGGGGTTACCAACCAGGATCCCAAGCTGTTTCGTCGTGTGGTGGGTGTGGCATCGTGCTGTACCAGTGCATGCTCCCCAACCTGACCTGACCTGTGATGCCAGCCCTGTTAGTCTATAAAGAAGACTCGGGCATTACAAGATTCTCAAAGTCATGTAATCCCTTTCAGCTTTAGAGGACTCCACCAGTCCATCACAGGGCTCACTTACCCACACAACCACACTCCAATGACAAATTGAGTAGTAGGACCAATCAAGCTAATGTCTTGATAAAACCCCACATGGACACGGAGAGAACCTGAAAACTCCACAACTGTAACTGGGTTGGGACTCAAGCCTGGGATAGCAGATCTGTGTGGCAGCAGTGCTAACTCCTGTGCCATCCCCAGCCATGTGCCTGCCAGTCATGTGTGGAGACGAGCACAAGCACGTGAGCAATAGTGTGTGTGTGTGTGTTTGTGTGCAAATTGACCCCAAACATATGCAGACAATCAACAGCAGATGATGTCCTAAAATATAATTAGCAGGTGCACCCGACATAACAGTTCTGTGTCTCTTTGAACTTAATTGCTAAAACACACACACAAATACACAAGGATCTCAAGCAAGTGGGGCTTCTGGGACCAGTGCGTCCACCCACCCCGGCCCCTCCTCAGGTCAGAGTCACCAGATTCAATCTGCCAGCAGGGCTCCCTGTGACAAGCAGGTGTCACTCAATCATGCGCATTTTCACCTCCCCAGGAGGACAGATGGCCCCGGGCATGTTAACGAT
The DNA here is from genome assembly GCA_026402145.1 of Polypterus bichir lapradei. Taxonomy (NCBI): domain Eukaryota; kingdom Metazoa; phylum Chordata; class Cladistia; order Polypteriformes; family Polypteridae; genus Polypterus; species Polypterus bichir. Next base: position 16,331,685 of record JANRMT010062797.1, on the reverse strand, counting down.
CCCACCTTTTCTCGCCAGCCATCCCCCACCGACAAACATTCTAATGATGCCCGCGCTGCTGGAGCGCTCCCACTTATTAACTCTTTGTTGAATGGCCTTTCAGCCATCAGGTGGGTCACCAGCCACACTTCATTATCCAGACTGCATTGCATTTTCTGTGGATGGCAGTGTGCTCAACGAGCGCCCGCGTCTCTCACATGCCACGCTCACGCGTACACATTCACAGGCTGTGTTTAATCAACAAAACGTTGGCCTTTTGAACTCTGTTTTATGATGAACAATATGGCCACCCTTTGACATGTCTGGCATCTAGTTTATAGTGCCCGGAGAAGCAGATATGTAGGGGCAGAGAGAAAGCCAGCTGCATGGATGAACTTACATCTAAACTGGCAATCATTTGAACAGCAGGATGCACTGGCAGAGATAGGCGAGATGGCAGCTAAATGGATAGAAGGATGGCTTCAAAGTTGGACAATCGTGATAGAAGGAGGTGTAAAAGATGGAAAGATGGCTGCATGGACGCAAATATGACGTCCAGCTGAACGAATGGAGGGGCAGGTGGCTCTGCGGATGGCTGGAAGAATTAGATGGCTCAGTGGGTGGATAGGCAGGCAGATGGGCATAAAGTTAGAGCTGATGGATGTGAGAACAGATAGACACGTAGCTGGAATGATAAACTGAATTTTTCATTTACGAGTGAACCTTTTTGATTTATTCTCTTGTTAGTTTCACATCTTGGATCTCATTTGTCTGCGGTGGGCTGGTGCCCTGCTCAGGGTTTGTTTCCTGCCTTGAGCTCTGTGTTGGCTGGTATTGGCTTCAGCAGACCCCTGTGACCCTGTAGTTAGGATATAGCGGGTTGGATAATGGATGGATGGATCTCATTTGGGGGTCAGGGTTGTGGGCAGAAGTCGTCCGTTTTCCCAACCCAGTTATCCAGAGCAGGGTGATGGGGCAGCTGGAGCCAAGCCGAGCAAGAATGAGGCATAAGGCTGGAGAGTCCATTGTGGTGGATTATATTATATTATATTATATTATATTATATTATATTATATTATATTATATTATATTATATTATATTATATTGAATGGGTTGGAATTTGATCACAAAGGAGGCTATGGATGCATGGATAGGATAAGGAGGCATGGTGGTGCAGTGGTTAGGTTTGGCTTAACTATGAATGTGTCTGCTGTGATGGACTGTCATCTTGTCCACAGCTTCTTCTCTGCCTTACACTCAGTGCTGCTGTGACAGGTGTTGGTTCTCTGTGACACTGAATTGAATAAGTAGGTTACAAAATGGATGGATGGATGGACATAACAATCCTTGGATGGATAACTAGGTGGCTAGATAGCCACGTGGAGTTAGAGACAGACTCATGGATGTGCAGATAGACAGTCAGACTGAGATGCTTACATGGATTCAGATGTTTATGGTTGACCAGTTCAGTTTTTGGGTTGATAGGAAAGACATGATGGCTCAGTGGTTGTCACTGCTGCCTCACAGCCCCAGAGTCGTGTGTTTGTGAACTTTGCATGTTACACGTGAATGTTTCCTATCCAGGTTAGTTTCCAACTTACACACACTGCTGCTAAGATAGATGCTGGTTTACAAATAAAGGAATGGATGGTTGGATGGGTGGTAATATATTTGGGTTAATGTGGTGACAGATGTCCGTTGTTTTCTTGAATTTACATTCATAACAAATGGAACAAAATTGAGTGTTTTATGCCACAGAGCGGCTCGACTCATCTGAAGCTCTTCACAATGATCTTTCATTCACAGACGCTGGAAACACACGCAGGAGCACAACGACCGGACAACGCATCTCCTCCACATATCACGTTGTCGCTGGGTCCTTCAGTAATTTTTCTCCTTTCAGATACAATTTAACAGAAGGTTTGTATTAAATGATATTTAACATTCCTGGCAACTCTCAATTGGCATGAGTGCTGTGCAACAGACTGGCGACCAACATCCTGCTTTGTACCCAATACTTGGCACCAGTCGGCTGTGACCCCTAAACAGGATTAGCAGAAAGGTGGAGGGTTTGGGGTCGTAAAGACACCTGCTGATAATCTCCACTGGACGTCTTTGAGTCTGTGAAGGAATTCAGCTGATCATCATCATCATCAACTTATGAAAATGAATGGAAGAAATTATTAAGGATAAGACTGAGCAGCGCACGTCAGGTGCAGGAGTTTTACTGAGCAATGGGCTCAGAAGAGGGAGGTCGTGTTTTACTAACAGACTGGAATTCTATGAGGAAACAGCAAAAGGATACGATCAGAGTGGAGCAGATGAGATTATTAATATGGACTGTCAGAGAGCATTTGATACGGTGCCACATGAGAGGGTGGGCATCAAACTAAAAGAAATGGGAGGTCAGGGTATTGTTTGTAGACGGGTAAAGAATTGGCTCAGGCACAGGAAGCAGAGGGTGATGGTGTGAGGAACTGGCTGATGATAAGAGTGGTGACCAGAAGGGGGCAGCACTGGTGCCACTGATATTTTTAATATAGAGAAATGATTTGGACAGGAATACAAATAACAAGCTGGTTAAGTTTGCAGATGATACCAAGATAGGTGGACTGGCAGATAATTTGGAATCCATTATATCATTACAGAAGGACTTGGACAGCAGACAGGGTGAGCAGGTTTGTGGCAGATGAAATTTAATGTCAGTAAATGTAAAGAATTACACATAAAAGTAAAAATGTGAGGTTTGAATACACAATGGGTGGATGAGAGTCCACCTTATGAGAAGGATTTAGGAGTCATAGTGGACTCTAAGCTATCGACTTCCAGACAGTGTTCAGAAGCCATTAAGAAGGCTAACAGACTGTCAGGTTATATAGCGCCTTGACGTGTGCAGTACAAGTCACAGGAGGTTCTGCTCAGTCTTTATAACACACTGGTGAGGCCTCATCTGGAGTCCCGTGTGCAGTTCTGGTCTCCAGGCTACAAAAAGGACAAAACAGCACAAGAAAAGGTCCAGAGAAGAGCGACTAGGCTGATTCAGGGCTACAGGGGATGAGTTATGAAGAAAAATTAAAAGAGCTGAGCCTTTAGAGTTTAAGATAAAGAAGATTAAGAGGAGACCTGAGTGAAGTGTTTAAAATTATGAAGTGAATCAGTCCAGTGGATCAAGACGGTGACTTTAAAATGAGTTCATCAAGAACACGGGGACACAGCTGGAAACTTGTGAAGGGGAAATTTCTCAAAAGCATTAGGAGAATTTTCTTCACGCAGAGAACCATAGACACCTGGAGTAAGTGACCAAGTATTATGGTAGACAGGAGGACTTGAGGGATCTTCACAGATTGATTTGATATTTTTTTAGACAAATTAAGTGGACAGGTGAGCTTTGTTGGTCTGAATGGCCCGTTTTCGTCCTCGTTTTCCTAACACTTTCATGTCCTGAAGAGACTGAGGCCTGTGACAGACCAGCACGCTGTCCATGCTTGTTCCCAGCTTGTCCCCGTGACCCTGAATTGACCCAAGTGGTTCAGTAGGTAAGCCTGCATGGGGATCACAACAGATGATGATGGTGGTAATGATGATGATGGACAGCCTGCGAGACTGATACCTGGGAGGATGGGTGCATTAATGTACAGATGGTCAGAAAGAGCGGTTTATGGATTACTTTGTTGACAGATAAATTATTCATTTAATGAATTGATGGACACGCTGTCAGATGGATAGATTAGTCAGTGGACAGATTTGCTGGTGGATAGGCCTACCTGGAAGATTGGACAGATGGATGAAATACTTCATTGTCAGACTTAAAAGAGAGAGACTGATGTATGGAGAGATGGACATACAGTTACATGAATGGATGGACAGGTGGAGGTAGGGCCAAACACACGTATGCTTGAAGGAATGGATAGATAGATAGATAGATAGATAGATAGATAGATAGATAGATAGATAGATAGATAGATAGATAGATTCTTTGCCAAGGTGTTCATGGGCACACTTCAGTCTTGCCCTCCTCCTGGCACACCTCTTCTGTTTATCTAATAAGCTCATCCTCTTTCTGATGGTAGATTTGTGCTCTTAGGAGTTACCTGGAGGTCCTATGAGGGAATTCTGAGTTCTCAGAGACTTCATTCAGCATCTTGATGTCTGGCCTGGACAAGGTGGTAGTTGCTTAAAATCTTCTACAGAGTGATGGTTGATTTCCAGAAGTCCGGAGATCTTTTTAAATTTCTTTCCGGATTCATAGCCATCTCCAAATTTTCTTTCTGAAGGCCCCAGAGAGCTCTTTGGATCATGCCATGGTGATAACAGACACTTAAACCAAACCTAACCAAAAGTCTAAGGCTTAAATATGAAATTTCAGAGAAAATCCTCTCTAATGAAGTTCTGATCATTTGCTCCTGATTCTACTTTGAGGTGTTTGAGGTGGTGAGAAATGGAGGGCTGCACTTCCTTTTCCCACATGCAAAATTTACATTTTTGTATATTTCAGTTTTACAATGGACTACAAAATGCAAATGTTTGTCATATTAAATTACTGTTTAAATGAAGATCAAATCATGATACGGCCTCCCATGATAAAATAAAGAAAAACACATTTAATGGGGTGCACTTACTTTTTCACGTGACCTTTTTTCCCCCACAAGTCCACTAGGATGCTAACTTTTGAAGAGACTGAAAGACTCGTTCAGCCTTTCTGCGTCTAAGCGTTCAGTCCAGCTCTGGACTCGGTGCGTACGGCTGCGTTTCTGCACAGCTGCTTGTCTTCCTTTTTTTTCTCCTCCCAGAGCCCCCATCCTGTCAATCAATCAACACTCCTGATTCAAATTCCCAGCCCCCACCCCTCTCAGTCTTCATCGGCAGCTCAATTGCTTCCATGACCCCTGACTCCAGTTGGGGGGGTGGGGGGTGGGGGAGTGGCCCACTGACTCTCATCATCCACCAGGAGGCTTCTTAAATATGAATCTGTCTTGCTGTATGGACCACTCAGGAACGCCCACCACCCCGGCTTCTCCTATCTATCTCTCTAAAAGGTGACAAAAAATTAATCAACACCTTCAGGTCACCCTCAGCATGGCAGTTTCGCAAATGAACAAGATTGCTAAAAACTTCATCACCAGCCACCCCCCTACCCCCATCACCTCCCCCATAAGGACAGCTCGAGTCCTCGGAAATCTGCCATCGACTGCTCACTGAATCACACATCACTCAATGGCCTCCTTTATAGGAGGACCCTAAAGGTCCCTGCAGGTAACAAATAGGGTGCTACAGGTCATGGCAGTAGGACAAGGTCAGCGACTTCATTCTTCATTTATGATTATTAAAATTATAAAGTCTGGTGTTTCAGACAGTGTGTGTCCCCATTGCTTCTGCTTATTTTCCCATTCTGCATCTTCTTTGTTTGTTGTAAAGTGTCCCTTTCCAGGTATCTATCTATTATATAGTGCCTTTCCTATCTATCTATCTATCTATCTATCTATCTATCTATCTATCTATTATATAGTGCCTTTCATATCTATCTATCTATCTATCTATCTATCTATCATTATATAGTGCCTTTCATATCTATCTATCTATCTATCTATCTATCTATCTATCTATCTATTATATAGTGCCTTTCATATCTATCTATCTATCTATCTATCTATCTATCTATCTATCTATCTATCTAGAAGAAGAACAGGCATCCCGGCCAGTAAGGGGACAGTTTCTTACCAAGCGAGACCGGAACGACACACAGATTGGCTGCCAGGATGAGAAATAACTTTGTAACTTTGTGCCCAGCTGGCAGAATGTGTGATTTACAGACCAGCAGAAGCTGAGAGTCTTGTGATGTTCCGTCCCCCATACAGCAGGTGGCAGTGGTTCTCATATGGCAGCCCACCCGCAGGGGTGCTTGGGAGTCCAGAAGTGCAACAACTTTGGGGTCCCTGGGTGCCGATAGGGGGTGCTGTTGGCGGGGGGTGGACTTTCCTACCTTCTATTTGGCCCGGAAGTACACATCATATAGCGCCTTTCCCTCTCTGTAACGTGCAATGCTCTCCAAGCTCTATGTCCCCATGTGATCTCTCATGAAGCTCACGTTCTCTCCGTCATCTGTGTCTACTGCACTGAGCCCACCGTTTTCTGTTTATCTTAGCATACCCTGTGTCGCCTCCCTTAGCTGTAATTAATTTAAAACAAAAAAAAAAACTCCTTTTAATAAATGTGTGGCTTGTTTGAGCTTCAAAGTCCCAAAAGACAAAGAAGACCCTAAATGCGTGAAAACGAAGCGCTATTAGGCAGTTAGTAATTAAACGACGGCGCGCCACTAACTTGTGGTGCTTTAATGCGCTCAACAGAATGGCTCATTAGGCAGCGCGCTATTAGTGTTATTATTTGTATGCCGTTGTCATCATTTTAAACAAGTGCTGCATATTCAACAAGGGTCCTTATAGGATGTGATGTTTGTGGCACGGCAGGTGAGGTTACCGTCAGAAGGCCTGACGAGACCCCAGAGGAGTCCCCGACCTATGATGAGTGTTGCCATTAGGAGATGTCATCAACCTAACTTCCATTTGCATGCTGATGATGCCCATCGACTCCTCAGTTGCGTCTTTAATTCATGTCTTAAAAATCTGTTTAAATTTGGAGAACTGCAGTCGTATTGTGGGGCTGAGGGTCTGCCAACTGCCAGGCAATGCAGACAAGCCTCAACTCGAAGGCCGTGCTGTGAGCGGCCAGCCATATTTATCAGGTGAGATTTATTTCGCTGCTTGGGCTTGTCCTCCATTCACAAGACGATCCTTGGCTCTCCGAGCCCCCCGGCCCCATTACACAGCCTGAACATAAAGGCCATGCTCACCCCGGCTTGACTGCACTAATAATTCTTTGGCTGTGCCCTTTTCTCTTTCTAACTTCAAGATAAGGGGGATTCAAAGTCTACACAGTCGTAAAAGACAAAGCAATGGCCGCCGGTATCCAAACCAGCATCTGTTTCCTAATCGGATGGCACACTTGGCCTCCCGTCTGGTAATCATCCAGTGCCCTCTAGCTTGGCACCATCACCTCAATCCTCAGCCCCCCAGCTGCAAGCTGCTCAGAAGGCACCAAACTTAAATATTCCGTCACTGGAGATGTCCATTGGTGAATTTCTAAATGAAAATGCGTGGCCTTCAAAGCCTCCTTAGCCAAGTCGGAAGCATTGGCAGCAATGAACCCACTCGCCCGCTCCTCAAAGCCTGGCCTTCAGCTGGCACCCCATTTAGAATGATTTGTGTTTAATGGCAGTGAAGATCAAAGTGACGGGAATTGACACCAGATGTGGCAGACGAAGAGCATGCAGCATACCCTGGGCAGGTAGATTACCCGTGTATGTGGGATTTGGGGTACAAGGGACCCTGACTGAGGGGGTCTTTGATTAGGGAGTGGAGAAAAAGTCCAAAAGCAGGGCAAGAGCATCAAATAGGGAAACGGGAAACCCCAAATACACGTCGTGGCTGATGGAGGGGCTGTCCACCAATATGGCGATTCGACATGGTGTAGTGTATCAGAAAATAAAACTCGAAGGAATATTGAAATATTCAGTAAGACAGGATTCTGGGAGTGCTGTTCAATTTCTAAGCCTGTAATGACTCCGGAGCAGGGTCAAGGGGGCGGGGCTGGAGCCTATCCCAGCAAGCATAGGGAACAAGGCAGGGCGTCAGACCACACAACACACATACACACATCAGGGGCAAATTTACCATCACCACCTCCCGCCCCCGCATCCCAATCCAAAACCTGCCTGTCTTCAGACGATGGGAGGAAACCCACGTAGACACAGGGAGACCATACAAACTCCACACAGGGAGGACCAGGGATGTGAACCCAGGTCTACCATGGCATCAGCCGTACCTATCCACCTCAATAAAATGACAAGTGTCTGTGTAGCTGTGCCTCTGTCATTCCAACTGAGGGTGCATCTTAAGCAATTCAAGTGAAAAATGTATTACTTTTGTCATTCCAACAGATGGTGCATTTGGCAAGAGCAGAAGCAGAGACATAAGTGGCTTTCTTGGATCCAGCACAAGGTAAGACCAACAGCATTAGCTTAACTTTACAGGCCCCCCACAAGCTCCTCCATTATAATATTCATTCACATCTGTGGGCACTGACCTCCACAATCGTTAATATTTACAAGCACATCTGCTTACTTTTGGCATGAATCGAGAGTCCTGAAACACAAAGCGTTCCAAACATGCAGTCAGAGTGCACCATGGTGGTAAGGCTGTTGGTGTAGATGAACTCTGATGGAAGATGGTGAAAACTCTGGTCAGTGTCACATGGAAGGTGGATGAAGCACTCTTGAAATGGCAGTATCTTAAACTGGCATCTTGGTCTAACTGGAGGGCAGCAAGTCAATTGCCGTCCAGAGTTGTCTGAACATATGGGCACAATGGGCACTGGCCGGGGGTCCCAGGAGCATAGGGGCCCACGATGTTTCTGATGCCAATGCATGTTTCTGTTTTGCTATCAAAACAGAGTCACCAGTGCACTACTTTGCCCGGGAGTCTGTGATGCTGGTAAGATCGCTCTGCTGGCATCATGAAATATTCAAACCTGACAAAGTGAAGATATTATATTGGCAGACGGTGGAAGGATAGCCTATCCATGGGAAACAGTTTGGAGCATTACTGAACCGTGGATTGAATTTATCTGCTAGAGGCTTCATATGAATGTTTGGTGAGATCACTTTTAGTGTTCCCTTCTTTATAGAGTGTACATGGTGATGATAGTTACCTGCCAAACCAGAAGGTGGCGTTGTGTGCTAATTCCATCTCTCTTCCTCCCTCTGCAGAATGGAAGATTGACAGTTGTTCCATCTCTGATGTCACTTCTTGTGTCCGCCAACTTGGACCCGCCCCCTTCCTACCTGGAACCCAGGTCTTGGAGTCAGTTCAGTATCAGCCTCCCATCTGACAAAGACATTTACTTTATCTCTGTAAAAAAAAAAAACTTATTCCTTTATGATAGATAGATAGATAGATAGATATGAAAGGCACTATATAATAGATAGATAGATAGATATGAAAGGCACTATATAATAGATAGATAGATAGATATGAAAGGCACTATATAATAGATAGATAGATATGAAAGGCACTATATAATAGATAGATAGATAGATAGATATGAAAGGCACTATATAATAGCTATTTTAGGACACACAGGGTCACTGGAGCCTGACGTCACTGACCTGATGTGATATAAGGTCACCTGTGACAAGCTGTCCTCATCTGAGTCTGACGATAATTCACAAGACATCTCAGTGGGGTTGTTTTGACTCTCCTTATTAGTGTTATTAGGCCCTTTTAGTTTGGATTTGACTTTGATTTTTGAATTACAATTAGGACTTGACGACAGGTAGAATGGATTCTTGGTTCTGATCTGTTTGTTTGTATTTTTTGACATTTCTCCTCCCAGTCTCCTTCATAATTCATAAATCTGCCGCCTCTTTACAGCAAACATAACTCCATGCAGGCTGGAAGTCTGCCTTTTCAGTTTGGGGCCAGGCTGCCTGTGGTGAGGCCTATAGTAGATTAGCATCAAGGACAACCTGGGTGCAAAACATGAACGAAGATCCTTCAATTATTAGGACAGAAGCACAATCACTGGCACTTCACAAAGCTGTTTGGCATCATTGTATGTCTGCCTTGGGTACCAGAAAAGTCATGAGAGAGAAGGAGAGCGAGACAGAGAAAGAGAGAGAGAGATGGAGAGGGAGAGGGAAAGAGAGAGAGAGAGACAGAGGAGTGAGGGAGAAAGAGACAGAGAGAGAGAAAGACAGAGAGAGAGGGAGAGGGAAAAGAGAGAGAGAGAAAGACAGAGGAGAGAGAGAGAGAGAAAGAGACAGAGAGAGAAAGACAGAGAGAGAGGGAGAGGGAAAGAGAGAGAGAAAGACAGAGGAGAGAGAGAGAGAAAGAGACAGAGAGAAAGACAGAGGGGGGAGAGAGAGAGACAGAGAGAGAGAGACAGAGAGAAAGACAGAGGGGGGAGAGAGAGAGAGACAGAGAGAGAGGGAGAGAGAGACAGAGAGAGGGA
>JANRMT010062797.1:16295990-16307217 GCA_026402145.1 Polypterus bichir lapradei | reverse complement strand
TGTCAGATATTAAAAGGAAGTTGCTACTTTGAAAGCTCAGCCAATGAGAAACAAAAATCCAAAGAATTAAGAGGGGTTCCCATACTTTTTCATATGACTGTAAGATCGGGGGTCAGATTGTATTCTGGACAGCAGTATGGATGTCACTGCTATTACAAACTGAATGAAACAGGAAGCCATTTGGCCCACTCATCTCCCATGGCATGCAGACCAAAGTAATTTTATTTACAAAGCACATTTTTTACTATTCGGCAGTTCAAAGGGCTTTAACTGATAAGAATAAAATACAAAAAGAAATCAAATGCAACCAAATAATAACTAGAGAGAGCGCCTGTTGCTTTTCAAATTAAATAAAGTTGGCGTCAACTGGATGATAACATGCATACAAGACAGCGAGACAAACACATTAGTGAGTCTTTATGGTTTGTTCATTTATTTTTATTTTTAAAGTTGTGTTTTTTTTTTAATTATGTTTTTCTCAAACAATTAAATAAAAAAAAACATTTTATTTTCCTCCCAGGCAATGCTGAGTATTTCAGCTAGTAAAATCAATAAAATGCTTAAGGAAAAAAAATTGTTTGAACGAGTTATGTAATTCGTTTGAATAGATTAATAATTTGTTCCAACCGATTTTTTTTGTTTTTTTTTTTGCTTGACACCTATGGGGTTCTGTGAAAACAATGCGTGAAATGAAGGTAATACAATGGTGACACGGCAGCACTTCAGTTCACTAACAGTGCATCACAGTACATAATCAGTCAGACGAATAGAGAAATACAAGTGCTTTTTTTTTTTTTTAATTTTGATTTGAAAGCTTCTGCTGTTGGGGCATCTCTAACATGTTAGATGTCAGATTATTCCATTTTTGTGTTGCTTTTCAGTCTGTTCCGATCTCACTCTGGCTATGACCAGCTGTCTGACACCTCTAAGAGGTCAGGTAGAAAATTCTTTTTTAGTTGTGGTAATTATACTTCGCAGACCCCTGATATTCTATATGGTGGTCCACAAGTCTCTATCCTGGGTCCGCTGCTCTTTTCGATTTACATGCTTCCGTTAGGTCAGATTATCTTGGGGCACAACGTGAGTTACCACTGCTATGCTGATGACACACAGCTGTATTTATCAATAGCACCTGATGACCCCGACTCTGTTATTTCACTGACACAGTGTCTTACTTGTGTTTCTGAATAGATGAGTAGTAATTTTCTGAAGCTAAATAAAGAGAAAACAGAAATTTTAATGATTGCCAATAATGGAGACAATGAGATTATTAGAAATAAACTCGATGCATTAGGACTAAAAGTCAAGACGGAGGTAAAGAATTTAGAGGTAACTATTGACTCTGACCTGAATTTTAAATCACATATTAATCAGATCACTAGGACAGCATTTTTTCACTTAAGAAACAGCATAAGTTAGACCTCTTATAACATTGAAAGATGCTGAGAAATTAGTTCACGCTTTTGTTTTCAGTCGACTAGATTACTGTAACGCACTCCTCTCAGGACTACCCAAAAAAGACATCAATTGATTGCAACGAGTGCAGAATGAGCTGCTAGAATCCTAATTAGGAAAAGAAAATCCGAGTACATTTCTCCAGTTTTGATGTCACTACACTGGTTACCTGTGTCACTCAGAATTGACTTTAAAATACTGCTTAGGGTTTACAAAGCCTTAAATAATCTGCTTCATCTTATATATCGGAGTGTCTGACATCTTATATTCCAAATCGTAACCTCAGATCCTCAAATGAGGGTCTGTTTAGAATTCCAAGAGCAAAACTTAAAAGAAGTGGTGAGGCGGGCGGCCTTTTGCTGTTATGCACCTAAAATCTGGAATAGCCTGCCAATAGGAATTCGCCAGGCTGATACGGTGGAGCACTTTAAAAAACTGCTGAAAACATATTACTTTAACATGGCCTTCTCATAACTTCATTTTTGTTTAATCCTGATGCTCTGTATATTCAATTAATCATCATTATTATTCATGGTGGCTCCAAAATCCATACTAACCCCTACTCTCTCTTTTGTTTCTTTTCCCAGTTTTCTGTGGTGGTGACCTGCACCACCACCACCTGATCAAAGCACCGTGATGTCCTACATTGATGGACTAAAAGCCAGAAGTCTACATGACCATCATCATCAAGGCCTTTCCATGAGAACCCTAAATACGAAGAGGACTGTTTCATTGATGTGAGGTAGAATGCCCAGAGGGGGCTGGGTGGTCCCGTGGCCTCAGAACCCCAGCAGATTTTATTTTTTCTCTCCAGCCGTCTGGAGTTTTTTTTTTTTTTGTTTTTTCTGTCCCCCCCTGGCCATCGGCCCTTACTCTTATTCTATGTTAATTAGTGTTCTCTTATTCTAATTCTTACTTTGTCTCTTATTTCTCTTTTCTTCATCATGTAAAGCACTTTGAGTTACATTATTTGTATGAAAATGTGCTCTAGAAATAAATGTTGTTGTTGTTGTCTATACACGATTAGCATATCTGTGGCGTATTCTGGGCCCAAGCTGTTTAGTGACTTACATACAAAAACAAGGACCTTAAAATCAGTCCTATAGCTGACTGGAAGCTAATGTCGTGATCTTAGTACTGGGGTGATGTGTTCCCTTCTCTTAATTGTTGTAAGCTTACTGGCAGCGGCATTCTGAACAAATTGTAATTTTTTAATTGTCTTTTTTGTGCAGACCCTGAGAAAAGAGCATTGCAGTAATCTACTCTGCTGAAAATAAAGACATGGATACGTTTCTTTACGTTTGTTTTTGACATCAGACCTCTGATTTTAGAAATGTTTTTCAGATGATAAAATGCAAATTTAGTTACTGTTTAAATACAATTAGTGAAACTAACATCCAGAAGTACCTCAATTTCTTTGACTTGATTTTCAGCCTCATGGTGATCTAGTGCCCTGCCGGCATTTGTTTATGGCCTTGCACCCAGAGCTTCTGGGTTAGGCTTTGGCTCCCTGGGACTTTGAATTGAATTCAAGTGTTTGAGAATGCAGGTATGAACAAATATACAGTACAGTACCCTGATGGCATTAGGCATGTGGCACAAAACACCCCAAGGCTGGGCAACCCTAAAATGTTTTACCAGTCCTGGTCATCCAAGTGAGAGAAGATTGTGACAACTAGAGAATTTTGGGGTGCTAATACTGCTCTTCTCTTTTAGTTGCAGTCTTAAACAAAAAAAATCAACACTCTATGGTGTAAAATAACTGCCATGTTATTAAATCAGCTCTGCCATTGGGTCTCCAGATATGGAACTCCTTCCTTCAGGTCGTCTCCCTGATAAGTGACAACTCCATGCAGACGATCACCCTGGCCCAGAAGGGGCGGAGTCAGATGCCCTCACTGAGCAGTTTCTCAGGACTGTGAATGAAAAAAATGCCAAGACAGTTAGTGGCAGTGCCCCCTATCAGCCAGGGGGTGGTATCACATACCTGGGGCGAGCTTGGTTGCTGATCCTCAGGAGCTTGCATGTGATACAGTATGTACTAAAGTCACATAGCCTGGTCATTTTGGTCCCCTCTAGAAAATAATGTTGGAAATCAGAGACTATCTTCAATGTAGTGAACACCAGGAAGGAAGCAACCCTGGAAGAATCCCAGTCCACCCACAGAACACATTCCTTCATGTCAGGCTGACGACAGAGAAAACCTCCACACAGACACACAATGAGCAAATCGCTGCCAGTCCAGAGTCTGAACCTTGAACAATGCAGCTGTGCCACCATAGCCACTTCCACCATGCCATCTCCTCGGCTCTTGGAAAGAAGGAAATACCTCGGCAGGACTTGGCTAACAATGCCTGGTGTGTCACTCCAATTGCATCACAAGGCTGGACCCCGTTATTAATGGCTTCTGAACATAGTTGCCAGCTTGGCAGCCCAAGAGTTGAGACATTCTGCCGCTTTTCGATTTATTCTTATAACTGATGTGGCATTCATTTTCTCTAAACAACTATCACAGCTTTTCACCGATTACCCCAAAATGAAGAGTACACCATGCTGTCCATTATTTTCTTTGCCTGTTTTACCCAGTTACAGAATCACAGAGTACCTAAAATCTGCCATGGCAGCAGTGAGCACAACAGGTAAGCCTCAGTGCCACTCCAATATGTGGCCCACACAAGTGCGAGTGGCAGAGCTTCGACTTCGGCCTTTAACCTCGCAGGAGAAGAAAGCCAACTGGAAAAAAATGGATGGGAAGACCTGCTGTCTACACAGAGAAAGTGAGCCGGGATACAAGTGGCACTGCCAGCCTCCCCGCCATTCATTTTCAATCCAGTAGAACACGGAGCTGGAGGCTAAACCAACAGGAGAGGAAGGGGAGTATGCAAGTTATATTATACCAGTAACGGCGCCCTGCACACATGATAACGTGCAGTGAACCCACTTGACTTGACCATTCCTAGTTTTCACCCTCCTTCTCTGTGTGTTTATCTTTGGTTTGCTCAGAGGTTGATGCGCTTGCTGCTTCCTGAGCTGCTCTTCATTTCACCGACCTAGCGGCCCGCGTATTCTCTTCTTCCATCGGCATCTTTTCGTGTTAAAACTGATTAAGTCAGTGTTTGTGTTGCAATTACTTAGTACGTTTTCCTTAATTTTTCACTTAAGCTGGCACTTAAGTCTTCAATCTGCCTCAAGAATTTGATTTAAGATATGAAGAGGGAGAGGAAGTGACGGTGAAGGTGGTAGGGATGAGAACGGCGTCCGTATGCATGTGCTGCCCTGCTGATCGCTGCCGAGAGTTGATTCTACAATAAAATAAAATAAAAAGAGGAATAATCTTGGAGGTCAATCATCACCCCGGAAGCAGACAGTAGATGTCACGTAGTGTATGTGTACCAAATTTCAGGTCAATCGGTCAAACGGTTTGTGAGCTACAGGTGATTTCAAATCCTGGATAGACAAACGGACAGCCTTGGTAGCGTATTATATTATATTATATTATATTATATTATATTATATTATATTATATTATATTATATTATATTATATTATACCAGTAATGGCGTACTACACGATAACGTGCAGTGAATCCACTTGACTTGACCATTCCTAGTTTTCCTCCTCTTTCTCTGTGTGTTTACCATTCGTTTGCTCAGAGGTTGATGCGCTTGCTGTTTCCTGAGCTGCTCTGCTTTTCTCCACTCTAGCGGCCCGCTTCTTCTCTTCTTCCATCGGCATCTTTTCGCGTTAAAACTGATTAAGTCGGTGTTTGTGTTGAAATTACTTAGTACATTTTCTTTAATTTTTCATTTAAGCTTGCACTTTCAATCTGCCTTAAGAATGATTTAGGATATGAAGAGGTAGGGGAAGTGAGGGATGAGAACGGCGTTCGTACACATTAGCCGCACGGCAGCCCTGCTGACTGCTGCCAAGAGTTGATTCTACAATAAAATAAAATAAAAATAAAAAGAAGAATAACTTCAGAGGTCAATCCTCACCCCAAAAGTGGATAGTAGACGTAACGTAGTGTATGTGTACCAATTTTCAGGTCAATCAGTCAAACGGTTTGCGAGCTACAGGTGATTTAAAATCCTGGACAGACAAACGGACAGTCACGGTAGCGTATTATATTATATTATATTATACTAGCAAAATACCCGTGCTTCGCAGTGGCGAAGTATTGCCTTAAAATTTTTATTAAGAAGAAAATTAAACCTTTTTAAACTGAGGGAAAATATGCCAATAATTATTTGTTAAGGATCTCTTTGTATCCCACGTTGTCAGTTCGGCCCTCCAGTTGTAATATGACCAAGCTGTAGCTGTGCGCTGAGCTTACTCTTGAGCATGTAACGTACAGTTGGCCATGTGAACAGTAATCTTGTCTCAAATCTCACAGCTTGGATTGCTGCTGTCATAATCGGTTTGAGTTTCATGGTTTGTTTCAATTACGACAGTATTTGCAGGATTTGTTGTGTTGAAGTGACATTCGGCATCTGTCAAGCGTTGTAAGCACACAACCGGTTTCATCGATAAAATCACATCCAGCTTTTGAGAGTTTAAACACTCATAAACATCAAAGTGTCCACTACTGAAATTGTCACCTGTGAATCTAAGATGTTTAAGAGGCATTGGCGGTTGTCGAAAGATGTAAAATATTTGGCCATTTCGGTACACTTGAAAGCACCAACCGAACAATTCAGCGGCAGCCATCAACTCACATGCAGAACCATAGATGAAGGGCTTAAGCATTTCACTCTTCTAGTGCTCCTGTGTAGTATAATTATCTCCTGTACCGTCATCAGTCCACACCTTGAACCTGTCCCAGTCATTCAATACATAAGACACAATGTTCCTCCGGATATCAAGAGTGAGCCTGATATGGCCGTGCAATATGTAACACAGAGAATGGAAAAGGTAGGTGCCATCTCCGGGCATGGAAACCACTCGGTAAGTGACAGATCTTTGATCGATGGTGATTACCTCGATAGACATGGTAATGGGGGTACAGTTGGAATGATAAAGGAAATGGGTACCTGAACAATGTGAAGTAAGTCTAAAATACCTATACAATAACTATAATCGTAATAAACGAACAATAAAACAGCGGAGAAGCCGTGGATTAAATAAAAAGGCTGTAGTTATCAGCAGGGAGACGTGAATCCCGTGGCGAAGCAAGGAAGGGAATGTAGAGACTGGAGCGATGGACGGCCTTATATAGGCAGGCAGCCAACAACGTGGGAGGCGTTGGGATTAGGGACCCAACGCCGTCTCACATGGTGACTGAGCTGCAAGCTATGGACATATATATGTACGGAAGTAGGATTCAGTTAGCGTTGGGAACCCGCGTACCAAATTTCTTGAAGATGGGCCCATAAGTAACAAAGACCATTGAAAAGTTCAATATGGCGGCCGACAGTGGCGTCATACCACTGAAATAAGTACGTACATCGGTTTTGGTTAGCGCAGGGAAGCCGCCTACCAAATTTCATGAAGATGGGGCCATAAATAAGTAAAGTTCAACATGGCGGACGTTGTCGACCGTTATTACCGTTACGTGTAGAATTTCGAAATGAAACCTGCTTAACTTTTGTTAAGTAAGCTGTAAGGAATGAGCCTGCCAAATTTCAGCCTTCTACCTACACGGGAAGTTGGAGAATTAGTGATGAGTGAGTGAGTAAGTGAGTGAGTGAGTGAGTCAGTGAGGGCTTTGCCTTTTATTAATATAGATTATATTATCAAACCAGAATTGCTGTTGCTAAATCGTCCCTAGCATGGTGTGCGTGAGTTTTGATGGACTGGCGCCCTGTCCAGGTGTCTTTCCTGCCTTGTGCCCAGTGCTGACTGTACTGGGCTCCAGATGCCCCACAACCCTGCCGCGCATAAACGGGTTAGGAAAACAGATGGCTAGATGGGTGTTTATTTTCAGTCCTACTTAATTCTGTTATTTAGCTTTCCCAAACTAGCCCCATATGTGAGTGCGGGTGGGTTTGTGCTTGACTGACCGTCACATCCAGGTTTGGGTCCTGTCCTGCTTTATATTCTCACTCAATCTCTATGTGTTGCCTGAAGTCAGTCACTTAAATTTCCGAACTCTTTGCCACTCGATCGCCAGTCCTTAACAAGACCCCCACTGCCGAGCCCACTTCACGGGACTTGCCACGCCCACTCCTAACGCACGTGATGCAGCTCTGGCTGCTGAGACGCGTCAAAGTGATTCGAACAGGTAATGACGTCACAGCTCAGCTTGGCTAAACTCCGAGTCACCGGAAGAAGCTTCTGCGGATCATCAGTTTCTTGACCCCCCAACTCGAAAGAAAGACCACCGTAGCCCTCTTTCACGCTCACTCATCGAAGAAGTACTGGCAGTCCCACGTAAGCCATGCTCTCAGGTCACCAGCTGTGTGACTAGAATGGCTCTTTCCGAGGCGCGGATGCCCGTTAGTGAAGGAATGAGGTGCCCGTAAGCAGGCAGGCCGATCAATGAGCAGGAAAATAAAATAAAAAGGCTTCCCCCAAAGAACTCATTAGCTGAGTCAAGTTTCCCGACTTTACCGAGAGGACCTGCGCTTTATTTACTCACCAATCAGTCTGCCTGCAATTAGTCTAATAGTCAATAAAGCAGCGGGGGGCTCGAGACGGCGGAGAGCGACAGGCTGGAGCTGGGGAAACGGGGGGCCGGCACTGATACCAGATGTGGCTCTTTGGGCCCAGTTTTTTGTTTTTAATTAATTTTCAGGGAGACGTTTTCTTGATTTTAATCAGCACCTAGTCCGTGATGCTTCTGATGGTGTCAGGAAGATTTTCTAGGAGGGGAAAGGAGAGCAGGCGAGGATTCATCCGAGGGTCATCCATTTCGAGACTAACAGGACTCTATTATGGTCACAAGATCTGAGTGTCTGTGGAACAAGCAGCTTACAGGAAGGCCCCGTGGCTGTCCAGTCAACAGGAGTGCTGGAATGCAATTGAACCAAAGAGGGGATCCGAGCCCCCAAAAAGTAAAGGCTGTTCTGGAGGCTAAAGGAGGAGTGTGGCCAACAAAGTGAACACCTGGGATAGAGGGGCCAAGCTCTATACACAGGTCTACTGGTGAATAAACGAGGAAGGGATAATCACAGGGAGGGAGCAATAGCCATACATGAAAACATTTAATGGGCAGGCCTGAAAAAATGAAATCACTCTCTGCTAGGTGACAGAGAGAGGGAGACGGAGGGGGTGACGAAAGGCACTATATAGCAGACAAAATGGTAATTCGATCACTTAGACACCATATAACAGAGAGAGATAAAAAGCACCATATAATACATAGATCAAAAGTAAGGTAGTATATAACATGTGAAAGGCGCTATATAATAGAACAGTGAAGCACTATATAACAGACAGAAAGGTACATTGATCAGTTAGACACCATATAACAGATAGATATAAAAATATATAAAGATAGACAAAATGTAAGGTATTATATGACATATAGACAGATATGAAAAGCACTATATCCAACAGAAAAAATAAAAAATAGATCACTAAGACACCATGTAACAGATAGGAATGAAACACACTGAATAATACATGGATTAAAGAGTAAGGCATTGCATAACACATACACATACTAAAAGGCACTATATAATAGAGAGACAGATTGATCTGTAAGTCACTATATAACAGATAGATATATGAATAGCACTATATAATACATAGACAGAACAGCAAGGCACTATATAACACTTAAACAATAAGGTAGATAACTAAGACATAATAAAACAAATATGAAAGGCACTGCATAATACATAGATATAACAGTAGGGCATTATATAACAGGTAAATATATATGAAAGGCACTATATAATAGAACTATATAACACTTAAACAAAAAGGTAGACAAATAACTAAGACACCATATAACAGATGTGAAAGGCAAAGCATAATACAGTGCAACCGGAAAGTATTCACAGTGCATCACTTTTTCCACATTTTGTTATGTCACAGCCTTATTCCAAAATGGATTAAATTCATTTTTTTCCTCTGAATTCTACACACAACACCCCATAATGACAACGTGAAAAAAGTTTACTTGAGGTTTTTGCAAATTTATTAAAAATAAAAACACTGAGAAATCACATGTACATAAGTATTCACAGCCTTTGCTCAATACTTTGTCGATGCACCATTGGCAGCAATTACAGCCTCAAGTCTTTTTCAATATGATGCCACAAGCTTGGCACACCTATCCTTGGCCAGTTTCGCCCATTCCTCTTTGCAGCACCTCTCAAGCTCCATCAGGTTGGATGGGAAGCGTCGGTGCACAGCCATTTTAAGATCTCTCCATCCAGAGATGTTCAATCGGATTCAAGTCTGGGCTCTGGCTGGGCCACTTAAGGACATTCACAGAGTTGTGATATCTTGGCTGTGTGCTTAGGGTCGTTGTCCTGCTGAAAGATGAACCGTCGCCCCAGTCTGAGGTCAAGAGCGCTCTGGAGCAGGTTTTCATCCAGGATGTCTCTGTACATTGCTGCAGTCATCTTTCCCTTTATCCTGACTAGTCTCCCAGTACCTGCTGCTGAAAAACATCCCCACAGCATGATGCTGCCACCACCATGCTTCACTGTAGGGATGGTATTGGCCTGGTGATGGGCGGTGCCTGGTTTCCTCCAAACGTGACGCCTGGCATTCACACCAAAGAGTTCAATCTTTGTCTCATCAGACCAGAGAATTTTGTTTCTCATGGTCTAAGAGTCCTTCAGGTGGCTTTTGGCAAACTCCAGTTGGGCTGCCATGTGCCTTTTACTAAGGAGTGGCTTTCGTCTGGCCACTCTACCATACAGGCCTGATTGGTGGACTGCTACAGAGATGGTTGTCCTTCTGGAAGGTTCTCATCTCTCCAAAGAGGACCACTGGAGCTCTGACAGAGTGACCATCGGGTTTTTGGTCACCTCCCTGACTAAGGCCCTTCTCCCCCGATCGCTCAGTTTAGATGGCTGGCCAGCTCTAGGAAGAGTCTTGGTGGTTTCGAACTTCTTCCACTTATGGATGATGGAGGCCACTGTGCTCATTGGGACCTTCAAAGCAGCAGAAATTTTTCTGTAACCTTCCCCAGATTTGTGCCTTGAGACAATGCTGTCTCGGAGGTCTACAGACAATTCCTTTGACTTCATGCTTGGTTTGTGCTCTGACATGAACTGTCAACTGTGGGACCTTCTATAGACAGGTGTGTGCCTTTCCAAACATGTCCAATCAGCTGAATTTACCACAGGTGGACTCCAATGAAGCTGCAGAAACATCTCAAGGATGATCAGGGGAAACAGGATGCACCTGAGCTCAATTTGGAGCTTCATGGCAAAGGCTGTGAATACTTATGCACATGGGATTTCTCAGTTTTTTTATTTTTAATAAATTTGCAAAAACCTCAAGTAAACGTTTTTCATGTTGTCATTATGGGGTGTTGTGTGCAGAATCTTGAGGGAAAAAAAAGAAGGCTGTGACATAACAAAATGTGGAAAAAGTGATGAGCTGTGAATACTTTCCAGATGTACTGTACATAGATAATAAGAGTAGGGCTTTATGTAACAGATAGATATAGATATGAAAGACACAATATTAAAGATAAAACAGTAAGGTATTATACAAGAGAGACAGTTAGATCAGTAAGGCTATAATATACAACAGATAGATATACAAAGCACTAGATGACATAGATATGTAAGGCACTATATGATAGATAGATAGATAGATAGATAGATAGATAGATAGATAGATAGATAGATAGATAGATAGATAGATA
>JANRMT010062797.1:16267716-16286051 GCA_026402145.1 Polypterus bichir lapradei | reverse complement strand
AGATAGATAGATAGATAGATAGATAGATAGATAGATGTGAAAGGCGCTATATAATAGATTGATTGATTCAGGACCACCTCTGTTTCCTGTAGTTTCTCCCACCTGCTCTCACTGCCAGTCTCTTTCCTTTCAGAGATTCCCCACCCATCTTTCCATCTTTTTCTCTTATGAGTTTCAGACACTTTATGGAGCCCTGGGCTACACTGGCATAAATATTGCATTTTTGCCCAGAGTTGCAATTCCCGATTATGTCTGAATTGTAAACAAATTAAGTGTTTATTGAGCTGAAATATTCACTTAAGTGTCTGCACTGAGACGTTGTCAGCATGGACGCCGTGTCTGATGTGTCAGGCGCAATGAGAGCTGATGAAATGTCTTTGTCTCGTAGGCCGGCTCGGTACGTTTCTACGCAGTGTCTGCCGTTTCTCTTAATTTATCAAATGATATCGGCAGTGCCTGCTGATGTGCTTTAAAAGCCGCCCCCCATTCAATCTGGTGCACAAGTGTTTCTCCAGCATACTAACTATTTCTTCCCCACCAGCAGCGCCTTCTTCCTCTTCTTCATCATTATGCACAAATTGATTCTTCTCTTGCTGTTAGCTTTCACAGCAGCAATCTGTCCTGCCAAACAAGGCCTGCAGATAATGAATTCCAATTGATCTGAGACACAGAGATGCCCCCCATCACAGACCCCACCCCCCCATCTTTCTGTGACATTTGACCCTAACGTATAAGCAAACTGAGATCACTGACAGCCAAAGGTGTCTTATTTGCCCACCACCCTCACCATGACAGCAGTGCTGTGCGCAGAACATGGCATTACAGAACATGGTCCATGGTGAAGTTCTTACTTGGATTATATAGTGCCTTTACATGTGACAGCATGACAAAGCTGCTCACACCCCTGCTGCACCCATCACAGAGGGTAGATCTCTATCAAGGTGCAAGCCATACAGTGGCAGCACATTTTATTGTGTTTTAGATTTAATTTAAATTTGCCATTTTTGCACACCCGTCTACAATCAATAACCCATAATGGAAAAGTGAAAACCTGCTAATTAAAAACCAAAAACTGTAATCTTTGATTCCTGGAAATATTCAGACCCTGAATTCAGAACTGTGTAGAAGCCCCTTTTCTCAGCAGTATCCCATCTTCTTGGTAAGTCTCTGCAAACTTAGCACATCTGGATTTGGGCAGGTGACCCCAGTCTTCCTGGCAGATCCTCTCAAGCTCCAATAGACTGGATGGGACGCCTCTGCCATTTTCAGGTCTTTCTACATGTGTTCTAGAGGGATTAAGTCAGGGCACTCAAGAACACTCAGTGACTTGTCCCAAAGCCACTCCAGCATTGTCAGGGCTGTTTGCTTACACTAAAGAGTGAACCATTGTGCCAGTCAAGAAGTCACATGTGCTCCGGAGAAGGTTTTCTTCAAGGCTCTCTCAGTACTTAGCTGCATTCATCTCTCCCTCAGTACCGACCGGTCTCCCTGTCCCTGTACCCCCACAGCGTGATGCTGCCACCAACATGCCGAATATTCACCATATAGATGGTATTTAGCAGGCGGTGAAAATGTCCTGGACTTCACCTGACATAATGCTTGGAGTTCTGTCCAAAAAGTTCAATGTTATCAAACCACAGAATTTTTCTCTTCCTGATCTCAGAGTCCTTGAAACTGTCTTTACTCAAGAGTGGTCCACATCTAGTCACTCCACCATAAAAGTTGATAAAGAGCCAGATTTCGCACAGGGGCTCATCATATAGAATTGCTTGGCAAGCATTACAATATAAGACAAGACAGAGACAACTAGGAAACGTGCAGTCAGACTGAGGACGGTTGTGTACTATTTTCTGGTCTGTCAAAGTCAGTATGAAACTGTATCCTCTGTGCCTTGTTCGGAAAGGCATAAATCACCGAAGTGAGGGCCTGCACATAAAGAAACAGTATAAAGCCTTGGCACATTGCCCGGCACACCTTTGAAGCCGACGGTAGATAACGTCATCCGATCCTGAAAATCCTTCCACTGCAACGGCAAAAATGTCAGACTCTACACATTGGGCTCCCACTCCCAAACTGGGTTTTTGCCATTGGCTTCCTTCATCTGTTATGCAGCTTAAGCCGACATTAAAAAAAGCTAAGTTACTTCTCCTATGTGATTTCTTACCGCCGTATCACTAAGGGTGGGGTATCGCCTTTTTATATTATATCTATTTAGTTTCAGGTTATGTAACACACCGCAATTACAAAAGAACTCATTCCCAGGGAGCTAACGCCCCCTGCTGGACACAACTTACGTAAAGGGGGTCAGATGTGAAAGATTGCGGGGTGACAGGCATCTGCCATCACCTAAAACTGTGTCTGGATAGGATCTCCGAGTATGAGTGTGTGTAGCTGTGTCCTCAGTGGAATAGCATGGGGTGACTGGCAATTGGCATCACCCAAGACTTTGTCTGGATAGAATCTGTGTGTGTCTGAGTGTGAATCTGCGTCTGTTAATCTTTAAGTGCTTGAGAAGGTGAACCTAGTAAACGTACCAGTTAAATCTCACAAATTCCACAATAATACAGTGTGTGGTAGATAGGGGGCGCTCTCGCTCCCTTGAACCCCTGTCCACGACTCCAGACACCAGGTAAAAGTCCAATAGTTGACTTTATTTAAATGCCACAGTGTACAAAGCACACTCTCCACCACTATACTCATAAATTACACTAACCAATACAATAATACCAATCCTTCAGCTCCCAGACGCGTTGCCACCCTTCCACCCAGCTCAGCGCGCAATCTGGGAGCTCCCACAGTCCTTTTATATCTCCTGACCCGGAATTATTCCTAATCACCAGTCCATGTGACTCTCAATCACTTCCGGGTCAGGTACAAGTTCTTTTCTTCACCCCGGAAGCATATCATTCCTCTTGTCCACATAGGGGCGTAGGGAAAATATCCATTACTCCTCCCTGCAGCGTCCCTTAGTGGCCCCCATGGCATCCAGCAGGGCTGTGCATAAAAGCTCCATTGTCCATGATGCCCTGCTGGTCTTCTGGGGACCTCCATGCTGCAAGGAGGGCTCCACCTGGCGGCTTGAGGGTATTGGCCGGGATAAACGGCCGGCCATCCTCCACAAGTGGCAGAACCCAAAGAAACATTGATGGTTTTTTGCCATATGATGTTATTTCATCCACTATTAGGCCTTAAAAATGTAAAGCGGATCGTTACACGTCACCCCGCGTTTGACTCGTGGTTAACTGTAATTGCATTGAATCCCAAGCCCAAGTGATGCCCGGGGGTAACGCCAAAGACGTTAGTGATCCACTGCTGGATTTTGAATATAAGAGCAGAGGGAGGTCCCAGCAGCAGTGATGTCACATGGCTCCACCTCCTGGGGGCTCCGTCCACAAACTCAAAAGAAAAGAGACAGTACATAACTAACACTTAATAAGGAAAATGAATAGAACTAACATAAAAAACATGAAAAGTAAGAATTCAAAAAGGACAAGAAAAGAAACATGAGCCAGGGAATAAGCCCTGGCTGCAACATAACAATGTGCTATTAGAGGAATAAAAGATGGCGACTCCTTTGAGGCAACTTTGAACCAAGAAGACTCCATAGTGAGTCAAAGGGATCCATTTTGACTGCAGAGGTGTTTTCATCATTCAAATGTCCCTTCCTTCTGTTCTGTTTGGGACGGCTGTCCCAAAGTCAAAGATACTCCAGAAACAAACAGTGGATTAAAACATTCAGCAGCTACGGATTAGGCGTTGACAGACACCTTAGGACTGCGTTACTAAAAAGACAAACATCTACAGGAATTAGTCGGCCCATTCACTTCACAGTTTGATTTCCTGTTTAAACATTCCTCATTTACTTTGCAGGGAATGCAAAAAAAAATAAAAGAGGGAAAACAATCCAGTGGGAGACTTTCAGAGACCCCCAGGCCACACACTGTGAGCTAAAAATGAACACAGAATATGATTAGTGGTAGCACTGCTGCCTCACAGTTAGGAGACCCGCATTCGCTTCCCGGGTCCTCCTTGCGTGAAGTTTGCATGTTCTCCCTGGGTCTGCATGGGTTTCCTCCGGGTACTCCGGTTTCCTCCCACAGTCCAAAGACATGCAGGTTAGGTGCATTGCCGATCCTAAATTGTCCCTAGTGTGTGTGTGTGCACACTCTGCCAGGGTTTGTTTCCTGCCTTGTGCCCTGTGGAGGCTGGGATTGGCTCCAGCAGACCACTGTGACCCTGTAGTTAGGATATAGCGGGTTAGATAATGGATGGATTTTAGGTACAAATGGTGGTCTGCAGGGGTGCTCTTGAACTACCCTTGAACCCAAAATAAGACCAAGGAGGTCAAGACACTTAAAAGAAGGGTTCTGTTATGTTTTAGAGAGGGTCTCAACCTGGGCAAGAGTATATTGTCTTCCTACATTGTACGTTGAATATTGTTTTGCACGTTCCTGATTATGTTTTTGGTGGCACAGAGGTAGCAGTGCTGCCTTGCAACAAGGAGACCAGGGTTCACATCCATGCATTGAGTCTGCATGTTGCCCATATGGGTGTCCTCCCCACGGTCCAAAGACATGCAGGTTAGGTGGATTGGCAATGCTAACCTGACCCCTGATGTGTGTGTTAAACTTGTGATGGACTGGCACCTTGCCCAGGGTTTGTTCCTGCCCTGCGCCCTATTCTAGGCTCCAGCTGCCTCGAGGCCACACTCAGGATAAAGTGAGTTTGGAAAATCAATGAATGATTGTGGTTTGTGGTCTTCATGTATTTTACGTTTAGAATATTGCTTTGTCTTATAAAGACCTAGTATTTATATACAAGGAGCGTTGTGAGAATACTTTGGTCTTTAGTGAGCTGCCACTACGTTGGCACTATGTCTTCCCCAGTGTTTCGGCACCCGCAGGAAGTCATGGCAAGTAATACAAAGAGGAGGAATGAAAGAGATGTTGGCCGTCCCAACCCCACCTGATTCTGATCCACGGTGACAATGCGCCGGCGCACACCGCAAAGCTGACCATTGAAACTTTGGAGAAATCTGCTGCCCAGCTGGTTGAACCACCCACTCCCTTATTCACCCGATTTAGCACCTTCTGATTTCGGGTTATTTCCAAAAATGAAAGAACCTTTATGTGGAAAAGTTGTTGAGACACGTGATGAATCAATTGATGCGGTGAATGAGCACCTTAAGAGCTAAACTCAGGGCGATTGTGCTGCTGGCTTTGACAGATGGAGCAAGCGTGTGAAAAAGTCCACCAATGCTGTGGTGAAGTCACCAATAAATGAACGTTCATTGGGGAAGAAAGTCCATCCATCCATTTTCCAACCCACTGAATCTGAACACAGGGGTCTGCTGGAGCCAATCCCAGCCAACCCAGGAACCAATCCCAGGCAGGGTGCCAACCCACCGCAGAACACACACAAACCAAGCATACACTAGGGCCAATTTAGAATCGCCAATCCACCTAACCTGCATGTCTTTGGACTGTGGGAGGAAACCCATGCAGACACGGGGAGAACATGCAAACTCCACGCAGGAAGGACCCGGGAAGCGAACCTGGGACTCCTAACTGCAAGGCAGCAGCGCTACCCACTGCACCACCGTGCCGCCCGGCAAAGAAAGTTTTTGCCAGAAATGTTATTACTTTCATGAAAGGCGAAGGACTTTCGCAACATCTCTAATGTTATATGTACAGTCTATACTCGTGGATAACTTGGGACTTGATTTTATCATATAATTTCTGGTATTTTATAATGTCAGTCATATAAGTTGAATGTGGAAAACTCACACTGTTGGTCCAAGAGATTATGACATGCTGCCCACCTGAGAGAGTAACCACAGAGCACACGGCCTTTTTATTCTATGTGGGTGAGGCAATGCGCTGTATCAGCGTGTGCTCCTCACCTCTCCCTCTTGATTGTGCCCACGTGACCACATGGTGACACCCGAACTATTCTGAAGTGACGATTGCACTGCTTTGTGTTTTTTGTATCTCACGCCCTCATACACCTTTATCGTAAGAGCATCACTTATCTACAAAGGAGCGTTCGATCAGAAGAAAATATGAAGCTGATTTTCAATTAAAAGTTGTTGAAGGGGTGAATGAAATTGGTAACCGCGCTGCTCTAACAAAATTTGATGCGTCTGAGAAGCTGATGGGAAATTGGAGGAGGCAAGAAGATGTAAAAAAAAAAAATGAAGTGTCGCATTTTTGAGCAGGCATATAAATCGGAGTCTGATTTTATGATACATTTTTTGGGTTTCAAGACCTGACTTATGTAAGTGTAGCCACCGAAATGTAAGGCAAGATCAAGCACGGGTAAAACGCGTGGCGAAAGAAATCTCTCAGTCCAGAAGTTTGTTTTAAAAATATATAGTGAAAGTTAAAAGCAAATAATCCACACAAGAATAAAGGAAAAATAGTTACACACGTAGAATAAAAGGCAAAAAGAAGGAAAAATGTATCTTCTATAAACTTAACTTTTCTTGAGAAACTTTAGTTATTTCTGTGCTTAAAAGTTCTTTACTTCTTCTTTCTATACTTAAAGGTTCTTAATTTCTTCTTCTGTATGCCTTAAGCGTACGGCACAGTACTTAAATAAGAACCGTTTTCTTTTCTTTTTTTTTTTTCCTTTTTATTAATTTTATTGCAATCCATACAAATCAATCAAGTTTTTACAAAAAGAAAAATTGAGTTAAGGAACAATTGATCCCCACCCCTGACAGAGAGAGCAAGGCAAACGCCGTGAAATAAGACCTGTAAACATACCTAAATTAATAAATTCTCTGTGCTTTGTGAGCTTATTTTAAAATATTACTGATTAGATCCTGCCATGTTTTGAAAAAAGTCTGTACAGATCCTCTAACTGAGTATTTGATTTTTTCCAATTTCAAATAATATAACACATCGGTTTCCCACTGACTTAAAAGAGGAGAGTTTGGGTTCTTCCAGTTTATCAGAATAAGTCTGCGTGCCAAAAGTGTAGTGAATGCAATCACAATTTGTTTGTCCTTCTCCACTTTAAACCCATCTGGAAGAACACCAAACACAGCTGTTAATGGGTTAGGAGGGATTGTGAGTCCAAGGCTGTCTGAAAGGTAATTAAAAATTTTGGTCCAGAATAATGTTAATTTGGTGCAGGACCAGAACATGTGACCTAATGAGGCTGGGACTTGATTGCAGCGTTCGCAGGTTGGATCGCGGCCCTGGAAACATTTGAGAGTTTTAGTCGAGACAGATGTGCTCGATATATAATTTTGAGTTGTATAATTGTATGCTTTGCACATATGGAGCTCGAGTGAATTCTCTGCATTGCTACTTTCCACTCCTTTTCTGATATATTAATTGAAAGATCTTTTTCCCAGTGTCTTCTTGGATCTTTGAAAGGGAGGGATTGTAAAATGATTTTATATATTGTAGAGATGGAGTCTAAATCCTTGAGATTGAGCAATATTATGGATGAGGGTGCAAGATGAGGAAAATCTGAAAGGTTCTGTTTAACAAAGTTTCTGACTTGAAGATAGTGAAAGAAATGTGTAGCTGGAATGTTAAATTTGGAATGTAATTGTTCATAGGATGCAAAGACATTGTCTATATAAAGATCTCTAAGCAAGTTAATTCCAAATTTTTTCCAGATATTAAAAGCTGCATATGTTTGCGAAGGTTGAAAGAGGTGGTTCTCTTGCAGAGGTGCCACAGATAGAAGCTTCTCCGTCTTAAAATGCTTTCTACATTGGTTCCATATTCTAAGTGAGTGGAGCACAATTGGGTTATTAGTGTATTGCCGATAACGTGTGTTTATTGGAGCACAGAGCAAGGAATACAAAGAAGTACTGCAGGAATTTAATTCTATTGCAGACCAAGCCTGTGTGTGTTCTTCTATTTGTGTCCAGGTTCTTATCGCCTGTATATTTGCTGCCCAGTAATAAAACTGGAAGTTAGGTAGAGCCATGCCGCCTTCTGCCTTTTGTCTTTGTAGGGTCGCTCTTTTGATGCGTGGATGTTTTGAATTCCAAATAAATGAGGTTATTGTTGAATCTAATTGCTTAAAGAATGATTTATTAATGTATATTGGAATGTTTTGAAATAAAAAAAGGAGCTTAGGAAGAATATTCATCTTAACAGTGTTAATTCTTCCAGCTAGTGTGAGATGAAGGGTTGACCATCTATACAAGTCTTGCTTGATTTTTTCCATGCAGACGGCGAAATTTTGTTGATAAAGAGCTTTATGTTTACTTGTGATGTTTACCCCGAGGTATTTAAACTGTTCTGCAATGATAAAAGGTAGGGTATCTAATCTAATATTATATGCTTGAGAATTCACTGGAAAGAGTACACTTTTATTCAGATTAATTCTGAGACCAGAGATTTTTTGAAATTCTGTGAGTGCCGTTAAGACTGCAGGCACAGAATTTTCTGGGTCCGATATATACAGGACCATATCATCTGCATATAGTGAAATTTTCTGTTCCAGTCCTTCTCTGCTAATCCCCTTTATCTGATCAGTATTTCGACAATGTATTGCCAGTGGTTCAATGGCAATTGCAAACAGCAGCGGTGACAAGGGGCATCCTTGTCTAGTACCACGTTCTAGTTTAAAGTAGTCTGAGCAAATGTTGTTGATGAAAACTGAAGCTTCTGGGTTAGTATACAGTAATTTAATCCATGCACAAATGTTCGGGCCAAACCCAAACTTCTCCAATGTAGTAAAAAGGTATTTCCATTCAATCATGTCGAATGCTTTTTCTGCACCCAATGATAATAATATTTCTGGGTTGTTTGATTTAGTTGGTGAGTATATTACATTAAACAGGCATCGAAGATTTGAAGATAAGTGTCGGCCCCTAATAAATCCAGTTTGGTCTTGTGATATTACCGAGGGGAGCACTTTCTCCATCCTTCTAGCTATGATTTTAGAGAGTATTTTAACGTCGTTATTCAGAAGTGAAATTGGTCTGTATGATGCACATTGTAATAAGTCCTTATTTTGTTTTGGAAAAACTGTGATTAGTGCTAAGCACCGTTTTCTTAGAGGTGTTTCACACACTCAAAAGGCCCGTAAGCCCGCAGGCATGGTTTAAAACCTTAAGGCTTCTACACCTTAAACATGCCAAGGCTGGTCACTAACTAAAGAATAATGTTTACTCAAAGCTGTTAGAAATGGCAGGAAAATACCAATACAATTCTACTTATGGGGGTTATAGGAACCTCCCATAGATTATGCATTGTCATCTAGTAAAATATTCATGAATCTTATAGAACTAGGAAAATGGCTCTTACAGTAAGTATATACGGTTTGTAGAGTTTTCTATTAGGTGCCCTGTTCTTTATGTACAGCCTCAGGGGGCAGGGCCACCATGACATAACGCCATGAGAACAGCCACCTTCCTCAATATTCCAGGCAGATAGGCAGGCTCTCCAGAAGAGCACCGAGTTTGGCATTGTAGCCATCGTCTTGGATTCTGAATTTGGTTAACCGATTAGTTTTGTTTGCTCAGTGTTGCCTTTTCATTTGCACCTCTTTTTTTTGCTAATTTTCTCGCATCTCTTTTGTAATAAACATTAAACACGGATCATTTTTGAATCTGAGGTATTTATGGTTTCCTTTCCTCCATTTTGTGTTTTTTCTCAAAGATTATTAAGGACTGTTTCGAGTCTGAACTTGACCCTTTTGCGTCTAATGGTTTGGGATCAGGCTCGCTGTTAAATACTTGGAATCAGAGAAGCCTGGTTTTAGACACACGCACCACATATCTGAACTGGTAAACTGTAGACCATCGTGCCAACAGTGCCTACAGATAAAGGCAGCACACCTGAACACAAACACAAGCAGAAGGTGGCAATCATTTATTCAAGAAAAATCTCAATAGATGTCATGGTCTACACAGAAAAAGTAAGTCCACCCTTGGCCTCAGAAGCTGGTGTTGCCCCTTTTAGCAGAAATGACTTCTTGACGGTGTTTTACGTGACTGCGCGCCAGTCTCTGACATTGATTTGGAGACACTTTTGACCTGTCTGCCATGCAAAATTCCTTCACCTTCAAGATGTTTGTGGGTTTTCTTGCATGTCCTGCCTGTTTCAAACTCCCCCACCAACACTGCAATTAGGATTCAAATCAGGGTTTTGACCAGGCTCGTCCATAACCCTCCATTTCTTCTTTCTGAGCCATTCCTTGGTGGATATTTTAGTGTGCTTATTGTGTTGAAAGCTTCACTTCTGGTTCAACTTCAGCTTTCAGGCAGATGGCCTCACCTTCTATTCAAGCACAATTTGATAGGATGAAGAATTCACATTTGGGTTGATGACTGAAAGCTACCCAGACCCTAAAGCAGCAAAGCAACCCTTAAACCAGAACATGTCCACCATCATCCTTCACAGTTGATATGAGGTTCTTCTCCTGAAATGCTGTCAAACATGTCTACTGTTACAGCGGCCAAACAACTCTGTCTTTGATTCTTCTGTCCACATTGTTCCAGAAGGCCTTTGTCTTTACCTTTGACAGTAACCTCTCTTTTGAGAAACAAGTTAATTCTGTAGTCAAGAGTTGCTTTTTCCAGCTTCGTCTATTAGGCAAGATGAAGCCTTTTTTATCTTCTAGGGATCTTGAGAAAGCTACTCATGCTTTTATTTTTCCTCGCCTCGATTACTGCAACTCGCTGTATTCTGGGATTAGCAGATCTCTGATACGCAGGTCACCGTTGGTCCAGAATGCTGCCGCTCACTTTCTGGTTGGGGCAAGAAAGTCTGACTCTGTTTCTCCGATGTTAGCTTCTTTACACTGGCTGCCCGTCAGTTTTCAAATTGATTTTAAAATCTTGTTGCTAGTTTTTAAATTTTTACATGGGCTCAGCTCCTGCCTATTTATCTGAATTGTGTGCTTTACACCAGCCATCTAGAGTGCTTAGATCTTCTGGCCAGTTGTCTCTTGTTGTCCCTTGTACTAAGTGTAAAACTAAGGGGGACAGGACTTGTGCTGCTGCTGCTCCTCTTCATCTCGTCACATAAAGGAGTCGTCTACAATTCAAAACGAGATTAAAGACTCATTTCTATTCACTTGCATTCTGTGACCTTCAGTTATACTGATGGTTTCCTCATTGTGATTACATAACATTACTTCTGTTTATTATTTATTTTATTTATGTTCATATATTTTATTTCTATTTATGTTATTCATGTTAATTGTATGTTTTTCTTTTATTCTATTATTGTAAAGCACTTTGGCCACAGCATTCCTATGTTGTTTTAAATGTGCAATATAAATAAATTGACATTGACATTTACCTACATGTTCAGTGGCAGACGGTCGTCTTGCTCTGATGTTCGTGTTGAACGGTAAAGGTTTTTCTCCTGGCACACCTCACATGCATATCACATTTGTGCAAACTCGTTTGTAGATGCCCGCACTTTGACACCAACTTTTACAAGAGCTTCCATAATAAAATCTTGGGTTTCTTGCAGACCTCTTTTAGTATCAAATGATCAGCTTTTGTCTGAATTTGATTGTCTTGGAAAAATTAGCATTCATTTGAAATGCTAGTTGTAGATGGTTGTCCTTACAGTGAAATAGCTGATTTCAAATAATTTGTCAATCTATCTAAAGTCCTCGCCAGACTCCTAGGCATTCACAATCTTCTTTCTGGGGGCCTTATAGGGCTCTTTTGATCCTGGCGTGATGTCATCACCCACATCCATAGTAAACAGAACACCAGACCCTCGAGATCTTTGGTTTAAATTAGACAGTTGGGTCCACCTGCATACCCCCTAAGGAGCTTCTGATCATCAGCACCTTATCAGGAACACCTAAAGCAATGGCTCTGAAGTGGTAACAACAGTAGGGGTGCACTTAATTTTTCCACATGACAAATCTGCATTTGTGTTCATTTAGATTATGAGAACGAATAAACCATGTCGATTTGCTATGTCGTTTGTTCGTGTAGACCACCATTTGCATTAAGATCTGATGTTTACCTGTTCAGATATGTTGGAGAAGTCAACGGTTTCCAGGGAGTGCACTTACCTTTTCATGTGACTGCATAGACATCTATATTTTATAAGTATTCTTATATTTTTAGATATGTGAATTACTTTCTTCATAACAAAGCTTTCCTGCCAGCTGCTCCCTAAAGATGGTGTAGGTTAAACTTTCTTCTTCTAAACACTTTGTGATGGTCACGGCATTTCCACTCCTGTTAAACTGATTCATTCTGGCTGTTGTGATGCCAATCTCTTATCTATGCCTTTATACGGTTAAGAATTACTTTATCTACTGTGGTCAGTAGGGGGTGTAGCAGCACCCCAAACTCCAGACACAACCTCACTGACACACGTTTTGAATTCAAAATAAATGATTTATTACAATAGTAACACCTTAGAATGCCTACTTCTTAATATTTATACAAACACAATGCAATTCTTCATTCTCTTTCTCTTCTTCATCCACGCCTTCCAGGTGAGTTTTTTCCATCCTTCACACGCAAATCCAATGCCCCGGGTGAAGAGGGGCAGTCCACTTTATACTGGACTCACAAGTACTTCCAATCCAACCACACTGCATCAGGTGGAACCACCCTAAACTGGGGACAGCTTTTCCCACCAGCTACCACTGGTGGCTTCCCATCGGTGCTACAACTCCCTTGCAGCCCTGACAGTGTGTACATAGATGACTGGCCAGACAGTTAATTTCACTTGTTGTGCTGGGGGAACACATGACCCCAAATGAGGCAAACTCGTTCCACCCTTCCATTATCAAGGCTTCCCATTCAACGCAGCCAGGATGCCAGCCAACCTGTGTCTTCCATGACACTAGTTAGAAGAGCTAACCAGAACCCTCTTGTTCACTTGCTGTCCTCCTACAGATCTACAGGAATGTACAAAGTTTGCCAGGCCATGCACCCCAGAAGTTGTGTCACATGACGTCACAAGTGCGACATTATGCAAACCAGCATCTCAGCAGTCTTTTTGTCCAAGATTGCAGATACATCTCAAACTCTTCACTGTGCTTGTGCTTTCTCGTTTATGAATGTCCCGCCCAGTTTTCTGATCTAAACCCTCGTTTAGTGATTTGGCTCAGATGCACACTAGAATGGATTACCTGATATTGCCCCTCGCTTTGTTCCTTGACTGCATCTTTGTCCCCTGATCCACCACTTTCTCTGTGCAACACCTATGTGGGTTTCCTCCAGCAATCGTTCCACATCCCAGAGACATGCAGGTTAGCTTAGCGGCCCAGCATGGGAGTGTGTTTGAGTGAGCAGTGAGCCTTGTGGTGGTCTGTTGCCCTTTCCTAGGTTGGTTCTTCTTGGGATCAATGCCCCCTATGATGCTGAATTGGACTGATCATGTTTGAACAAATAAAAAGTCCAGATCACAGCAAGGGCACAAACTCTACCTTTCTGGGATAAAGTTTCACCTCACTCGTGTGCACTTTAATAGCAATGCCCATTGAAGAATGCCAGGAGAGAGTGGGGGGGGGGGGCACCACAAAGTTTGGTGATGCCATCTCTTAGTCAGTGCCTCACTTCCCAGACTCTCTGAAGTGCCAACATGCACCGTGTACAGCCTGAACGATTCTGCAAATTCCATCATTTGCTTTGTTGCTTAATTAAGCCGCTACAAACAAGAAGAAAGCGATTATGGAGATTATCTTCAAAAGGAACTCCAACAGCATTTTAATTGCAGATATTTAGTGATTTTTAGAGGAAAATGCTTATTATAAGCATCGGCAAGTGCGGTGCTCCTCCCACATTTACTGCTGAGGACTTTCAAGGGGCTCTTTTAAGATCTTGTTAAATGAGCCAGAATCCCTTTGAGTGAAGCAGAGATCTCTACAGAGGTGCAGATTATTTATGTAGGACTAGTCTCTGTTTAAATCTTTTAAAATTCTGCTAGTGCTGTTAGGACTGCAGGCACAGAATTGTGTAGGTCTGCTATATACAGTACCGTATCATCTGCATATAGTGTCACTTTCTGTTAAAGTCCTTCTTTGATAATCCCCTTTATTTCATAAGCATTTCGAAAGTGAACTGCCAGTGGCTCAATGGCCATTGCAAATAGTAGTGGTGATAGGGGGTATCCTTGTCTAGTTTGACATTCAAGTTTGAAGTAGTCTGAAATAATGTTGTTAATTCAAACATGTAGCGGTGCTTGAAACTTCAACTCCCAGAAGTCCCTGCAGTGGCTCCGATTGATCACCTGCTGAGGGTGCAGGGGCTGTTGGGTACAAGAGGCCGGCATAAACATTTAAAAGGGGACTAGTGTTACCAATAAAAGGAGAAGTATTTTGTGTTTTGTGTCTAAAGTTCCTGTCTGTCTATCTTCCATTGTGATACCCGTGCCTTCTCATTTTGTCCTGGATCGTTTCTTGGTCGAAGTCTGGATTGTTTGCTCACTGTCTGTTACGTGAGGACTGTAAGTGGATTCATGGCCATCCTGTGAAGAGAGGAGCGCTCCTGAACCCGTCCACCTGTCTTCACTGGTAGGACTATCTTCACATTCCCCTCCAACATGCAGATATCTGGACTATTTACCTTCATCTTTACATTACATCTGTTGCCCTTTTTTATGGACTTTACTGTGTGTGGTTTTTGTTTGTGATTTGTTGTATTTAATGTATAATCGCCATAAGGGAAACTGGGGTGGGATTGTTGCTTTCATTATTATTGTTTAATACATTTTTTATTTGCTGTTTTATTCCAATTGGCTTTTTGTCTCTGTTTGTGAGTGCGTGAGGGTTGGGACAAGGCTGGGTGCATCCCTGGAATCTCCATCAAAAAAATAAATAAATCACTGTCTCTTCGACGGTGTGAATCTTAGCGACACCGGACCGCTACAAACAGAAGCTTCTGGACTGTTATGCAGTAATTTGATCCATGCACATATGCTTGGACCAAACCCAAATTTCTCCAATGTGATGTCGATTTTCGTAAAGCGTTCGACTGCCCTGTGGGACATCCTGAAGGTTCACGGGATCCCCTCGAGGTTGCTGGATATCATGGCTGGCCTGTCCACTGGTACTGTGAGTGCTGTGCATAGTGGAGGCAGAACCTCTGTGTTTTTCCCAATTGATTCTGGGGTTCGTCAGGGGTGTGTTCTTCTCCTACTCTGTTCAATGCTTGCATGGACTGGGTGTTGGGCAAGGTCGAGGGGTCCAGAAGCTGTTGGGCATCGGTTGGTGAAGATTCACGGATCTTGACTTTGCTGACAATGCTGTGATCTTTGCGGAGTCAATGGAGGCTCTGATCATGGTGCTCGAGAGACTGAGTGAGGAGTCTGAGTGTCTGGGCTTGCGAGTGTCCTGATAAAAACCAACATCCAGGCCTTTAATGACCTCTTGGGCACGGCCATCAGCAGTGTCTGTCTTCAGAGAGAGTGTTGACCTCGTCGAGAGGTTTACTTACCTCAGCAGTGACATTCATGTTTCTGGTGACTCTTCCTAGGAAGTCAGTAGACGGATTGGAAGGGCATTGGGGTTTATGGGGTTGCTGGGAAGGGGTGTGTGGTGCTCCTGATATCTCTGCAAAAAGGACGAAGGCCCAAGTCTTTAGAGTCGTGGTGCTTCCCGTCTTACTAGATGGTTGTGAGACATGGACGCTATCCAGTGATCTGAGATGAAGACTGGACTCCTTTAGTACTGTGTCTCTCTGGAAAATCCTTGGGTACAGTTGGTTTGACTTTGTGTTGCTCATGGAGTCCCGAATGAGGCACATTACCTGCATTTTGAGGGAGCGTCAGTTGCGGCACTACGGCCATGTGGCGTGTTTCCCTGAAGGTGATCCGGCTCATAAGATCCTCATTGTTGGGGACCTGAGTGGCTGGACCAGGCCAAAAGGTCATCCACGTAACACCTGGCTGCGGCAGATAGAGGGTCATTTCCGGAGGGTGGGATTGGACCGCGTGTCTGCCTAGGGGGTTGCAAACCGGGATCCTGAGTTGTTTCGTCGTGTAGTGGGTGAGGCAACTCGCTGTACCAGTGCATGCTCTCCAACTTGACCTGACTTCACCTATTGAAAAGGTAGTCCCATTCAACCACATCGAATGCTTTTTCTGCATCCAGCGATAATATTAAATTGTAATAATATTATAATAATAATAATATTATATAATATTATTATAATAATTATTATAATATTACACTAAAAAATCATCGAAGATTGGAAGCTAAGTGTCTGCCTTTAATAAATCCAGTTTGGTCTTGTAATATTACTGAAGGAAGCAGCTTCTCAATCCCCGTCTGTTTTTAAATCTAAATAAATGTTAGGTCTTATGACTGACAGCTGCATTTAGAAGGTATGGTGAGAGAAGGACGGCAGGAGTACGAGCCGCTCTGTGGTAGACAAAACACAATCGTGTCTCCTCCTTAAATCTGCAGCACTACGGCCAACAGGCAAGAACACATAAAAGGTGCACTGTAAAAAATGTCAGTAAATTTAACGGTACAAATCCTGTAAATGGTGACGGTAAAAGACCTTTTCTGAAAAAAAGGAAAGTTACCTTATGTTCTACTGAAAATTACCTGTATATCTTAAACAATAAATTTCATTGTTTTTTACAGCCAAGTTCTGTAAAATCAATATTTTTCTACCTTCAAAATATGCTAAATACCGTTTATTGATGCACTAGCAAAATACCCGCGCTTCGCAGCGGTGAAGTACTGCCTTAAAATTTTAATTAAGAAGAAAATTTTACCTTTTTAAACTGAGGGAAAATATACCAATAATTATTTGTTAAGGATCTCTTTGTATGCCACGTTGTCAGTTCGGCCCTCCAGTTGTAATATGACCAAGCTGTAGCTGTGCGCTGATCTTACTCTGGAGCATGCAACGTACAGTTGGCCATGTGAACAGTAATCTTGTTTCAAATCTCACAGCTTGGATTGCTGCTGTCATAATCGGTTTGAGTTTCATGGTTTGTTTCAATTACGACAGTATTTGTAGGACTTGTGTTGAAGAGACATTCGGCATCTGTCAAGCATTGTAAGCATACAACTGGTTTCATCGATAACTTCACATCCAGCTTTTGAGAGTTTAAACATTTCTAAACATCAAAGTGTCCACTACTGAAATCGTCACCTGTGAATCTAAGATGTTTAAGAGGCATTGGGCGGTTGTCCAAAGGTGTAAAATATTTGGCCATTTCGGTACACTTAAGCATTTCACTCTTCTAGTGCTCCTGTGTAGTATAATTATCTCCTGTACCGTCATCAGTCCACACCTTGAACCTGTCCCAGTCATTCAATACATAAGACACAATGTTCCTCCGGATATCAATAGTGAGCCTGATATGGCCGTGCAATATGTAACAAAGAGAATGGAAAAGGTAGGTACCATCTCCGGGCATGGAAACCACTTGGTAAGTGACAGTTCTTTGATCAAAAGTGATCACCTCGATAGACATGTTAATGGGGGTACGGTTGGAACGATAAAGGAAATGGGTACCTGAACAATGTAAAGTAAGTCTAAAATACCTATACAATAACTATAATCGTAATAAATGAACAATAAAACAGCGGAGAAGCTGTGGATTAAATAAAAAGGCTGTAGTTATCAGCAGGGAGACGTGAATACCGTGGCGAAGCAAGGAAGGGAATGTAGAGACTGGAGCGACGGACGGCCTTATATAGGCAGGCAGCCAACAACGTGGGAGGCGTTGGGATGGGGGACCCAACGCCGCCTCACACGGTGACCGAGCTGCAGGCTATGGACGTATATATGTACGTAAGTAGGATTCAGTTAGCGTTGGGAACCCGCGTACCAAATTTCTTGAAGATGGGCCCATAAGTAACAAAGACCGTTGAAAAGTTCAATATGGCAGCCGACAGTGGCATCATATCACCGAAATAAGTACCAAATTTCAGCCTTCTACCTATGAATAAGAAAGTTCAACATGGCGGACGTTGTTGACCGTTATGACCGTTACGCGTAGAATTTTGAAATGAAACCTGCTTAACTTTTGTAAGTAAGCTGTAAGGAATGAGCCTGCCAAATTTCAGCCTTCTACCTACACGGGAAGTTGGAGAATTAGTGACGTTGGAAAGTTCAATATGGCGGCTGACAGTGGCGTCATACCACCGAAATAAGTATGCACATTGGTTTCGGTTAGCGCAGGGAAGCCGCATACCAAATTACGTGAAGATGGGGCCATGAATAAGAAAGTTCAAGATGGCGGACATTGTTGACTGTTATGACCGTTACACGTAGAATTTCGAAATGAAACCTGCTTAACTTTTGTAAGTAAGCGGTAAGGAATGAGCCTGCCAAATTTCAGCCTTCTACCTACACGGGAAGTTGGAGAATTAGTGATGTTTGGAAAATTCAATATGGCGGCCGACAGTGGCGTCAT
>JANRMT010062797.1:16242995-16262716 GCA_026402145.1 Polypterus bichir lapradei | reverse complement strand
GCCTCCCATCGGTTTTTAAAGGCTCTATTTTCAGAATCAACTTTTCTCTTCGGCATCGTGTGGGCTAGCTTCGCAATAATTTACAGTATCATAAACTAGACTTGATTAACGTGTTAAGTGTTTGGCAAGGCAGGTGAAGCGCTGCATTATGGGATCTGTAGTTTATTGTGTTACCAGCGCTTCATATACCCGGGCCATTAATAACAATAATACAGTATATAAAATGATCTCGCGGGCCGGATATAATTACACGCCGGGCCGGATGTGGCCCGTGGGCCTTGAGTTTGACTCATATGGACTAAATAGAACTTGAAAAGAAATATTTTTTGGAATGTGATCGCGCAAGTCAGTACATCGAGCCCGCGTGCTATTGTGGTTTTGCTTGTGTGCTTCAGTAAGTTACCGTCCCCTCGCTCTTACTTTTTTACCGTTCATCTAATGAATACACTGAGTATGGCTTTACCAAAACAATCATTGATCGCGAATAAAGTATCCATTATTCATGAAGCTTCAATAGGTGAATAGGTGATCTGTCTTTCTGCGTTAACCGCATGCGTTTTCATACGTCTCAAACTAAGGGGATGCGAGGTTAAAATAAATCGAGAAGCGCGCGTACATACTTAGTGCATCCCCTCTCGGGAATCGAACCTCGGCGCTACAGTCGAATGCTTTAGTATCGCGCCACGGCGTGTGGTTTATCTATTTGAGCGTAGCAGCGTAATTCAGTTTTTGTTCAGCACTCTTTGCAACTGTTACTTTTTGTCTGCGCACTGCGTCAGTTCACGTGAGCTGCTGAATATGGTTTTATATATATGTCACTCGCTCGCTTCTAATTGTTTCGCTGCCTTCTTAATTATATAATGCATGTTTTCTAAAGCGCGTTTCGTAGCTCTTCCTGGATTTCTACGTAATGCGTGATTACGTGAGAGGCGTGATGATGTCAGACGAACTCCGCCCCTCCAGCTGAACTCCATTACAGTAAATGGAGAAAAACAGCTTCCAGTTATGACCATTACGCGTAGAATTTCGAAATGAAACCTGCCCAACTTTTGTAAGGAAGCTGTAAGGAATAAGCCTGCCAAATTTCAGCCTTCTACCTACACGGGAAGTTGGAGAATTAGTGATGAGTCAGTCAGTCAGTCAGTCAGTCAGTCAGTGAGTCAGTGAGTGAGGGCTTTGCCGTTTATTAGTATAGATTACAGTTATACTGAAAAAAATCTGTTAATTTTACAGTTTAAAACCATTAAATAACGAAGGTAAACAACGGTTTAAAATGTAAAACGGTAAATCACTGTTTCAGGAAAACCGCTTACGATATTTGCATAAGGACACGCCCCTTTTTACAATATTGTTCCTGGTGAACCGCATACCTTTGAATAGCAGGGAAAAAAACGTCACCTAAGTTAGCAGACTTATTTTTCCCCACGTGCTGAAGGTTTTTTGAGGTTATGGAAGCTGATTTATGGTGGGTTGTATTCGATAAGTAGGACACCATACACCACAAAAGAGAAAACTTTACTTCCCTACCAGGCAACGTGCCGTAACTTCCTTAAACATTGAATTGTTTTCAATGTGTATAATTAAATGGAGATAGAAACAGCAGTACATGTTTTTTGGCAATGTAAAAAGGCACAAGAGGTGTGGAAAGGGATATTACAGAAATGGGACGGGGTAATAGGGAAAGAGGATATAACAAAGGAAGGAGTACTGTATGGGTTAGTGGGAAAGGGGTTAAATGAAAAAATGGGAAAAGAGAAATGGAAACTAATTAATATAATAAAAGAGAATATGTGGTGGGAGAGGAACGAAACTGTGATACATAATAAGGATGTGCCCATTAAAAGACTTTTACAGAACTGCGAAAAGAGACATAGAAGAAGATTGGAGAATCAGGGAGGATAAAAATGAACAAGAACAGAGTTCAAAAAAGCAAAGTTAAAGGTTTTTAAGATTATATTAATGGGGAGGAAGAGAAGTGCTAAAATAAAAAAAATACAAAAAGTACATGCTTGCTATTGGTTGTTCTTAATTAACTGATGCAAACTGTGTACTGGGGTTTGACTCTGCCAATACATATTGTTTATTGATTGTCATATTTATTACACAACATGAATTTCTGGTTATGGTTAAACATTCCCTTCTGTTGTGAAAAACATTCCTTCTTGCGAAGACCAAATAGTTTTTACTACAAAATTATACTGTAGACCTAAAAATATTGTCACCTTATTTATTGCAGTAAAATTTTGGCACCCCAGCTGCCAGTATTTTACCGTAAATTTCACATTTTTTTTTTTTTTTTACAGTGTGTCTGTCATCCAGCGTCTTCCCCTACACACACAGAGTACACATTGCAGCGTCTCGCCACTTCTGGTTTTAACACTCTTTGAGTGAAAAACAGTTAAAGGACAATTTCTACACTGAAAAGGATAAATGGTTTAAAACACAACGTTACAGCTGTAGAGCTTTCATCAGGTGTGAGACTGAAAAGGAAAAAGCAGGTCAAAAATATGAGAGAAAACAAAGTCAGGGCAGATGAAATGAGAAAAGGTGGGAGGAGGTAAAGAAGATAAAGGGATAGATGAAAATATAAATCAGACATTGAGGCCTGGAGACATACGTGATCCCTGGCTAACAGAGTTCGGTTTCTTCTGATATTCTGTGAAAAGTGTCTTTGAAGCCCTGAGAAAGAACACAAGCAGAGAGCTCAGTGTGGCTGTGCTGACGGGATGTGAGGTGTTCTACAATCGGCTTTGCGAAGTCTTTGATTTTAACGGCTTGAACAGGTCTGAAAAGTATGAAAATACAGGCATTCACGTAGATAACAGTGCAGCAATGCGTCAACAAGATCCTGTTATTATTATTATTACGATATCTACTGCATAGCTAACATACTAAATTCATAAATAAAAGTGAAGCTTATGGCAAACCAAATTAACATTTACAAATATTACAAAAATGTGTTTTAAGATGTCTGGCAACGAATTTAAAATACATCTGTTTGAAGATACCTTAAATGCATTTTAGGACAGGTCAAATATGTGTCGAGATATCATGAAATGATACTCGGTTTATTTTCAAA
This sequence comes from Polypterus bichir lapradei, assembly GCA_026402145.1. Taxonomy (NCBI): domain Eukaryota; kingdom Metazoa; phylum Chordata; class Cladistia; order Polypteriformes; family Polypteridae; genus Polypterus; species Polypterus bichir. Next base: position 16,259,637 of record JANRMT010062797.1, on the reverse strand, counting down.
TACATCAAAAACATTTCAAGATATCTCAGAGCGACTTCCTGTAAGCTCGGCCGTGTTTTCAAAGGGACTTCCTGCCTATTTTGAGATATCCTGAACTGAGCAGGATGTTACACTACAGTATGTTGAGATCGCTTGAAATATGTCGCAGATATGTGCAAATGTTTTTGAGATATTTTAAAGTGCACTTCAGATAGCTCAAAATGGTCTGGATGCGATGTTAAAATCTGTGGAGATGTACTCAAGATATCTTAAGACGGGTTTCCGATATTTTAATATTGGCATGCATCGCAGATATCCGAAATGCATTATTAGATACCTCAAATTAATTTCACGATATCTTAAAATGGGTCCCTGCTCCATCTCACATATCTTAGGATGCATTTTAAGATGTCTTAAATTTCATTTCAGGATATCTCAATTACATTTTAAGGTACCTTTAAAAAGATGAATTTATGTTAAGATATCTGAATATCATTTTCAATACAATGCAATTTACGATAACTCAAGTATATGTCCAGATATCTCAAAATAGCTTGGTGTATATTTATTTACAATGCATTTCCAAATAATTTTCCTACTCATTTTCAGCAAACCTCAAATGGATTTCAAGATATTTTAAAATAAACAAGCAGTCCCATTGAAGGAATAGAAAATTTGACATTTTAACATGATTTCACAATATCTCAGTGTGCATTTCAGATATCTTAGAATGGTCTGGATGCTATTGTAAGATGTATGGAAATGTCACTGAGATATCTTAATCCATCCATCCATCCATTATCCAACCCGCTATATCCTAACTACAGGGTCACGGGGGTCTGCTGGAGCCAATCCCAGCCAACACAGGGCGCAAGGCAGGAAACAAAGCCCGGGCAGGGCGCCAGCCCACCGCAGGAGATATCTTAATGTATTTCAAATATCTTCATATTGAGTCACGTTTCAGGTAACTAGAATACATTTTTAAATCTCTCAAATTCATTTCATGGTGTTTTAAAGTGTATTTCAGGATAGCTCAAATACATTTCAAGGTGTCTTTAAAAAGGCAAAATATCTGAATATAATTTTCAGATAACTAAATTACAGTTCAAGATATGTCATGTATGTTTACAGATAACTCAAAATAACTTCCTGCTCATTCTGAGATACCTCAAATACATTTCAAATGTTTTAAATAGACTGGAATCCCCAGCAATTTCAAGATATCTCAACGTGAATTTCAGACATATACGAGGTGTGGCAGAAAAGTAATGAGACTGATTTTTTATTTACCAAAGTTTTTATTTTTTTCTAACATCAATGTTATCCCCTTCAAAGTAGTTCACTTGGGCAGCTACACACCGATGGAGACGTTGTTCCCACTGTTGGTAGCAGCGCTGGAAGTCTTCAACCGGTATGGTCTTCAGCATGTCCGTTACACTCTTTTGGATGTTTTCTAAAGTCCCGAAATGACGTCCTTTGAGGACATTTTTCAGTTTAGGAAAAAGGAAAAAGTCACACGGACTGAGGTCAGGTGAATAAGGGGGCTGGGGAACCACAGGAATGCATTTTTTCGATTGTCCTTCTGCTCAATTGTGAGGTTTTTTGGCACCATTTTGGCACAGGCCTTTCGCATGTGCAAATGTTCAGTCAAAATTTGATGAACGGTAAATCTGTTCAAATTTAATTGTTCACTCAACATTCTTAATGTTAAACGACGGTCTGATCTCACATATAAACAGTCTTCCACAGATGCGGTGATCGCACTTCGGGATGCCCTTCGGCGTGTTGTCCAGTTGCGGGAGGTCCCAAGAGAGTTTGGAAACCTCACATTTTCTTGAATGAGTGTCACTTAACCACATAAAACGGCTTTTTCTGCGTCTTTAAATGCAGCAGTTCGCATACATTTGCAACCCGAGATTTTTCTTCTTTTTTTGCTTGGTCTTTCAAGAAAGTCAACCGTGTCGATGGCGGAATTTTGAATTTACTGGCAACGTCTTTTTTTCTTTTTGCCGCAATCAAGAGCTGCAAAAGTTTTTTTTTCTAATATGAATTGTTATCGTTTTTCCGTGTCTGCCATTTCTATAGGAGGGTGACAATGAGTTAAATTCTGATGGATGTTTTTCAAATGTTGACAAGCAATTAATAAAAGGTATCACTGAAAACAGCAGAAAACAAAAACAGTACGAGCAAAGTTTGAAGGAAGAAATTTTTTTATTTTTTTTTTTTTTACTGTGTTTCTGTTTGGGGATCGTTGTGCACAACTGAGCTGCGACCACAGAACTAACTGCTCTGTGGATGATTCATTCGGGCATTTCAAGGTCTTTTGGGCATTTGTTGTAATGAAAGTATCTGCTGAATGTAGTAACGAGATTTCTATAGACTCGTGTCATATGTGGAAACTGTCGGAACAAAAAAAAATACTTTGTTGTAATGAACATTTCGTTGTAAAGATATTCATTGTAACGGAATTTTACACACACATATATATATATATGTATATTGTCAGGGATGCCATGAGGGACCGGATGTGGGTCTGGCCCACCCTGGATCACGTGGGGGTCGCCTTCCTGGTTGCTTTGGAGGCCACGGGTACAGGGCATGGAAGCTCCACCCTGTAGGGGTCCGCGGTCACCGGCAGGAGGCGCCCCAATGCCTTGGGGACCTGTTACCCCAGCACTTCCGCCACACCAGGAAGTGCTGGGGGGAAGAATTAGGACGTCGCCCGGAGAGCTGCTGGGAGCACAGCTGGCACTTCCGCCACGCTGGGGCGTGGCTAGAGGAGGAATGCCGGGAACACCTGGGGCTCATCCGGGGACTGTATAAAAGGGGCCGTCTCCCTTCATTCGAGGCTGGAGTCGGGAGGAGGAAGGACGAAGCTTAGGAGAGCTGTGGAGGCGGCCCGAAGAAAGGCATTGTGGCCAGGACTGAGTGTTTTGGGGTTTGTGCACAACTGGGTCTTAGTGACCATTGGACTGGGTCTGAGTGACCAATTATCATTGTATATATTTGTAAATAAACGTGTTTGTGGGTGACATGAACGTGTCTGCCTGTCTGTGTCTGGGTCAACTTCCACAATATATATAGTGTTGGGACCGTTGTCTGACCAGAACGCCTGGAGAAGGGAAGGGCAGGGAGAGAGGCAATATCTCCTCTGGGACGCAGAGGGCCATTCCCCCGCCATCGCATCAGCGTCATGGGCTTGGAGGATGGAAGCTCAACCCTGTGGGGCCTGGACAACCCCAGAGCCCTGGACGGCAGCACTTCCGCCACACTGGGAAGTGCTGTCGGAAGAGAATCCGAGCGCACCTGGAAGCATTCCAGGTGCCCATGCAGCACTTCCACCACACCGGGAAGTGCTGCGGGAAGTTCATCAGGGTGCACCTGGAGCACATCCGGCTGCAACGTAAAAGGGGCCGCCTCACTCTATTCGAGAAGCCGGAGTCGGGAGGAGGAGGACAGAGCTTGTGAGGAGAGGAGTGGAGGTGACAGAAGATAAGGAGAAAGATAAGAGAAGAAAAGGACTGTGAGTTTAGTGAGGTGATTGGTACACTGTGCAGTGTGTGTGTAGAAGAAACAAGAAATTAAAAGTGTGTGTTCTGGACATTGTGGGTCTGCATCTCTGTCTGTTGTACGGGCTGGCATCTTCCCCTATATAAATCAATAAATTTTGTAGTTAACTGAATGATTAAGTAGTAGCGTTTCTCCAAGGCTCATTACCACTGGGTGACAATGGAGTCATGTTCTTTACATCACCCTTGAACCCATTCACACCTAAGCATTTTTCTGATGTTTTAGCTGTAGCCCAGAATGTTCCTAAACTGTTTGTAAAATTATTTCCAATGGCACTCTTCCTGCCGGCAGCAGTTTTCAAGCACTTTCAGCAAAACGCTGGTTCCGTGGAAATCCATGGTAATGCTAATAAAATAACAACCTTTTTGCAGATCTTTTACAAGAAATGTGCCATTCCTCCCGTGTGAGCCAGGAGTGAAGCAGCTCATTGAAGCTACAAAAAACTTTGTGCCATCGTGCACACACGTGCTTCAGTCATCTAGTAAGCAGAATTGGCCATCGACGGAAAGATTAAGTTTGCACTTGGCTTGCGAAGAAGTGACTAGAACTGAAGAAAAGTTACAGGTGTAAATTTAGTTATAATCGACATGAAGCTTAGTAAGTTTTAAACTGATCATATTGAGGGAGTGGTAGCACAAAGCCTAACAACACATTTATGGGGTTTGCATGTTCTGCATGAGCATGTCTAGATTAATTGGCATTAATGAAAGTGCTGAACTGCGTATCAGTAACTTTTTCTAACACTAAAAATTCGAAATGCCTCAGCAACACTTCTCAATTAAGGAAATACATTTGATCTTTCTTGTGCTGTGTAGTAAATAATATCCATCACCAGCACCATCCCCAGCCAGGAATACTGGGCTGCTGTGCCACCAGATCAGACTATTTCAAAATATATATAGCAAATAACTGAATTAAAACTAAAATATCTCTATTTGTAGGTTTCTGTTACCGGACTGCGGGCGGAACACTCTCTTCTGATTGGCTGTGCGGCTGTGTCCTGCAGAGGACTGGTGTATCGTCAACCACGTTTGCTGGCACCTTGTGACCCTAAACTGGTCAGATTAAATTTGCCCCTCAGCACATGCAGGATTAAATGTGGACCTGTAATGTCTGTTCAGTGCTTGTCGCTTGACTCCTGAGTTTCTTCCTCTCTAGCTGTCACCAGATGACCGGAGTGCACACTTACCCAATGACCCCAAACACAGTAGGCAATATCTTTCTGAAGAAGCCCAATCATTTCTTTTTGACTGGCAAGAATACATTTCTTTAAATATCATAAAGACACTGTCATAAATCATGGTACTTACTGACATCTGTGCGTATAATTGGAATTTACTGTCATTACCAGGATGAAGTCAACTAAGACATTCTGCAGATACACAACACTAGAACGCCTTACAAATCACTAAATGGTGACAGGAAATCATGTCCCTACAAAATGCTTCCATTGAAAATGCCTGAAAACTAATATTTCTGTCAGGGCTCCTCCTCAGGCTGGGGTTCAGTTCCTTGTTGTATGTCATTTTTATACCATTTTTTTATGTTAATATTGTTAATTATCTGCTTTGTTTTCTATGCCTGTGTTGTGTGCCCAGTGTCTTCTGGGTGGCTCCCTAAAAGATGGAGCTACCTGCCCATCACTGCCCTCAGCCCTATAAAAGCAAGGCTTTCCCCCACTTCCTGACGGTTCATTCGAATGCGCTGGGGGAGTCTGTGAGTTTACTTGTGTTCCTGCTGTACTTTTATGATTTTTTTTTTGACTCCATGCTCTGTTTTTGATATTTCTAGACATTGTTTTGGGACTTTGTTCACCTTGGATTTCTTTTGCCGTTTCAGGCAGTTGCTTTTGTGCTCCACGGAGCTTTCTTTTGTGCATCAGGGCATTTTTGTGAAAATAAGTATTCCGTGTTATAAAGATCCTATGTTTGCCACTTATACCTAGCTGGAGTTTGATGATAAAATTGCCTGCAGTTGATTTTTTGGAGAATTGCAGGGCTGCCTTTGAGCTTTGGAACGCCAAGTTGATTACAAAAACCACCTGAAAACCACTTGAAAAATGGAAGCAAAAATTCAAACAAATGTGACTTTGGCTGGTGTTTTGTCTTGGTAGAGTAATCCTTTCCCCTTTTGTATTATTAAGATGTAGCCTTTGTAGGAATGCCTCAAATCTCCCAGACTTACCACTGTTTATAAGGTGGTATACCATATAACTTCTTCCCTTCTACATCTATAACCGCAGGCAATTAGGTGTAGTAAAAGACAAGCAGGAGTTAAGTTACACTTTAAATAATGTATTATTGAGAATACAGTAATCCCTCGCTGTATCGCGCTTCGACTTTCGCGGCTTCACTCTATCGCGGATTTTATATGAAAGATAACTAAATATATAACGCAGATTTTTCGCTGCTTCGCGGGTTCTGCGGACAATGTGTCTTTTTACTTCCTGTATATGCTTCCTCAGTTGGTTTGCCCAGTTGATTTCATACAAGGGACGCTATTGGCGGATGGCTGAGAAGCTAACCAATCAGAGCACGCAGTTAAGTTCTCCTGACTGAGAAGCTTACCAATCAGAGCACGCAGTTGAGCTCCTGCGTGCTGAATGCAGTTTTAACCAGGAAGTCTCATCTCGCTCATTCAGAATCAACGTGCTTCGCTGTGTAAAGAGTTGTGCTCTTTAATGTTTTTCTTTGTGCATAGTCAAGCCCTTCATTATGGCTCCAAAACAATCTGCTACTGCTTCAGGTGCCGTGCCCAAGCGCAAGAAGAAGATGTTAACGATTGCCGAAAAGGTAAACGTTTTGGATTTGTTGAAGGCTACGATTCTTTTTATTTAAAAAGTAGGAAAGGAATATAAGATCTACGGCTGCAGCGTCCTTTTAACCAGGGTGCAAAACGAGTTGTAAGTGGATGTAATAAGGCAGTAGTCTGGATGGAATCTGCTTTAGGGATTTGGATTGAAGACTGCCAGAAGAAGAACAACGGCAGTGCTACACAATCGCCTGAAGTGGCTCCTTTACAAGGGCTGTAACGCTCTCCTTTGTTGTGCAGTAAAATTAAACTCATTGTTATCAGACAAGTCATCGTGTCATTGTTGGTGAGTAACCATAATTAATTTTCTTCTTACAGTGCTTAGTACATGTACGTACGTTTAGTGTCACTGTACACACATTTACTGTATACTATTTTTCTTGCATTGTACGTATTTATTGCTGGTGACCTGTCTATCGTAATGGCTGTAACATATGTGATATCGGAGACACTCAATATCTTTAAAATAATATTTAGGTTTTACTGTATATAAACAGTGTGTGTTTATATACATAATTTCAATGAATCTTACCTAATATCTAAGAGAATACAAAGGGATTATGCTGTATAACTCTGAGGGGAATATTTATAAACAGTGCGGGAGAGTTTATAAGGGCTTAAAATATATAAAAATAACCATACAAACATATGGTTTCTACTTCGCGGATTTTCACCTATCGCGGGGGGGTCTGGAACGCAACCCCCGCGATGGAGGAGGGATTACTGTATTCATAAATATGCAAAGTACATTTGAATATTGGCAACCATGCAATATGATAGATGGTGATGTGTAGTTCAGGCGGCACACAGAGACGTTAGTTACTTAAAATGTCTCTAAGTTAAGTCATCATTCGAGGTCAGCTTTCTTCAGGACAGGCCGCATGCCTGTCTCAATATGGCTGCCGAACTCTTCATTGTGTTGTCCTTTTCAGTTCATGGTTTGTGAGATGGTCTTTCATCAGTTTGGTGAGAGAGAAAGAGCCAGGGAGGGGTAAAGAAAGCAAATTAAAAGATTCTCTGTCCAACCCCTACAGCCAATAGGGTGTCATGGTACTTAAAGGCTTCTGATACTTCAGACCAATGGGGGGACAGAACACCTTCACACCTGCCCTCCAAACCAGCTGTTAAGGTAAAGCTTGGCAGTTAGGCAGCCTGGCTTTCCTGTGGGGGCTGACTGAGAGACTTTAGTAGAGAGATTTTAGCCAAACCTGTTTGAGGCGCTTCACCTCAACCCTGTCGTAAAATTACAAAGAGACTCAGTCCTAAAAGAGGGGAAGGAGTTCTTAAACCATCAAACCATGGCTGTTGTTATCTATAATGTAACACTAATATTACATTGCTGTGTCTAAGTTACAAATAAAGACATGCAAAATATTTATCAACTTGTACACAAAATGTCACATCACAACAGGCTGGCTTGCCGTTTTTAGACACCCCACTGCAGCTGTCACTGAAGCTGCTCATTTGTATGAAGAATGCCAGCCCATGCTGCTGGTGACTTATCCCCAGGATGATGCGACTTGTCTGCTCCATTGCATGGTCCACTGGCCTGAGCAGACACTTCCAAATGTTTTCAGCAGTTCACAGACTCCTGAAAAAGACAAGGTGGTCCTCTCTTTGGGTGTGGTCATGTGGCTGATGATGAGGGCACATCAGCAGGGGTCTTGAGGTCTGCGTTGTCTGGGAGCACAGCAGGGATATTAAGTGCTGCACTGGTATGTGATATATTAGGGGTATCTATTATATGTGGGCTGGTGAGCCTCCTTGCTTGGAGCTGCAGATGTCCCGTTCTCTCGGCTCTTCCTGAACTGACACCGCAACTGCCGTTCCAGGTCACTTATCTCAGCTACAGGACTCTCCACCCTTGGCTGCTCTGTGACGTGACTCTCTGATTTGCCTCATCCTTCACCACTCGCCCTGCCTCACTGTGCTCACCTGGGGTCTGTGGCAAGTCGATCTGCCCCACTTCTCCCAGCTTCATAAGCCTGAAGCTCCACTGGCAACCGCACACCCAGGCCAGTGGACAACAGGAGACAGGGAGGTGATGGTGGAGCTGCAGACGTAGCAATCTCTGAGCTGTTACCACCTTGTAGGTTTCACTTTAGCAGTCCTCTTTTCAGATTTAAAGACAGTTTGCTTTATAATGTGTTTTTTAAATATTCTGTGTTATGATTTCAATTACAAACTAAACACTTGTTTACTCTTGTTGCCTTTATTTAATGCTGTACGTGTCAGAATGCTTCCTGGACCATTAGCAGGCCCACTGGTTACCTCGTTTATCACATAAAAGCAGTTCACCAGACTTATGTGTCTGCTTCTCTCTAAGTAAATTCATCAGCCTTCCAAAATATTCTCATTCCTTCCTCCCTTCTTTCACCATCAAGACCCCCCTCTCTGCCCGTGTGCTGGGGACTCGGACGCTGTGGCATGTAAATGTGACCATAATCCCCTAAAGTGATGTCGTAAAGAAGGAAATCTGTTTCTGCTTTTCTTTCATGACTTGAAGCTCTCGAGCCACACTTAAGCTTTTCTTTTCTTTGGCCATTCTTCTCTCCTGGTGCTTCAGCGTCCATCAGACAGCTGTCATTTGTCATTTCTCTCCATATTGTTATACTTTCCGTTACCCATTAAACCGCAGGTGTAATCACGTTTTCCACACTCCCTATTTATTTGCTCTCCTGACCACCTGACGCCCACCGTATCGTCTTTGATACTTTCTATTGTCCCCAGCCATAAAATGATCCATAATGATATCAAAAGCGGCCTGCTGAATTCGGAGACCTCTTACAGAAAAGCAATTTGTGACTCCCAGAAGCCTAAAAACTGATAAGTCAGGCGGGTTTGGAGCTCGAGATCCAGAATGTTAAAGAGCCCCCGGCACCCAGAGGGCCTCCAGACATGGAGCTTATTCACAAGAAATATGAAACCATGCATGTAATTCAGGACCAGGACCGCCTCTCAAGTGGTGGCTAAGCTGATTCTGTCTGTATCTGAGTTCTGTGGCTGGTCTCAATGGCCACAACGGAGATGACGGACGTAGGCCTGCCGAATGCCATCAGCAACAACGCTCTAAGAGACCTAAGGCTCCTGGGACTGGCTGAAAATCGAGGACCACCTGAAACACAGCTTTAATTATCAAAAGTTACCGTTATCAGCTGATTAATATTAATTTAATGATATGAATTATTTTTATTATCATCATCTAAAGTGGCTCTGTGTCCATGACTGTGGCACTCAACCTACAGGTACAAAGGTCAGTAGATAGAAAAAGGCGCTATAAAACACAGAGAGAGATACACACGAAATGCCCTGTATAATTAAATAGATAAATATGAAATGTAATAAATGTGAGAGCACTACATAATAGATGACAGGTAGATACGACAGGCACTATATAACAGGTTGATATGAAATTGACATATAATCAATAGATATGAAAGCAGCTATATAATTATTAGCAATGAATGGCACTATATGATTAAAAGATCTATATATGTGAAAGGCACTATATTACAATAATAATAATAATAATAATACATTTTATTTATTTGTAGGCACCTTTCTAAACACTCAAGGACTCCAACCAATAGATAAAACACAGATTATAAACAAAACTAAAATACAAAAATTAAAATCAGACAGAGCAAATGTAATCAAAGAGAAAAAGCAGTCTTGATCAAATGAGTTTTAAGTTTAGATTTGAAAAGTGAAAATGATTCAATATTTCTAAGCTCGGATGGTAGTGAGTTCCATTTTTGTTAGTCTATCTAAATCTTTAATCTTGCCTGCTACTCTGTCTGTCTGTCTGTCTGTCATTATTGTCATCGCGATATCAAACCTGTTCAGACCAATTCAGGGTCCTGAGTGCTGAAGCTTATTCTAACAAGCCGTGGGCACAAGGCAGTAACCCAGGTAGGACCCCAGTTCTCACGTGCAATGGATATACAGTGGTGTGAAAAACTATTTGCCCCCTTCCTGATTTCTTATTCTTTTGCATGTTTGTCACACAAAATGTTTCTGATCATCAAACACATGTAACCATTAGTCAAATATAACACAAGTAAACACAAAATGCAGTTTTTAAATGATGGTTTTTATTATTTAGGGAGAAAAAAAAATCCAAACCCACATGGCCCTGTGTGAAAAAGTAATTGCCCCCTGAACCTAATAACTGGTTGGGCCACCCTTAGCAGCAATAACTGCAATCAAGCGTTTGCGATAACTTGCAATGAGTCTTTTACAGCGCTCTGGAGGAATTTTGGCCCACTCATCTTTGCAGAATTGTTGTAATTCAGCTTTATTTGAGGGTTTTCTAGCATGAACCGCCTTTTTAAGGTCATGCCATAGCATCTCAATTGGATTCAGGTCAGGACTTTGACTAGGCCACTCCAAAGTCTTCATTTTGTTTTTCTTCAGCCATTCAGAGGTGGATTTGCTGGTGTGTTTTGGGTCATTGTCCTGTTGCAGCACCCAAGATCGCTTCAGCTTGAGTTGACGAACAGATGGCCGGACATTCTCCTTCAGGATTTTTTGGTAGACAGTAGAATTCATGGTTCCATCTATCACAGCAAGCCTTCCAGGTCCTGAAGCAGCAAAACAACCCCAGACCATCACACTACCACCACCATATTTTACTGTTGGTATGATGTTCTTTTTCTGAAATGCTGTGTTCCTTTTACGCCAGATGTAACGGGACATTTGCCTTCCAAAAAGTTCAACTTTTGTCTCATCAGTCCACAAGGTATTTTCCCAAAAGTCTTGGCAATCATTGAGATGTTTCTTAGCAAAACTGAGACGAGCCCTAATGTTCTTTTTGCTTAACAGTGGTTTGCGTCTTGGAAATCTGCCATGCAGGCCGTTTTTGCCCAGTCTCTTTCTTATGGTGGAGTCGTGAACACTGACCTTAATTGAGGCAAGTGAGGCCTGCAGTTCTTTAGACGTTGTCCTGGGGTCTTTTGTGACCTCTCGGATGAGTCGTCTCTGCGCTCTTGGGGTAATTTTGGTCGGCCGGCCACTCCTGGGAAGGTTCACCACTGTTCCATGTTTTTGCCATTTGTGGATAATGGCTCTCACTGTGCTTCGCTGGAGTCCCAAAGCTTTAGAAATGGCTTTATAACCTTTACCAGACTGATAGATCTCAATTACTTCTGTTCTCATTTGTTCCTGAATTTCTTTGGATCTTGGCATGATGTCTAGCTTTTGAGGTGCTTTTGGTCTACTTCTCTGTGTCAGGCAGCTCCTATTTAAGTGATTTCTTGATTGAAACAGGTGTGGCAGTAATCAGGCCTGGGGGTGGCTACGGAAATTGAACTCAGGTGTGATACACCACAGTTAGGTTATTTTTTAACAAGGGGGCAATTACTTTTTCACACAGGGCCATGTAGGTTTGGATTTTTTTTCTCCCTAAATAATAAAAACCATCATTTAAAAACTGCATTTTGTGTTTACTTGTGTTATATTTGACTAATGGTTACATGTGTTTGATGATCAGAAACATTTTGTGTGACAAACATGCAAAAGAATAAGAAATCAGGAAGGGGGCAAATAGTTTTTCACACCACTGTATCTAGTAACTGACATTTTTTTTTCAAAATTAATTTTTTTTTTTAGTTTTTGGAGTTACTAGGTCTTTCCTGATGTTATAAGATAGTAATGATGTCCAAATATATTTTCATTCCAGTCATAGCACGATGGAAGGAGCTCGTATGTACGCAGTATTTCACATATTGCAAGACAAAAACCTAGCAACTCCACTGTCCAATGAGGAAAGACCGCCTACCAATGAAAACGTTGGATTACAATCATGTGATGTAAATGCTGCGAATGTGTGATTTAAATGTCAGGTGTTGTCAGTCACTCATCATGCAACCCGCTATATCCTAACTACAGGGTCACGGGGGTCTGCTGGAGCCAATCCCAGCCAACACAGGGCGCAAGGCAGGAAACAAACCCCGGGCAGGGCACCAGCCCACCACAGGGCACAAACACACACAATAGGGCCAATGCACCTAACCTGCATGTCTTTGGACTGCAGGAGGAAACCTACGCAGACACGGGGAGAACATGCAAACTCCACGCAGGGAGGTCTCGGGAAGCGAACCCAGGCCTCCTTACTGCGAGGCAGCAGCGCTACCCACTGCGCCACCGTGCCGCCCGCAGGTGGTGTTGATTCATGAAAGAATCAACATTGTGAATGTGAAGCTTAGGAAAAATTAAATCTAGAGATCGTTAATTATAGGGGCGACATCACTGATTAAGCTAACCTGCGTTCACTGGGGATGAAGGCAGAAAGCCAGAGTGCAATACAATAAAATGTATTTTATGTAGAGCCTGAAATCACACAAGAAGTGCCGCAATGGGCTTTAACAGGCCCTGCCTCTTGACAGCCCCCCAGCCTTGACTCTCTATGAAGACGAGGAAAAAACATTGTAGGGAAAAAAATGAAAGAAACCTCGGGAAAGGCAGTTCAAAGAGAGACCCCTTTCAACGTAGGCTGGGTGTGCAGTGGTTGTCAAAAAAGCAGAGCACAAGTTGTCCTCAATACAATATAATAGTAAAATAATATTACAAGTACAGAGCAGAATGCAACAGTAGATGATATCCCATAATACGATTTGGATTACCTAAAGAATACTCAAATGGACACAATTAGAAGATGCAGACGACACGCAGATGGACAGAAGGCCCCTTAGATCGGAGCCCAGTGAGCTGGATCTGTGTCTGTGATTTTAATTATTAAACTGTAACATTCTCAAGCCAGTGGATATGTCCAATTCAGGGTCATGGAGAGCTAGCGGCATTGAGTGCAGAACAGACTCTAGCACTGTACAGGGGGTGCCAGTCCATCTCAGGGTTGACTCACACATAGGCTTTTACCCCCCTGCCCCCTTACTGAACACCCTGACACCCAGACTGGCACTAAGGAAAGACGAACTACTCATGTGTTGTTCTGTTTGGTGATGATAATCAATTTTATAACCTTGTCCTATCACACTTGCTCCCCATCACTGATCCTTGCTAAATTTTGTTGACCTCTCTTTTTTTTTTTTTTTCTGCTTTGGATCAGTGTTTGCTAAGTGAATAAATGTGAACGTAGAGTTGCCAGTTAAGCTGACCTTTTGGTGAGTGGCATGAAAAACCAAAGCAACTGAAGGGAAGCCCACAGAGACCCGGAGAGAACATGCAGGCCGATGACTTTGGATCTGAGAGGTGCTAGGGCTAAGCACTGAGCCACCTGGCTGTCTAGGACTATTATTAGTGAACATTCTAATAAGGTTATTGCAGCTGTGCACCGGCTCCCCCAACTTGTTCTGTGTTGCCACATGAAACCAAAGACTTAAGAGCATGGGCATGAGCTTTTATCATCTAAATGTGTAAAAACTACAAGGGGACTGTAAAATCCCCACCATGGGCACACACGGAGTGCTAATGAAAAACAGAAGGCTACACGCTGACGGCCAGCGCCTAAATCTCATTGCTGCTTAAAACGCGCAATCAAATAACCTTTTGAACCTGTTTGGTGTTCTTTTAGAATAAAATGAATATATTAAACAGACCAAGGGCTCAACATGAACTTGTTACCGACGCATACCAATGAGCTTATTAAGAGTGAACCACAAGTGCGGGGGGGTTTGAGTCCTCGAGGGTCACAAAGGCTGCCGGGTTTCTTCCATCCAACCCTATGAGAGGCTACTTGTGCTTCCTAATTGAAATCCGGTCTCAGTTTGGCTTCACGGCCCTCAAGGTCCATTACTTCTGACCGTATGTGCCTGTCCATCCATCCATCCATCCGTTTTCTTACCCACATATCCACTGGCTGTACACCAACAATCTCAATTTAAAATGCCCAGTTCTCCTTTGGAGGAAAGCAGCAGCACCAGGGAGAATGGGGAGAACATGCAAACTCCTCACTGATGCTGATGTTTTGAACCCTCGATCTGCTGCCCTTTCCCCTCTTCGGGCTTCTCCGATTCTGTCGGCCGTTTGTTTTCTTTGAAGGGGTGCAGTCCCAGCACTCAAAGTGCTCCAAGGCTCTCCTGTGACACAAAGCCTGATGAATATTCAGAGCTGCGCTTTGCCAGTGAAGCACAGAGACGGTTGTGCTGTTAATTGAGACTCTGGTTAACAAAAAAGAATACAAGACCCCAGCCTCCTGCTTCTGACTTCTAATTAACTACTGGAAACGCAGCACATTTTCATCCAATTTATTCCTCCAGGAAGTTGAGGATGTAACCTGCTGCATGTCTGTGTGTCAGCGCCATCACGGAACTTCAGAACGCAAATGCTTCATTACTTCTCTAATGGGCGCTCTAAACAAATATAAAGTTCAAGGGCCATGTGCAGTTCTCGTTGGGGTCAGTGGGAGCAGCTTCAGTAGGCATACAGAGAGGGGCACAGCGCTTGCTGCTGCCGCCTGCCTCTCAGCTTCAGGGACATGAGACACACAGTGTGACGAGGACCTCCTTGGTGTGTCCATCTGGGTAGGCTTTGTGGCGGACGGCCAGGACCGTGCCCTGCCGGGATGCCTAGAAAGCCCAGGAGAGGGATCACACCTCCCCTCGACCACTAGAGGGCACCTGCCCTGGTCTTTTTGTGAGCCACGGGAACTGAGGATGGAAGCTCAACCCTGTTGGTTTAGGGGGGGGGGGGGGGGGGGGGGGGGCGCCCGGAGGATTGTGGAGCTCTGGATGTCAGCACTTCCGCCACACCTGGAAGTGCCGCCAGAAGGTCATCAGCGAGCACCTGGAGCACATCCGGGCGATTATAAAAGAGGCCGCCTGCCTCGGGTAGAGGTGCCAGAGTCAGGAGAAGGAGGACGAAGCTTCCTTGGAGAAGTGGAGGAGAAAGAAGAGTGTTTTGTGTGCTTTGGGACTGTGTCAGGGCTCAGGGACACGGGGAAGACGTGGACCTCAGCTGAAGAAAAGAAATCTTTTTGTTTATTTTTATACGTGCCTCCATTGTTAGTCTGTGCCGGGTCGACGCCTATATAGTGCCTTTTGCCACAGCTTCTCTGTAGGCTCTCCACATCGGAGCCAGCTGTCTTCAGCGATGGGCATCAGTTCACTTTTGAACAATGGGGAGAACAGGCTGGCAGAGCACAGAGACAATGAAGCCTGAATGTGCAGAGGCTTTGACAGGAGAAGAAGATGGACAGAATGTAACAGTAAAAATGAAAGACACCATACGGTAGATGGATTAGATTTGAAACCAACCCATATTTACAATTAGATCATAGGGACCTTGGGTCTGATAGGCTACAACACTTCCAGATGTAACTGGATCCTGGAATTCCAGACAGTGAGACCACAGACTGTCCCTGTCAGAAACACACTTTCCAGTACTATCACACTGGACACTGTTGCCCCCCTGGGCTGCGTGCTCAGCCCACTTTTCTTCACTGTGCTGTTTTACCATTGTATGGCTGCATCCAACTCTAACACCATCATTATGTTTGTGGATGATACAATGATGGTGGGTCCCATCTGCAGTGGGCAGGAGCCTGCTTACAGAACAGAGATGCAAGTGCAACAGTCTGTCTCTTAATGTGGACAAGACGAAAGAGATTATTGTTGATTCCAGGATGAGCTATGTTGTCTCCACCCCACTGCACATCGAGGTCAAGGGCATCAAATTCCTTGGTGTGTCCACCTGGCAGTTGATATTGTTTGGCCAGCTAACACCACCTCCATAGCCAAGATGCTCAGCAGCATCTCCATTTTCACTTGGCGGGTGAGGAAGACGAGCCTACCTCCCTTTATTCTCACCACCTTCTAAAGGGGGCACAATTGAGAGTGTTCTCATTGTCTAGTTGGGGGACTGCAGTGTCTCTGACCACAAGGTCCTACAATGGATAACGCACATAGCAGAAAAGATCACTGGCACCTTTCTACGCATATATCCTCCATTGCAGACAGCTTTACCAAGCGTTTCACCCATAAAGCCCACAGCATTGTGAAGTCCGCTCCCTGGTCTCTCATATTCCACTTACCCTCTGCTTCTTCTCTTGATCATTTTCTCTTAAACTCTGATTCTCAGACCCTGTCATTTTGGGGCCTCCTGTCAGCTATTTTGACTACCGCCAACGACCACAGTGAAAACCTTATTTGTCGTCTTAATGTAGTGAGAAGTCAAGCAAAATGACCCCTTTTATTGGCTAACTAAAAAGATTACAACATGCAGCTTTCCAGGCAACTCAGGCCCCTTCTTAGATAGATAGATAGATAGATAGATAGATAGATAGATAGATAGATAGATAGATAGATAGATATGAAAGGCACTATAT
>JANRMT010062797.1:16223772-16236527 GCA_026402145.1 Polypterus bichir lapradei | reverse complement strand
CTATTATATAGTGCCTTTCATATCTATCTATCTATCTATTATATAGTACCTTTCCTTTCACATTCGCCCTTCCTATCTCTCTCTCTGTGTTCTTGATCACTCACCATTGTCTGGTTTAGTGATTCTCAAACTAGTATTCCACTGTTCACAGCTTGGTGCACAAACATTACGAAATGAAACCTCTACTCATACATAGAGAGTAACTTCAATGTTGACCCCCTCTGCTTTCACATGAGGAGTACACTAAAAATCTCCAAAGGGACCATCTCCCCCCACTCTTAAACCACAAGAATCTCAAATGGGACCATCCACAATACCCCATCGTCAACCCCCATGGCTTGGTGCACCACAAACATTACGAAGAGAAGCTCCAAGCAGGATACCAGCCCACTCTCACATGGAGAGTAACTCCAGGGATTTACAGGGGGGGGGAAAGAGTCTGAGAACCCTTTTCTTTCTTTCTTTCTTTCTTTCTTTCTTTCTTTCTTTCTTTCTTTCTTTCTTTCTTTCTTTCCATTTCTCTGCCCTCTGAAGTCCTAATGCTTCACACTGCGTTTATCTTCCATTTTAACTCTCTCAGTGCCAGTGTATGTTCTTTTTCTGAGCCTGTGTGCCTGCCCAAAATACCACTTGAGCGGCTTGTTCATCTCCCTCTTGCTGTCCTCCTGTATGTGATGATGGCTGCCCATCCCCTTGTCTCCACTCCTCCGTTTTCTCAGCTGACAGATGCTCTGTTGCCTTTGCACAGGACTGAGACGTCTCTCTTTTCTCTTTTCTCTTTTTTTTTTTTTTTTTTTGCGCCTGCCATTCCACAGATTTGGCCCACACAAGAATTCCAAGCTGTTGAGAAGAGTTGAAATGAACTCCTCCTTATGGCTCTCGGCTTCTCCAACACTGCTGATACATGAGGATGCTGAAAATAGGATGGCCCCGAGATCATTGTACATCTATGTGATCTACAAGTGGATATGAGGTCAAGTCCCCCTGCCTTTCAACTCCCAACATGTGGAGTCCCTGTTGCCGTTTCTCCAAGCAGGTTAGGCTCACCATGTGAGTGTGTGTGTGTGAGACTGTAGTGGTGTCTCATTCATTAATTTGATTACTGATGATTAATATTTATAACTAGCCATACTACTTGTCAAAGACTGGCAATAGAATGAATTTCTAAAATATTTGATATCTCTTTCCCAGGGGTGGCATGGTGGCACAGTGGGTAGCATTGCTGCCTCGCAGTAAGGACTCCTGGGTTCGCTTCCAGGGTCCTCCCTGCGTGGAGTTTGCATGTTCTCCCCGTGTCTGTGTGGGTTTCCTCCCACAGTCCTAAGACATGCAGGTTAGGTGCACTGGCGATCCTAAATTGTCCTTAGTGTGTGTGTGTGTGTGTCCGCGGGGATTGGCTCCAGCAGACCCCTGTAGTTAGGATATAGTGGGTTGGATAATGGATGGATCTCTTTCCCAACACGCACTTTCAGTGCCTTTTCTTGGTATCCATGTATTTCTCAACAAATGCATTTCTGTAAATTAATTCTGCAATTAAAATGAACCTCTTCTACCTTTTCAAATGAACCGAGTGTTAACACGTCCACTTTGATGGCCCTAGTCACAGCACTTTCTGAACACGCTGCACATGTACTATATATACACTCATTGGCCACTTTATTAGGTACACCTGTTCAACTGCTTATTAACACAAATACAGTGTGGCAGTAGGAGGCGCTAGTGCTAACTTGAACACTCAGGTACAACTCCAAACACCGGATAAAAGTCCAAGACTCTTTATTATTTTTCTCAGTGCACCAAGCACCTTCCACACTACTCATAAATCACTCAATCAATTCAACACAATAATCTCTCCTCCTCGCCCAGACACTTTGCTCCTCTCCCACCCAGCACAGCTCAGCGTCTGGACTAAGGCACCGTCCTTTTATAGCCCCTGACCCGGAGGTGTTCCTGTCCCAACAGTCCACAGTTCCTTATTCCTTCCGGGTCAGGGCAAACAGTCCTTTTCTTCAACCCGGGAGCACGTCATTCCTTCCTGTCACGTGACCGTGACGTACTCCCGGGTTATAGGGCACACAAGAGCCCCCCTACAGCGACTCCCGGTGGTCCCCAAGGTATCCAGCAGGGCTGTGTAAGAACACTACATAGTCCATAAGGCCCTGCTGGAACTCGGGGCACGATCCTGCTGTCAGGAGAGCTCCTCCTGGTGGCCTGGGGGTGAGGGCCGGAGCACGAAGCCGGCAATCCTCCACAACAGTAAAACCTTGGATTGCGAGTGTTTTGCAAGATGAGATAAAATTTTGAATAAATTTTAACTCGATAAACGAGCGAGGTCTTGCAATACGAGTAGAACGGATACATTTTGTCTGCCAGGCGTCACGTGATCACAACTGAGCTGGTGGTTCTTCTCTCTCTCTCTTGCTGCGGGATTATGGGTAATCGTCTCCCATGCTGGGTCTCATTCGGCGTGCCTCACTCATATAGTCAACATCCGTACGAGTGGATACTGTTTACTATAGCATGGTGACCTCGTGTGTGTGTCGTAACGTGTAAGTCCCTGTGTTGCACCCCAAAACACGAGGCTGAGTCTCGGTTACTTTAGCAACACCAGCTTTATTCAGCTTGAATCAGGAACAGCACTGTTATTTATTGTAGCGGGATCTGCCGCTCCTCTTTACACAGACACAGCAGTCCGGCAGAGTTAGTGGCCAAGTAATCCTGTGCCCTGCATTTACAATGTTCCTTGCATCACCCATGGACGGCAGGCGCTTATAGCATGTCCACGATCTTTTCGGATTCGCTTTTGCGGCAAACTGCTACAGAGCTGGGAGCCTTGCGGTTGCTTCGGGACGCTCTTCCGCATGTTGTTCTGTTGGGGGGGAATCCCAAAAGAGTTTAGGAACCTTACAGTGTGTAAAGCATTTTTTTTTTTTTTTTTTTTGTGTCCAAGTGTAGTGACTCTTCAGGTAAAAGCAACTGTCATTGGAGAGGCGCCTTGTTAAAGTCGCCGAAAAAGAAGATTCCAGTGAGCCAACAGATAGCAGAGATTCCGTTAGTTAGAGTGAAAGTCGTCCTGCCCAATAACCCTCCTCCTCCTCCTCCTCCTCCTCCTCCTCCTCTCATCTTTCTCACACCAGCTCGAAGGTAAAGTGCAGGTTAATTTGTTTTATGGATTTTTACTTTATATTTTGCATTAATCCTTTTTATATGAGTAGTTTTGGGTTGTGGAACGAATCATCTGATTTTCCATTATTTGTTTTGGGGAAATTCGCTTTGTTTATACGAGTGCTTTGGATTACAAGCACGTTTCCGGAACCAATTATTCTCGCAAACCGAGGCACCACTGTATCTAATCAGCCAATCACATTGCAGTACCTCAATGCATTTCAGCATGTAGACCTTGTCAAGATGACCTGCCGAAGTTCAAAAAGAGCATCAAAATGGGAAAGAAAGGAGATTGAAGTGACTTTGAGGGTGGCATGGCTGTTGGTGCCAGATGGGGTGGTCTGAGTATTTCAGAAACTGCTGATCTACTGGGATTTTCACACACAGCCATCTTCAGGGTTTACAGAGAAGGGGCCGAAATATGGAAAATATGCAGTGAGTGGCAGGTCTCTGGGTGGGAAATGCCTTGTCGATGCCAGTGGTCGGAGAAGAATGGCCAGACTGGTTTGAGCTGTAACAGTAACTCAAATAACTGAGGTATGCAGAAGAGCATCTCTGAACACACAACATGTCAAACCTCAAAGCAGGTGGGCTACAGCAGCAGGAAACCCCACATGGGGTCACTCCTGTCAGCTAAGAACAGGAAACTGAGGCTACAATTATAATGGGCTCACCAAAATTGGATAACAGAAAACTGGAAACGTGTTTGGTCCGATGAGTCTCGATTTCTGCTGTGACATTCAGGTGGTGGGGTCAGAATTTGGCATCAACAACATGAAATCGTGGACTTTGTTACGGTGGCTAGAGTGGATGCAGATTTAACGTCATACCCAGAATGAAGTAATTGCAGGTTAAGGGCCTTGCTCAGGGGCCCGACGGAGTAGAGCCACTTGTGGCGTTTTACAGATTTCGAGAGAAAATGAAAAGCTGAAATGGCTGTTATCAATTCAGGAACTCGGTAGCACAAGCGAACTGCAACTCCATGATTAATCTGCACGTTGTAATAAGCACAACAACAAAAGTGTCAGACACACACACACATATCGACCACAACAGGTACTTGGCATCACACATGTTGGAGAAGTGCTACTGTCTGCTACAATATCTTCCTGTCGTTTTGACGATTACGTGACAATATGACCTAACAACAGCAAACAGAGTTTAAGGGAGCATTGTGGTCTGTGGATATACGACGTGTTAGATCTCTGCCACTATATTCTGGGCTGGCATGTTTGCAATTCCCATTAGACAGTAATGTTCCATATCTTTAGTTGTTCATTTAGCTGCGTAGTCTGAAGGTGGATGTTGTGTTGGCACTGCTGTTGTCAGGCAGATTTGTTGATTCAGGTGTTTTGAGTCCTGAAATCTGCATCTCCTGTGCCTCTGTGTTATCAGCTCTCTTAACGGCGGTCCTTTTGACAGAGTGTGACAAACTCTTTATTATAAGCGCAAGTTTTGCAATTCATATTTTCATGAACATTGCTGTCAGTTCTTTCCTGCACTGTCATCATAACGCTGAATGACAGAGAGCACGCACGGCATCTACGGCAACGGACTGCTCACGTTTACCACTTACCCATCGATGCCGTTGAATACCAATGTACAGTATAATCGGAGGTTACAAGGTTTTTTGCTTGCAACATGTTGTATCTGTGTTTATAACCCAGAGCGGTCTCATGGCCTGGATCCCCTACAGATTTTATTTTTTTTTTCTCCAGCCGTCTGGAGTTTTTTTTTGTTTTTTCTGTCCCCCCTGGCCATTGGACCTTACTCTTATTCGATGTTAATTAATGCTGATTTATTTTTGTTTTCTTATTGTGTTTTTTATTTTTCTATTCTTTATTATGTAAAGCACTTTGAGCTACTGTTTGTATGAATATGTGCTATAGAAATAAATGTTGTTGTATAACGTTGTAGCGGTGCAAATCGAATTGGAAACTGCAACTCCCAGCAGTCCCTGCAGTGGCTCTCATTGGTCCTCTGCTGAGGGTGCCAGGGCTGTGGGGGTCAAAGGAGGTCAGCGCGGCTTTTAAAAGGGGGGCCGGTGACCAAAAGGAAAAAAAAAGAAAATGGGTTTTATTATTACTGCGCTTATTTTAACTTCACTTGTTTGTTGCCTGGTACAAATCTTGTAATCAATATTTAACCCACTTCCTATTGTCCAAATGACTTGAAATTTTGCACACTTACTCACTTCCGATGACAATACATGAACCAATAATCAGTTTCACTAATTGATCAATGAATCCATGTTAATTAAGAAATGAAATTTTCATATGAAGAACAGTTCACGATTTCACCAATAGATGGCGCTAGTAACGGATAGAAATAGTAAAGGAAGTGTTAAAATATTGATTACAAAATTATACTAAAACAAATCCAAGACTAAAAAGTTGAAAATAATATATATATATATATATAAAAAAATACTTATATTAAGTTAAAAGGTACTAAATGGTAAAAAATAAGTCTCTCATACGTCACTCGTAAAATAAAAGCGTTGGTGCTTTTCATCAATCAACATTCAAAAGACATTTCTTAAAATCTTAGCAAAAGCGTCCACCTTTTATTTTATGAGTGATGTATGAGAGACTTATATTTAACTACTGTATTAGCTACACTTTAACGTAATATAAGCGTGGTTTTTAAAAAAGTATTATATATACAGTACAGGCCAAAAGTTTAGCCACACCTCCTCATTCAATGTGTTTTCTTTATTTTCATGACTGAAGGCATCAAAACTATGAATGAACACATGTGGAGTTATGTACTTAACAAAAAAAGGTGAAATAACTGAAAACATGTTTTATATTCTAGTTTCTTCAAAATAGCCACCCTTTGCTCTGATTACTGCTTTGCACACTCTTGGCATTCTCTCGATGAGCTTCAACAAGTAGTCACCTGAAATGGTTTTCACTTCCCAGGTGTGCCTTATCAGGGTTATTTAGTGGAATTTCTTGCTTTTTCAATGGGGTTGTGTTGTGCAGAAGTCAGGTTAGTTGGACGATCATTTATTTTTCAACAGGACAATGACCCCAAACACACCTCCAGGCTGTGTAAGGGCTATTTGACCAAGAAGGAGAGTGATGGAGTGCTGTAAATGGTCATGAAGATAAAGAACACACATTGAATGAGGAGGTGTGTCCACACTTTTGGCCTGTACTGTATATAATTTGTAATTTGGGTTTCAGGTTCCTGTCTGTCTGCCTTCTGGTGGGTTACGTGTACTTTTTCGTTGTTTCCTGGTCGAGGTCTCGATTGTCTGCCATCTGCCTGTGTACGTGAGGACTGTATCCTGCGAGGAGAGGAGCGCTCCTGAACCTGTCCACCCGTCTTCACCATTTCAGGAACTAGCGGTAGGACTGTCTTTACATTCCCATTTAACGTGCAGATCTCTGGACTATCCATCTTCATCATTACATTTCATCCGTTGCCGTTTTCCATGGATGTTGCTGTGTGTGTGTTTTGTTTGTGCTTTGTGTATTTAATGTATAGTCACCATAAGGGGAACAGGGGTGATATTGTTGTTTTCATTTTATTCTTTAATTGTTGTTTGATTACCGCTTTGCTTTGTTTTTGTCTCTGTTTATGAGTGCGTGCGGGTCGGGCCAAGGCTGGGTGCATCCCTGGAATCTCCACCATAATCTTAGCGGCACCGGACCGCTACAACGTGCAATATTTTATCTGCACACACAACACATACTGTATTTGTTTATGTCTTTTCAGGAGACTTTTCAACTCTTGATGGTTCATCGTAATCAGAAGCTAGCTTTCTATCAGACCAGGTTAACCAGGTTGATCTTTGAAGTGCAGAATCCCCGCCCGCCACCTTTACAAGGCTTTCGATTGGTTTAGAAATGTCACATTCAGTGAGATGTTTAATTGTCGCCACCTGCTTTTAAGCACAATGCACTCCCGGTTGTCTTATGCATTACACGTCTGGCCCTGGGAGACTACGTGCATTTGAACTTCTCTGGATCTGCTGGTGCAGGTTGGCTGACCTCTTTAATAGGACTGATCTCCATCTCCTGGGTGACAGTGTCCACCCTCTGCAGCGCTTCACTTTCTCGAGCTTAGCAGGTTCCATACCAGGATGTGAAGAGCTCCTATAGCTGGGCTCCACTGTGCTTCTGTAAGAATTAGTGAGGGTCGATGGAGAAATGCGAGCTGTGCCCACACGTCAGAGGAGGTCAAGGCCCAGCTGAAGTGCTTGATGGCCATGGTCACTTCAAGAAACTTGAAGCCGCGTGCCAGTGATTGTGGATGTTAGTGTGGTCTGCCTTCTCCTTCCTTAAGTGTATAATCTGCTCCTTGTCTTTGCTGACACTGAAGGTCCAATTGTTGTTGTGGCAGACGTCTTCAGAAGGGCCTATTTCTGAAAACCCACCCTCTCGGGACGAGCATGGAGCTGAGCAGTGTGGATTGTGAAGGGGCAGCCCAGAAGCAGAGGATGTTCAACTTCAGGGGTTCTTCCTTGTACTCCACTGCTCGGATACCCCACCTGTGAAGTCCTTCAAGTTGTTACACAAAGCCGGGCAGCGTCTCCGTTTAGTTTGTGTGTCGGAGGAGGAGGAGAAGCGGATGATTTATGCCACAGACTAGACTGGTACGTCCCAGCATGTTATATCCACTGTATAAATAGAAATCTGAGGACAAACACTCTCTCATCCAGTCAACGTGCTCCAGCCCATCAGCATGGCGGAGTCGCTATATGAACTGACAGAGCATGAAGGAGAAAATTACATTGGGGTGTGCAAAATGAAAAAAAAAAAAAAAACAGCATAAGCGACATATTGAGGAGTCCGCATTCAATGAAAAATAAAAAAGGCCTCAGCTTTAATCACATTCTGCATTCCTCTTGGCTCTCATATCACATCACAGATGTATACTGTATATAAATATATATGTGTGTATGTATGTGTGTGTGTGTGTGGAGGACTCGACGTTAATGACATTTCAGAAAAAAAAAAATCCAACAAGATTCCAGATGACAAGTCGGAGAAATGTCAGTCGGAGTTCTTCCCAATATCTCCTACATTTCACCAGCGACTAAAAAGGATTAAATTGGATTTGAGGCTGACATTGACAAGACGTGACGCCCCAGAGACCGCCGCCCAGACCCCTGAAAGTAAGAACAGCAGCCTCTGTGATTGAATGCATGGTCTCGGCAAAGGTGGAACCTCCTGGAGATACCAACAGTGTCTCCTAATCCGAGGCATCAGAAAGTGTGCCCATTGAAGGGAGGGACATGGAATGAAGAACGAGGCTCCTTTAGTGAGTGTTGGTGTCCTGCATTGGCACCCCAGAGCACCAGGGTGTTCCGCTTTTAACCTCCCTACCCGTCATTCATACATCAGATGCCATACCAAAGAGCCCAGAGCTAGGACGTAATTGGAGTTTGGGCACAGGCTGGTGTAAAGGAGAAGATAGCATTTGGATGTGAGACTTTTCAATAAAGGATGGCACAGTGGCACAGTGGTAGTGCTGCTGCCTCACAGTTAGGAGACCCGGGTCCGCTTCCTGGATCCTCCCTGCGTGGAGTTTGCATGTTCTCTCCGTGTCTGTGTGGGTTTCCTCCCACAGTCCAAAGACATGCAGGTTAGGTAGGTGCACTGGCGATCCTAAATTGTGCTGGGTGTGTGTGCCCTGCCCAGTACTTGTTCCTGCCTTGTGCCCTGTGCTGGCTGGGATTGGCTCCAGCAGACCCCTGTGACCCTGTGTTAGGATATGGCAGGTTGGACAATGACTGACTTGACTTTTCAACAAGAAGGTGGGTGGAGATGGGCACCAAAGAGTGGTGCACATCAAGTTCAAGAAGCTGCTGAGGTTTATGCCCTTAGTTTGTTAAGATGGAGTGTGCAGCTGGAGCAAAAGGAACAGTCCCAGCAAGAACTTTATGAGAAGACAAAAAATATAAGAGAAATAAAAACTACACTGGCAGTGGAGTACAAGGGCCACTAGAGGACCCTAAACCTCCTGGAGCAGCCATGTAAGGATGAAGCCCAACATGAAGTATATTATAGGGTAAGCAACCTGCCTTACGCCAGGGAGTGAAATGTTCAGGTCTGAAAGAGAAAGATGACCATATGGAAGTGGCAGGAGGCAGCGTGCAGACTCGGGACAGGGAAACTGGAGAATGGGTGCCATGAGGGGCTAAGAGGAGGCAGACAGCAGACACGCCAAGTCACCCTGTAAGCTATGGGTGTTGAACTCCGGGCCTGGTGGCTGCAGGTTTTCATTCTCGCCCTTTTCCTAATCAGTGACCAGTTTTCACTTCTTATTAACTCCTTGTCCCTTCATTTTAACAGGCCTGTTTTTTAGGATTCAGTCCTCTGAATTGATTTGTTACTTCATTAAATGACAGCCAAACAGAAATGAGACGTGAAGCAAGCTGACAGATGACCAGCTAAACTGGGATTTCAAACTCCAACCAATTTCACTCCAAACAGTCTCTTAATGAGAAGCCGATTCTTGCTGTTAATTAAACCCGTTATTTATTTCCATGGCTTGTTGCTCCTCTCATTCTGCCACAGCAGACATTTCCAGAACTGTTGATTTTCTGTTTTTCTTAAGACACATCGACAAAATGTTTTGGTGTCCTGAGAGATTAACCTTACTTAGACCTTCATCTTTCTTTATTTTCAGAATGGGCACAGGTGAGCTGGTCATATGATGTTGTTGTTGTTCTTGTTTTGTGTCTCCTTATTGTTTGGCTGCTCTTCTTCTTCTTCTTCTTCTTTTGGCTGTTCCCGTTAGGGGTTTTCACAGCGGATCAACTGCTAATTAAGGAAAAAGAAACAACTAAGGGGCCTGAGTCTTAAGTTAATTAAAATGAAGGCAAAAGAAGTTAATTAGCAGCCAAAACTAACTTGAAGTCTGGGCTTTGGCTGAGCCACACAGAGACGCTTGCAGACTCGTCCTGAAGCCACACCAGTGTGCTTTGAGTCATTGTCATGATGGTGCATCACAAACATGAGCACTGCTTTTACGAATCCTGTATCAAATGGCATATAATGGAGGCATATGCATTGCATTTGTCATTCCAACAGATGGCTCATCACAAACATTTGCAGTAATGGATTTAATTATTAAATGTTAATGATGCACCATCTGTTGGAATGACAAATTACAAAATACATTCCAACAGATGGTGCACTGCAAACGTTAATGCTGAGGTCAACGTTGATTACTTAGATTTCAAACGGTCTTAGATGAGTAGCACAGGCTAGTTGATATAATGAATGGACTCCGTTATTTTACTGCTATTTTCCGAACTGGACCTGATCTTGCATTTGGAGTAAATGCTCACTAAGGAGGGCTCTGACTTTAATGGCAAAGAGTAACAAGCCCTTAATCAGACAAACTGAACTTACCAATCGTAGTCATCCAGTGATTCTTATGAAAAACAGCAGGTGACACATCTATCTATCTATCTATCTATCTATCTATCTATCTATCTATTGCCATTCACATCTATCTATCTATCTATCTATCTATCTATTGCCATTCACATCTATCTATCTATCTATCTATCATATAGTGCCTTTAATATCTATCTGTTATACAGTGCCTTTCACATCTATTATATAATGCCTTTTGCATCTATGATATAGTGCCTTTCATACCCATCTGTCTCTGTTATATCGTGCCTTACACATCTATTATATTGCCTTTCTAATCTATGATATAGTGCCTTTCCTACCTATTATATAGTGCCTTTCATATCTATTTATTATATAGTGCCTTTCCCATTTTTCTCTCATCGCTGATGTGTGGGTAATTGCTCTCAATTATCTTCCACTGCCTGGGATGCCCACGCTATCATCTCACTTTTTCTCAAATGCCCCATTTCTGCTGTATCAGTGCCAACAATGGCAGCTCATAAGTGCCTCAAAAGCTTCTGCTGCGCTAATGCGATTGCCGCCTCATTAGAGCACTAAATGTTTAGTTCCATATTCAGCACTAAATAAAAATCCGATTAGAGTCTTTATCAGCCTCCCGTTTAGTCCCCTCAGCCCACAAACGAGCCGCTGATGTTTGTAAGTGAAGTTTTGTTGATTGGATTGTTTCTGTTGCTGTAAACAAATGTGCTGATGTAATAAACAATAAAAAGGCTGCAGGCCCGATGGGCAGTGATGGCACAGCTTGGCCCCTTGTACCAATGAGCACTGGTGCACCCTTCACTTCATGGTTCCTGCCTCATGCTCATCGCTGCCGGTTTGACCTCCTGAATTGGATTCGGCCAGTTGCAGTATGTACTTTATTTTATTTTGCAGTTGTAGAAATCCACAAAGGCTGACAGGATGTACATTTGCATAGTTGAGAGCACCCGTTACTTTCCAGCTCCTATCCTGTCCACCAGCACACTTCAAGTGGCCGCAATTGCTTTCAGATGTAAAGATGAATAAAGTTTCACTTGAGGGGCTCCTTCAATGAGCTCCTTGTTTGATGCCCACTTGCTTCTCTCGGATGGATGATTAATGAGCACTGCAGGCCACTTCATGCTTGTCCAGGCAGCAGGACTTTTTTTTTTCTTCCTACCTTCATTTTAATCATCTGATTCTCATTTGCTGTGAGAGTCCAACAGGCTGAGTAGGAGGCTGTAATGTGACTCTTTAAAAAGCTAAATTAGGAATTGAAAACGTCGGAAATATTAACATTCTGTCACTGTGTAAGTGATGCCAGTCCATGAAGAAGGCAATCGTTCATCTCCAATATAACCTCCTCCTTGCCGTTAGTGCCACCCAGCCATTTACTGAAACAACCAAATACTATTTTATAGAAATATATACATTATGTTTGCTCATATAATCTCACAGTGAGCAAATCAAAGGGTGCATTAGAATTTGTCATTTAATATAGCACCTTTAGAAGTGAATATCATGCTGAGACATTTAACAAATCTTAAGTGGCTTACCCAACGAGGAGAAGGCAGAAACGGAACCTGCGGTCCCAGGGCTGAAATGGAGCGCCTTACATACTACCGTAGACCACACCACTTAAGGTAAGTGAGCTGCAGCTCGTGATTTTATATAGCGCCTTTGCAGAGCTGAACACTATCCAAAGGCTCTTCACAGAGGCAAAGAAATCCTTTCAGTATTTCAGTACTATAAGCACAAGTCATTCATGAAACTCGGCCGGGATAACACAGTGAGTGGCAGGCACAGAGCCTGTCAGCTTTAGCTTTATATAGCGCCTTTCCACTACAAAAACATCTCACCACATTTCACAGGTAAAATTGAAGCAAGCAGAAAAAGGTTATGTGATATAACAGAGTGAGTCAGTAAAAGACAGCTGGAACCGTGACCCTTCTTCTACAGGTATACAGCACCTTTACCTACAAAGTAATAGGTAGGACTATTATGTACAGTAGTGCCTTTATTATCTATTTCATATGGGGCCTTTCTTACCTGTCCATTACATAGTCAGTCTGTCTGTCTGTCATATAGTGTTGTTCACATCTATCTATATAATTATCCATTTATCCAGATTGTTAATCTTGTGTACTATACCATCTATCTATCTATCTATCTATCTATCTATCTATCTATCTATCTATCTATCTTTTAATTGTCAATTTATCTAGATTT
>JANRMT010062797.1:16207964-16220383 GCA_026402145.1 Polypterus bichir lapradei | reverse complement strand
CACGTGTCTCTCTTATATGCCATTTGGCATGGGATTCATAAAAGCAGCAGTGTTAATAGTTTTTTCTTATGAAAGATTCTTTCTCCTTTATAACAAGCAGTTTGCATGTAATGGAATTATATACCATATATACTTGCGGATAAGTCGGGACTTGATTTTACAGTATAATTTCTGGTATTTTATAATGTTGGTCGTATAAGTCAAATGCAGAAAACTCACGCTATTGGTTCAAGAGATTACGATATGTTAACGCCCACCTGAAAGAGTAACCACGGCGCACACAGCCTTGTATTGTGCCTACGTGACCACACGGTGATACCCGAACTATTTTAAAGCGACGTTTGCACCGTTTTGTGTTTACACCTTTATCGTAAGAGCATCCCTTATCTACGATAGAGCGTTCAATCAGAAGAAAATATGAAGCTGGTTTTAAATTAAACGTCATTGAAGTGGTGAAAAAAATTGGTAACTGCTGCTGCAACAAAATTCAATGCGTCTGAGAAACTGATGAGAAATTGGAGGAGGCAAGAAGATGTATTAAGAGAAAGGCCTAAGACAGAGTGTGCTCTGCGAACTGGCATTGCCTCTTGGCCAGCACTGGAAACTCCGAATGGCTTTCTGAACAAAGACAGAACAGATATGTGATTACAGTTACCTAACCGATATCTCCAACCATTCAAAAAATGTAAGTGTTGTATTTTTGAATGGGCGTGTAAGTCGGTGTCTGATTTTATGATCGATTTTTCGGGTTTCAAGACCTGACTTATACACAAGTATATATGGTACTTTGTTGATAGATTGGTTCTTTTGTAGTCAATGTTTTAATTGTTCAGTATACATAATTGTGTTAAGGGTTCTGTTTACTCTGTTATGTGATATTTATTTTAGTAAGCTGGTTAATTTGTATTTTTTGCGATTTTCATGGTAGTTTTATTCTAATGTTTGTGATGTGCCATCTGTTGGAATAACAAATGCTATGTTAGTCAGTCAGTCAGTTTCCAACCCGCTATATCCTAACACAGGGTCACGGGGGTCTGCTGGAGCCAATCCCAGCCAACACAGGGCACAAGGCAGGAACAAACCCTGGGCAGGGCGCCAGTCCACCGCAGGGCACACACACACACACACACACACACACACACACCAAGCACACACTCGGGACAATTTAGGATCGCCACTGCACCTAACCTGCATGTCTTTGGACTGTGGGAGGAAACCCACGCAGACACAGGGAGAACATGCAAACTCCACGCAGGGAGGACCCGGGAAGCGAACACGGGTCACCTCACTGCGAGGCAGCAACAACAACAACAACATTTATTTATATAGCACATTTTCATACAAAAAATGTAGCTCAAAGTGCTTTACATAATGAAGAATAGAAAAATAAAAGACACAGTAAGATTAATTAACACAGAATAAGAGTAGGGTCCGATGGCCAGGGTGGACAGAAAAAACAAAAAAAAAACTCCAGACGGCCGGAGAAAAAAAATAAAATCTGCAGGGATTCCAGACCACGAGACCGCCCAGGCCCCTCTGCACCACCGTGCCGCCTAACTCATTCTTTTATTAAAGTGAATATTTTGAACAGAATTGTGCTCTAAATTTAAGCAGTTTCTATAAATTGAACTAAATATATTGCCTGCCCTTGCGTTTTACAATGGAAGCCATGTGTACAGGGCGCAAGTAAAACACAAAAGCCTGGAAACATATTTATTACATGTAAGAGGCAAATACTTTTTCAGAGGAACGTTACAGCATCAGCTTTAACTTCAAATCCACGTTCAAAGCCGAAATCCACGGTGTCAGATGCTAAATCCATTATTGACAAGGACAGGGTTATTATTCACGGCTGAATGTCGGTTTGTTTAATTCACGCGCTTTTACACACAAAGTCAGAGCTGGCGTTAAATCGAGGCTGACGGGCAGAGGGCCGATCGACTCCCTGACATGTTCTGTTAGAAACGCCGAGTTTGCCTTCAGCCTGAATGGCCATGAAATGAAAGGCGGCTTTGTAGCATTCATCGTTGAGGTTGGCAGGCCGTGACGTACACTGGCGGTGGAGCAGCAGGAAAAGGTCAAAGTGAACAAAAACAACCGGGCAGGAGAAACGGTGGCCACCCAGAGAACTGCTGGGAGTTTTATGACTCGGCAGACGTAAACAGAAGAGCTTATGTTTCAGACCGGGGCTTTGTCCGTTGGTCCGTTGCGTTTTCAGAGTCTTCTCCATGCTGTCTGTTTATGGGTGCTTTGTAAGCAACGTAGGAGACGACACAAAGCCCTCTGTTGAGGCCGCTAACTACGACGCCTCTTCATTCATTTTAGAGAGTCCAACATGTTTGACTTGAGCCATATTCACCTTGCAGCTCAATTCTGCTTTTTCTCACTCCTACTATCACTGGGCAAATTATTACGCTCGCCTGTCCAGCTGTTTATTCATGCAATTATCTAATCGGCCAATCACGTGGCAGCAGCACAATGTATCACCTCTTACAGATGAGGGTCAGGTGCTTCAGTTCATGTTCACATCACACACAAATGTGAGCTCCGTGATTTGGACTGCGATGTACTTGTTGGGGTGGCATGATGGTGCAGTGGGTAGCGCTGCTGCATCGCTGTTAGGAGACCCATGTTCGCTTCCCTGCGTGAAGTTTGCATTCTCCCACAGTCCAAAGACATGCAGGTTAGGTGCATTAGCTGTGCTAAATTGTCCCTAGTGTGTGCTTGGTGTGTGTGTGTGTGTGTGTGTGTGCCCTGCGGTGGGCTGGCGCCCTGCCTGGGGTTAGTTTCCTGCCTTGCGCCCTGTGTTGGCTGGGATTGGCTCCAGCAGACCCCCATGACCCTGGAGTTATAGGATATAGCGGGTTGGATAATGGATGGATGTACTTGTTGGTGCCAGGCCGGCTGTGACTGCTGATCTCCAGGGGTTTTCACACACAACAGTCTCTTGAGTTTACTCAAAATGGTTCAAAAAACATCCAGTGAGCAGCCGTTCTGCGGACAGAAACAGAGGGCAGAGGAGACCGGCCAGCTGGGTTCAAGCAGACAGAAAGGCTACGGTAACTGAGAGTATCACTCAGTATAACTGTGGAAAGCAGAAAAGCACCTTGGGGTGCACAGCACGTCGAACCTTAAGGTGGATGGGATGCGAATGGAAAGAAGACCATGCCAAGTTGAAGACGGGACAAACGTTACCTGTTCCAATGAATGTCGATTTCTGCTGAGGCACACATATGGTAGGGTCAGAACGGCATGAATCCATGAGCCCAACCAGTCTTGTGTCAGCAGTCCAGGCTGGTGGTGGTGGTGCTGATGGTTTAATGGTGTGTGAAGTGTTTTCTTGGCGTACTGTAATACCAATCATAGTCATTGTTTGAATGCCACAGCCTATTTGAGTATTGTTGCTAACCACTCTTCTAACATCTACGTCCAGCATGACAATGCACCATGTCACAAAGCAAACTGGTTTCATGAACATGACATGAATCCTAAACTGTGGGGCTCTAGATCAGGGGTGTCTAACCTTTTTCCCCCCTGAGTGCTACTTTTACAAAATGAAAATGGCCGAGAGCTCCTCATGTCTTCTAACGTTTATTCTCATCGCTTATTTCATCCCAAACAAACTGAATAAGCTTGTTTTGCCTGAACATTTACAACATGTTGGTGTCCAAAACTCACATTTTGCATTAAAACATCACAACAAATATTTAGTTCACCTGGAAGTGCATTTGGCATATGCATTTTCTAGTGTATCTCACACTATTGGATTAAAACATGAATGCTGCCAAATCCACAGCGTGAAGGGTCATCCCGGACATGAACAGGCAGACACTGAATGTCCCAGAAACACACACTTTATTTATAAAAAGTCCTGCACACAACACAGTGCCCTGCACCAAACACCCTAGTCCAGTCCGTGTCTCTGTCTTCTGGACGGCTCCTGCCGCCTTTACTCCTCTCCTTCCAAGCGTTGCCTTCTTCTTCCTCCCGACTCCGGCTCATCTACTGGAGGGAGGCGGCCTGTTTTATAGCCAACCGGCTGTGCTCCTGGTTGACCGTGGGGGTCTTCCGCCGGCACATACTGGTGTGGTGGAAGTGCTGAAACCCAGGGCTCTCCAATCCTCCTGGCGCCCCCCTGTGGTGGCTACAAACCCCAGTAGGGTTGACCTTCCATGCTTGGTTCCCGTGGCCCCTAAACAGACCAGGGCAGCTGCCCTCTCCTAGTCCTTCTAGGCATCCCGGCTGGGCATGGATCTTGGCCATCCTCCACAACAGATATGACTTATTCTTTTGTCATTTTGTCACATGTCACTTTATTCACAGGTCCAGTTGCACGTGTGATGTGTTTTTTAATTAGTCAGATGACTGGCACTGCATGGAGTCAACAAGAGAGGCAGGTGTGTGGTGGAGTGGAGCCCCTGAGGTTCACCCTGATGGAGTCGTTTCAATGTTCGTCTGTCAGTCTTGTTCTGAACTTTGATTTCATGACATTCATGTCAGACTCACAGAGGTATGGAGACCCCAAACAAAGCAGACGTTTTCAGAACTGCTTGGTGAAGATTCTCATAGTCATCAGGCTCTACTAAGCTCCAGAAATGCTGTCGAGACTTTAACTGCACATTATTTTGAAGGTTTACTAATATATAAAATCAATGTCTCTCTGTCTGTATATCCATCTGCTTTTCACGAGAGAACTACTTAACAGATTTAGATCGGGTTTTTTTTCTAAATTTTGCTTGAACACTTCCGGTTGATTTTGCGACTTCTCTCATTCTGCTCTGTATCAGAGTTCGCTTGCGGTACCGAGAAACACGCAGCGGGCCGAGGAGAGGGGCCTTCCTCACTCACTCGCCAGCTTCGGGGCGTGTGCCTTAACTCCGCTTAGCTAGTGAACGAGAAAACAATTGAATTCAACTTTGTTTGATATTTAAAATAAAGTGTTACTTAGGACTTGATGAGTTTGAGTCCGGATATTCTCTTAAGTGTATGAAAAGATAGACGGCAATTCAGATTGTGGAACGTGAGTTTGTTTTAAAAGGATCGTGATATGATTTTTTGGAAAGATCGCCCACCCTTAATTTGACTAATCAAGTTTTCAAATTTATGTAGGATTCATTAACCCTTCGGTGAGCTACTTGGAAAGGGGTGGCGAGCTACCAGCGATGTCTTGGAGACCCCTGCTCTAGATGGATCCGATAGTTTTGGGATTTTGCTTTTACTGGTGCCAGGGATCCCTGTCTCTAATGGGATCCTGACATGTCCTCCTAGTCCCATCAGGCCTGCTGCTCTTTCACAGACAATTCGGAGAGGCGCAGCAAGCAGGCGCTCACTTTAACATGCAAGTCTGATCTCAAAGCACAGATTAGGTGCCTTTTTATAGTTACAGATCAGCAGCTCCCCCAAATCGTTATTGATACTGC
The DNA here is from genome assembly GCA_026402145.1 of Polypterus bichir lapradei. NCBI lineage: Eukaryota > Metazoa > Chordata > Cladistia > Polypteriformes > Polypteridae > Polypterus > Polypterus bichir. The sequence continues at coordinate 16,214,963 of JANRMT010062797.1, read as the reverse complement.
ACAAATGCACTGATCACACATTAAAAACACATTTTTAATCAGCAGCAGGAAAGAAAAAAAAAAAAAAAAAAAAAAATATATATATATATATATACAAAAACATTAATTAAAACAAGAAAACATGCCCAGAATTAATTTCTCCTTAGTGAAGAACATTCAATTACGAGTGCCTCATATTAGGCCACAGACAACGAGCAGATTGTTTCCATTTGAGCAAACATGAAGCGGCGGCATCTGAGCGCACACTTGTGACAGCAGCCACGTGGCGGGATGAAGGGCACGGCTGGGTGGGACACAGGGCTGAGGGCTTCTGCTGAAACACCAGACACACACAGTACTCGGAAGCTGTAAAAAGTCTGGACACGTCCAAAAATGTTTATGTTTTTGATAGAAATTCATTTTTTATATCAAGATACCTTTAAATTGATTTAAAAATACAGACAAGACATTCCCAGTGTTACTGCTTAAAATGACTGATTTTTAATTTATTATTCCTGTGTGACTGCACAGCCCAGTGTTCAGTAGCCATCCCTTGAGTGTCCTGATGATCACCGTCCTTCGCTTATCTTTAGTTCATTGTGTTTAAATGCTAATTGGTTATTAGAGGAACCTTTGTCATTGCACTACCCCTGCTGACCCCTGTTATTCTGCTCACTTGGGTTGCAAGATACTGCCATTCATAAAGTTCAGTTCAGGGTCCAGCAATAGCTGAAATGAAAGTTTCCTCAAGAAACACAACACTCTATTGTTGTTTGCATAATGAAGGTTATTCCATGTGACAGGTTGCCAAGAAACTGAAGATTTCATACAAAGGAATCCATTACTGTTTTGAAAATGAGGGTGCAAACTGGATCAGAGCAGGACAGCAAAAGGTCCAGATGGAAAAATGCATAAGAGGAAAAAGACATCAGTGTGTGTAGTGTGGTAGTGTGTGAAACAAACACCTTTACAGGTCCTCGATTGGCTTCTTCATGAAATACACACCAGATACCAGTGCCATCTGCAGCAGTGGAGACTGCACTCATAGTCAGTATTCCAGTTCATCCCAAAAGGTGTTCAGTAGGTTTGAGGTCAGAGTCCTGTGCAGGTCACTCGAGCTCCTCCATCTCTTCATGGACCTGGCATATAAGGGGGCCTTTAACAAACTGTTGACATAAAGTTAGAAGCCCAACATTGTCTGAAATGTCTGTGTATGTGGCATTAACAGAACTCTTCATGGGAAAGAAGTGACCCTAACACTATCCAACCAAACCTTACACAGTAGGCACTGTGCAGTCTAGAAGGTTGCATTCTCCTGGCATCCACCAAACCAAGATGTGTCCATCAGACTGCCAGATAATGAAGCAGTAGCTATCACTCCATGTTTACACTGCTCCAAAGTCCATCGGTGGCCTGCTTTACACTACTCCATGGTGATCTTAACATCTATCTATCTATCTATTATACAGTGCCTTTTGTATTTATCTATATATCCATCTATTATATAGCACTTTTCATATCTATCTATTATATAGTGCCTTTCACATTTGTCTATCTATCTATCTATCTGTCTACATTCTCAGAAGCTGGAGTTTAAAAGCTGCTTCTGGCCAGTCCATCATTCCATCTAGACTTGGCTGGTGGGTCTAGGATTCTTTCTTTTCTTTTCATTTGGGTCCTTGTTGCCCCAACCCCCATTGTCCGTTTTGTTGACCATTTAAAGCACACAGTGTTGTACGGCTTGGACCTCTTCGTTGTTCTCCTTCAGGTTTTCAGGGCTCTCTAAGCACACCCACAGGTAGTGGCAATCTCTCTAACTGAGACTCACCTAAGTGACATCTTTGGACACGAGAGGTTCTCAGTACCTACGTGAGAGCTGCTTTGTCTTAATTCCAGGTATTTTTCTTGATTTCACATACTGTATGCTTTCACATTTGTCCTTACCTTAGAATATTTGTCAGCAGTCAGACCCCACACATTGTGCTCGTCTCCTTTTCTCGCCCACTAAAACCCCAAAGGAATCAAATATGTGAACCTTTCAACATCCTCCTCAATAAGATCCCTGAGACACGTCGTGGTGGGCCGCCTTCCCACTGCAGCAGTGGATATGCCTTGACTTATTTTAGGAAAGGTTTTGGGTACAGATGATTAGGACTTAAGTACCTTCCCACATGGGAGAGGTTGCTCAGTTCTGTTCCCATCTGTTATGGTGCCCCAGGGTGCTATCTAATCTTGCCCACTGGGCAGGCTGACTGGTCCTGTATACTTTAACGCCGTAAAGCTATGTTAATAAAGGATGCTCACTGGCTTGTATTTCTTCTTGAGCTGCGATCCTTTGTTATGTGTTGTACCGCAGGGGCAATATTTCAGGGTATCTGAGATGTATTGACCCTCCTTTACAACGCAATTATAGACATTGAGCGTAAATCTGAGCGTGAGACAAGGTTGTATGCAAATTTAACGCCTGATTTACCAAACGAGTGTAAACCGTCAAGTGTGATCACGCACCCGGTCCTGAGCTAATAAATCACATCTTATCTTAGGCAATGTGCCCACGGACATTATGGTGAAGTTAGTATAAAAAAAAACAACCCACTCTGTGAATAGAATGAATAATTTTTAGAAAATGTCAAAAAAATAGTTTGTTTTTTTTAAAGTCACTTCATGAAAGTAAGGGGAGGAACTGCCGTTATGCTAACTAGATGTTTGTATACCAAAGAAATTTGTGCTCCTGGGGTGATAATGATAGTCAAAAGACTCAACAAGGAGCCAAGCAATAAACTGAGCAACCTGACTCCCTGTCCTAGAACTGGTGGCACATAAATCAGGGAAAGAACACAGAAGAATAGAGAAGAGGGTCCTCAGGCTCGGGAAGTGCTCTCCCCGTCTCATGCTGCCTGCCCCGAGATGTCTATAGATGACCCCAGAGAATCAAGTCAACAACTGGAGAACTAGTAGTGTGCTAATGTTTTTCATTCAAAGCCTATTGTGTCATCAGGGGTTGAAGGCAAGAGCCATCCCTAGATGGGACATCCATGAGTCACAGAGTACAATGACAGAAGTTCAGCTTAGAATGGCTTATTGACCTAAAAGGGACCATTGTGGGCATGTGGCGAGAAAACCCACACCAACACAGGGAGGCATGCAAACAAAACAACTGGGTGTGAAATTTGAACCAAGAACTAATTAGTCAGGTGGAGTCTGTCAGTCAATATGTCACATTTTTTTATTTTCTTTAGGGAATCTGAATTGTATAAGCAATTCAGAAAATTGGTGAACGGATGAACTATCCATTTGACTTTATTTCTTACTAATTTCTGATGGCGCCGAGTCATCACAGAGGATGACAGAAGACTCCTAGCTGGCTTCTGCTGTTCATTGCGGTGCCGTTGTCAAGCTCTGAGCAGCTGTGTTTTCACCCTCTCTTTAGGTTGAACTGACAAAATGCTTGCAGAGAAAATAAATGAAGCAACAAATGCATGAGGCTAGTGGTTTACTTTTTCATCTCAGACAGAAAGAAATTGCAATAATTTAATGTACTGTCACATTAAGATGATAGTAGCTTTACGTTTTATGCCTTCTTAGGATGTGCAGCTGATTGAAGAGCTTTTGGATACTGTCATCCTAATTTGGACTCCTCTAGATCTAACATATGTCCAGTTTAATGTCTATCTACTACAGAGTCAGAGGTCTTCAAATAAGAATATGTCCAGCTTAATTTCGTGGATATAAGCACTTCTTCATTTTTCCACATATTTCCATATTGTTTTCTAATTTGTAGGGGTTACTGAATATGTGGAATCCATTTCTAAAACTGGTTCTATAATTTGGTGTCATTTTCAGTTTTTTAAAAATATTTTCCTTTCTTGGCATGTCGTTTCCTCTGGGCCCTTGTCATTAACAGTTTGCAATGCCTGTTTGCTGCCGCATGACAACAGGAGGTCATGATGTGTGATGTCGCTCGTGTGATGGTATAAAGGCCACCGTTGCACCTCTCCGGTAATCTAAATTTATGGATAGCAACAAAGAGTTTTCACTGAGTCACTAGCCTGGCTAGTGGCTAAATTCCTTTTCTTTCTCCTTTTTGTTCATTTTTGGTCATTTGGTTTTATCATTTATGATAATGTTGTTTGTTCTGCATACTGTTTGCCTAATTATGCATTCTGAGTCCCTTTTGTTTATTATGTAGTTTCAATACGTGTAGGCATATTCTGTCACGCCCCCTTCGGTTTTGTGGGTGGTTCCCCAAGAGGCGGGGTCACTTGTCTATCACCGTTGATTGACTGCTCTCAGACCTATAAAGGCTCATGGGAACTGCAGTCCCTCCATGGTACAGTGTATGTGCCTTGGAGGTGGGTGAGCTGGAATTGTTACTCCTTTTTCTGGTTCACTGGACTGTGAATGAATTGTGCTTTTGAATTTTGGATTATGATTTAAAGATTGTGCATTGGACTTGTTTGAGTATTTTGTTATTTTTTGCTACTTTGTTAATAAATTCTCCATTTACTGTATATCGATTTTGTGTTACCTTGCTCTTTACAAGACAGGGGTTAACAGTGATCTCCCCCCTAGAGGGACATTTTGAGTGTCTTTTGAGACATTTCAGGGTATATTTTTGAACTTTGAGAGTTCAGTGCATTTTAGCCTGGTGTAGACCAAAGCCAGCCACTCAAATGAAAGAAAGCTGGGCTGACTGTCAGTGCAGCTCCTCAGGGTTGCAGGCTGGTCTGAGTCAGGCCTGCTTCCCTGGGCATTTTTGAGGGGATCGTTACATTCACAATGTTTAGTGGTGATTTCCTAGCATTCCTTCTGACTGTGTTTTTCGGATGACATTTTGAGTTTTGATTACCAAACTTTTGACTCTCAGTTTCGACCTTGGCCTGTTCATCTGCCTCCTGCTCCCTTTCAAGTCTTTTCTTGTCAGCTTTTTCCACCCAAGCTGTACTCCTGCTGAGTGCGTGCGTTGCCATTGTGCCCTCTTCTTTCCTCACACCTTACCTCCAGTGAGAATTTTGGGAGTTGACTTCTTTGTGTTCTCCTTCGTGTTAAAATTACTGGAATAAGAGTTTTGCCTTTTAAGTTTTACACATCTAGATGTTGCATTGTGGCCACAGCTTAATTAATTCTTCACTTCATGCCACAGGGTTTTTGTTTTGCCGCTAATTGGACTTGTCTTTTAAATTATTTCCTTTCTTATTGCTTTGTTTATTTTTCTATTTTTTGTTAATGTGCAGAATTTGATTAATTACCATTTCTTTGCCTTAATTAATGGATATTTTTGTTACATTTCAGCCTTATTAATAGTGTCAGATTTGTGTTTAGGATGGTTAATGGAGTTTATCTATGATTAATAAGGATCAAGTTGTGATTATTAAAAGTTAAGAAAATGAAGGGGTCAAAAAAAAGTCAGGGAAGAGAATACAGGCTTGGTTCAAAAACAACAAAATAAAAAAAAGTCCACAGAATTGAGCGTCAGAAACTAAAAGTCTAAACTAAATTTCTACCCGAACGATTCACAGAAAAAGGTCCTTAGACTAACTAGCATTTGTTTATGTGTCAGGAATAATTTGGGTGCTTTGTGTTTTGTGCTTAAATTGAGGATTGGGTGTTGGCTCAGTGCATTATGGGACCAGTGGCCGGCATACTGACTGTAAACAACTGGCCCTCTGCCACGCCAAGATGGCCACAAAATCAATAAACAATATGACAAATGTGTACAGAAGGTCCAAAACAAAACTGGGCCAAAATGAGGATTCTTTGCAGATTTTAGCTTTCCCTGTCTTGGGAGCAAAAAATTGCAATAAAAGTTCTTGTTATTATTCCATGTTTTGGTTGGAATTAAATCATCACAGTTGTCATTATGTCTCAGAGAACAATACAGAGCATTTGGTGCTTGTTCCGCTGGCACAGTGTGATGATGGCACCTCAGAATGGCTGGTGATAAAGTGTGGAGCAGAAGGCCAACACCCAGAAGCACATTTCATGCTAAGGCCTTTCTTCACTCTGGAATCAAAAATACAAAGGATCATTCAGGGCAAGTGGGGCACTGCACACATCCTCCAGCAGATGGTGCTGCTGTGCCAAGATTAAGCAAGTGGTGAGCCCACCTCAGCAAATTAACTCTTTCAAGGCTGATGTTGACTTTTGTCAAAATTCAGGGGTAGAGGGTGGTAATCGGCTGTAAACTGATACATGTACAAAACTTGCCCTTACTGTTTAGTTTGACTCTCTTTGCTTGAAGGAAAGTTACGTAGCTTTGTTGATTTGACCTCGATTTCCTGCGTGTGCAGCAGCAATGAAGAGCAAACAGCCTTTAAAATGGCATCAGCATCTGGCAAGACTAAAGCAAATGTGCAGAGCAAAATACTCCATGGACATTGTCTGTATTATCGCTGAATCGGTGTTTTGTCTTGGTAGAGTTAATATCCATCCATCCATTATCCAACCCGCTATATCCTAACTACAGGGTCACAGGGGTCTGCTGGAGCCAATACCAGCCAACACAGGGTGCAAGGCAGGAAACAAACCCCGGGCAGGGCGCCAGCCCACCGCAGGGCACACACACACACACCCACACAATAGGGGCAATTTAGAATCCTCAATGCATCTAACCTGCATGTCTTTGGACTGTGGGAGGAAACCCACGCAGACACGGGGAGAACATGCAAACTCCACGCAGGGAGGACCTGGGAAGCGAACCCGGGTCTCCTTACTGCGAGGCAACAGCGCTACCCACTGTGCCCCCGTGCTGCCCACTAGAATTAATATTTTACTGTACTTTCCCCTATTGTATTATTAATATGTAGCCTTTGTCAGAATGCCTCGAATCTCACAGACTTGCCACTGTTTATAAGGTACTATACCATATAACTTCTCCCCACCTTCCCTTCTACATTTATAACCTGAGGAAATTAGGTGTAGTAAAAGACAAGCAGGAGTTAAACTACACTTTAAATAATGTACAGTGGGTACGGAAAGTATTCAGACCCCCTTCAATTTTTCACTCTTTGTTATATTGCA
>JANRMT010062797.1:16183063-16207564 GCA_026402145.1 Polypterus bichir lapradei | reverse complement strand
TGCAATATAACAAAGAGTGAAAAATTGAAGGGGGTCTGAATACTTTCTGTACCCACTGTATTATTGATAATATTCATAAAAAACAATAAAGAAAAGTACATTTGAATATTGGCAACCATACAACCTGATAGATGGTGATGTGTAGTTCAGGCGGCACACAGACTTGTTAGTTACTTAAAATGTCTCTAGTTAAGTCATCATTCGAGGTCAGCTTTCTTCAGGACAGCCCGCATGCCTGTCTCAATATGGCTGCCGAGCTGTGCTCTTCATTGTGTTGTCCTTTTCAGTTCATGGTGTGAGATGGTCTTTCATCAGTTTGTTAAGAAAGAGATGGGGGTGGGGGGGGGTAAAGCAAGCAAATTTATAGGTTTTCTGTCCAACCCCTAGAGCCAATAGGGCACCTGCCCTCCAAACCATATGTTAAGGTAAAGCTTGGCAGTTAGGCATCCTGGCTTTCCTGTGGTGGTTGACTGAGAGACTTCAGCAGAGAAATTTTAGCCAAACCTGTTTGAGGCGCTTCACCCCAACCTATCGTAAAATTACAAAGAGACTCACTCCTAAAAGAGGGGAAGGAGTTCTTAAACCATCAAACCATGGCTGTTATTATCTATAATATAACACTAATATTACATTGCTTTGTCTAAGTTACACATAAAGACACAAAATATTTATCAATTTGTATGCAAACTTTCACATTGCAACAATTGGACTCTGACTTTTCGGACTCTTGAGTTTGATGCAAGTGCTCTGGAGATGGATATCGAAAACGAAACTGAGGTACCAGCATCAACCTATCGGTCCTCAGCTGATTGTGATGCTGAACATGTTTGTGTAGCGGATACACCTACAGCAGCGTTCACCTAGGAAGACCACCACTTATGATGACAAGAGGTACAAACCATATTGCATCACACTGCGACTGCCCCCATCGTCCACCTGCTGTGGGAAGGCAGAGAGGCAGCCGGCCCACCGTGCATTCCTGCTGGCCATCGAGTCCCCCCTGCATAGCCACTGCCACCAGGGATGCCGTACAATCTGAAAACTGTTTTTGTCCAGCAGCACGTCCCATTTTTTAGTTATGATGTTCCAGGTCTTGGAAAACTAGGGTGACTGGACAGTAAAGGCGATGCATTTCAGCATTTAAGAAATAAGTTTGGTCTCGAGAAAAGTGAAGCCAAAATTAAGGAAGGTGTTTTTGTTGGCCCTGAAATCCATGAACTGATGCTTGACGAGGAGTTCAAAGCAAACCGAAGCCAACTGAATCAGCACCCTCATTTGTGCAGGTTGTCCAGAATTTACTTGACAGTCACAGAGCAGAGAATTATGCTGAGCTTGTGGAGAACCTGCTGAAAGTATATTAGCATACGGGAGCATAAATGTCACGAAGACGCATTTTTTTCCACCAAATCTAAGCGAGGTCAGAGATGAGCATGGGGAAAGAATTCATTAAGGTACAAGGGTGATGGTAAACCAATATCGGGGAAAATTCACTCCGGGCATGATGGGTGACTACTGTTGGTTCATGCAAAGAGAGACGGATGTGCAGTACAAGCGCAAAAGCAATTGCCTCAGACAATTTTGGGCATACTGACCTCACTTTTATATTGAGGTAAATTGACATAAATATGCTTTAATATGTCTCTGGTATCGTCTTCTGGTTTGTTTTCAGAATAAACACATCAAAACAATTTTGGTGGGACAGAGTCCAAACTCCAGATATCATGTTGATATATTGATATTCAAAAGTGTCAAAACGTCAAAGATGTGTATTTCAAAAACCTGACATGCTAGCTTAATTATAATTTCATATATGAAATCAGCATAAAAAACTTAAAGAGATGTTCCCAGTAGCGAACAAAAAATATTTTTTTTGTAGACCAGTGTTATTGTTCCATTTTCTTCAACATAACATTTTTGAAAGGTTACCCAGTAGAATACTAGCTAATAATTACCAATTGAAAAATAATGTAAAATAACCAATACTAGCATAAAATCAGTATCAATATTATCTTATGGAAGGAGAAAAGGAATTGAAATGTTTCCCCATCTGCGGTGGGCTGGTGCCCTGCCCGGGGTTTGTTTCCTGCCTTATGCCCTGCGTTGGCTGGGATTGGCTCCAGCAGACCCCCGTAACCTTGTAGTTAGGATATAGTGGGTTGGATAGTGGATGGATGGATGTTTCCCCATCTAGCTATTAATATTAGTTCAAACACAGTAATTTGTTAAAATTATATAAATGAGAACATGGAAAGGAATTGATTTAATGTATGGCATGAATATGAATGGCACACGATGGCAAGAAGACCAGCAGCTGGTGAGATTGTTCACGTATATCTGAGACTAAAGGATCAGTGGCTGGGCTCTTAAACCAGTGAAGCCCCCACGTCACGACAATGCTGTCCATTTCCAACATCGTCCTGTGTTTATATCAGTTAGGGCAGCGGCGCCTATTCCATGTTATTCATTACTTCAAATGCCATTTAGCTGCAGGTTGAGAACATTGGTACTTTACAATAATAATCTGCAGACAATATCCTTCAGTCAGTTTAGTCGCATATATGCTTACATCATTACTTTCCTGTTCCAGTTATTTCCAGAGACGTGTTTTTTTATTGTGCTCTATTAGTATTAGCAGCAGGAGAGGGCGCTGCTGCGTGAGCTGTTTGGGCTCGGTGGGCTCTGACCACGTCTGGGTCACTTGTATTGGGTATCGGACGAGCAAAAGAGGACAATACACAAAATATACAAAAGTACAAGCAACCGCTCTCAAGGTAAAACTGAAATGATAAACTCATTCCTAGTTGAAGTTGTATGGAACATTTCTTTATTTTAAGATGGCCAGTGCTTTTTAAATGGGACATTCTGAAACTTTAAACTTCATACAGCTTGATCTGTGCAAGATATCATAAAGACAATGGATGAAAGACGTTATCATGAGCAATCTGGGTGAATAGGATGGACAAGACTGTTGGACTGAGTGGCCTGTTCTTGTCCCTGTTGCTCTAAAAATTATCTAATGTCAGCTTGGAGCACAGACACAAGACAGGAACCAGTCCGGGATGGGATGTTAATCCATCATGTGGAACACTCAAACCACATTCAGATTCACTCCAGCACACTTAAAATATAAACAGAGAATATAATCCAGTAAGGACCCTCAATGAAACGATGCCACTTCTGGTGAGGTGACCCTAGAAAGGGATGAAAGGAGAGCAGAGGGGTCCATGTCAGCATTGAACATGGTGGACATAAGGGTGTGTACTCAATCCCTCCAACACAGGACCAGCAAACCCATTCATGTTGTGAGCTGGAGTTCCATATATAACACGTATGAAAATCCACCACATATCAGGCAGAACTAGAAACAAGAAGACAGTCAAACTAAGGGGCTTGTGCGGCTCTGGCCACAGATGGCTCCATTCTGTTTAGCTGATGGCTTCACTGAATCGTTACATAAAGATACATTAAACCTAACCTTCTCAAGTCTGCTTAATCCATGTCATGGGTGCCAATCCTGGCAACACCAAGCACTGCAGCAGATAGGATGCTAGTCCATGGCAGGGCCCACTCACTCACCTGTGTAACTGGAATCTCTTTTGGAGATATGGGAGGAAAAGTGGAGCACCTGGAGAAACCCACACAGGTGCAGAACATGCCTACATGCCCTAGACAGACCAAGAGCTGGAGATGGAGCAGGAATCAAACCCATCACGCTGTGCCACCCTGCGTTAGGAGTGTGGCACTTCTTTAGACTTTCACAATTAAAGAACAGGAAGTGAAGACATGTGTGGCATGACGTAATGACTCCTGCTTGTATGAAAACATTGGAAAGGTTGAACTGCTAATGATCTGTGTTCACCGACCTGTTCTTTTGATTGCCGCAAATTATCAGGTTTAATTGTCTGTCCTGAATTAGCAATCTGCTTGGCGGCCTGCACAAAGCTGCTGTGAATAGGAAGCATGCTGTCAGGACTTTAATGAGCTCCTGCTATCCGCTGTGACGGTATTGACATCGGTCAGCGATGAGTGAGAGCCCGCTCATGTGTTATCATCTGCCTTATTAGGGTCTTCATTCAAGTAATGGCTGCCTTATGACACGGAGAACATTCTAATGACCTACCCCACCCCCTCACTCTCGATTCATTGAAATCAGGGACAGTGGGGGGGAAATTAAAGCCCCTGAAGAGGACTATAAGGAAATGTGAGCAGGATGCACCCCACCAGGGCTGTAGCCAGGAATTAATATCAGGTGGGGATGAGGAAGTACATGAATCATAATTCCACCTACAATCAATCTCTTGGAAGTGTCATACAATACATTTCACCGTGGGGGGGTCAGATTCAAAGCCCTTAATCTATGTCTATACTCCTAAAAACAAAGGTGCCAAAGTAAAAAAAAAACAAAAAAACATTTTAGTTCCCAAAAGAGCCATCCACATGAAAGCTCTAGAAAGTTCCATTCACTTAGAGCTATAACAGGCTCCAAAATTTGCCCTAAAGAGATGAGAACAGATTTATCGAATACCACTGGGTTCATACATTCATTCATACGTACATACTCTCACTGCATACAGCACCACGGGCTAAGTTCAGGTATTCTTTTTCTGTTTGTAGACATGGGTTAGACATAATTCTCAAATGAGCGTACACATCTGGGGACAACCCGGTAAAAAGTGTGTAGTGAACAGTGGAGAAATCCGGCATGGCAACAGCTTCACCCACAGCACTTCTTCCTAAAACGCCCGCCACCAGTTCCTTCAGTCCGTGCGCTAAACTAAAATCGTTGGGGTTCAGGGAGAGAGCAAAAGAAACAGAATAAAAAAATTTGACGTGGAAAGGAAATAAAAAACTAAAACTGCTATTACCCATTAAGGAGCTCAGTAGCACAAGGTAACCGAAGCTTAATGATTCATTTGTACAGGGGAAGCACTCCGAGACACAAACACACACACACACCCAGTATGTAGACTGTAGATTTGAGAACTGCTTCTGTGTGCTATGATATCGTTCTGTTATTTTAACTTCTCCATCATTATATGACATAACAACAGCAAACAGAGTTTAGATAAGCCTTGCGGCCTGTGCATATACGACGTGTTAAAATGCTGTGTCTATTCTGTCACGGCATGTTTGCAGTTCCTATTAGACGGTAATGTTACATTTCTTTAGACGTGCAGGCGGAAGGTGTTTACCGTGCAGCCTCGTCTGTGCAACTTCTGCTGTCGTCAGACAGATTTGTTGATTTTGGTGTTTGGAGTCCTGAAATCTGCATCTCCTGTGGCTCCTTGTCATCTTAATGGTGGTCCTATTGACGGAGTGTGACATGCTGTTTACTTCAGGTGCGTATTTTGTAGTTCATATTTTCATGAATACAGCGCTCAATTCTTTGAAGCTTACGTCGACTCCTGTCGTCATAACAATAAAGAACGGAGAGCACACACGGCCCCTGTGACAACATATCACTCACATTTACAACTCACTTATTCATGTCCTCAAACGGCCACTTACAAGCTGATGCTACAGAAAGGTTTTTCCCTTGCATCAGGCTGTGTTTACGTGCAATGTGCTCTTTGCACGTGTGACACACATTTATATGTCTATTCACATTTTTTTAGGAGGCAGTTCAATTGTTAATTATAATCAGAAGTTTGCCATCTGTCAGACCAGGTTAACGAGAGCCCCTCTGCTATTTGTAGTTTAAAATCTCCGCCCCTACTCTGAGCCCCGCCTTCACGAGTCATTGGATTGGTTTAGAAATGTGACAGTCACTAAGCTGTCTACTTGTCCCCACCCACTTTTAAGCACAATTCACTGCTGGTTGTCTCCAGATGTATACATTTCACGCCTGGCTTTGGTGAGACTACCTTCTAGGTAGCAGTCTAGACATGAAAGATTTCTACTTTGTCCACATATTAGGAACCTTTTCTAATCATAAAGAACCAACATCATGTGCAAAGACTCCTTCCCAGAATAAAATGGTTCTTTGTCAAGCAGTGCGGCTACAAGGAACCACACAATCCATTAAAGTGCCGTTAACAGAACCAGTATGCTTAAGAGGGTAAGCACCACCACCTCTTAAAAAGGATGAAGAAGAAGCACCCCAGTCTCTTAAATCTGCAATCCCATACCGTCAACTGCACCTCAATTAGCGTTAAATGTTACTCGATCAAATAGCAGAATGAGTAGCGGTATAAGCCTCCCACTTCTCCCTCATTGGTTTGCCCCTGTAAGGTGTGCATCCACCCCTAATGGTTGGAAATAGAACTGCAAATCGCGGGGTGACCATTTTAAGTCTGATTTGATTTTAGTAAAGTGGAGATAACTTCACTCTTGTAGCGGTCTGGTGCCGGTAAGATTTACACTGTCGAAGATAAAGTGATGTATTTATTTTTTTGATGGAGATTCCAGGGACGCACCCAGCCTTGGCCTGACCCTCACACACTCAAAAGCGAGACAAAAAAGCCATCGGTAATAAAACAACAAATAAAGAATATAATAATAAATTAAAACAACAATCCCACCCCAGTTTCCCCTTACGGCAATGTACAATAAACACGAAAACAAACCACAACAATAAACACTCACTATAAAGTCCATGGGAAACGGCAATGGATGAAATGCAATGATGGAGGTAGAGAGTCCAGAGATCAGCACATTGAATGGAAATGTGAAGATCAGTCCTACTGGGCTTTCCTGACGAAATAAAGACAGATGAATGGGATCAGGAGCGCTCCTTTCTTCACAGGATAGCAGCAAATCCTCAGACAGTCCTCTTGTGCAGGAAGACCCCAGACAGACCATAGCCCAAAACAAGAATCCACAGGTTATCAGAACGGAAGGTAGACAGACAGGAACTTCAGACACTAAACACAAAATACTTCTCTTTTCTTTTGGTAACACTAACCCCCTTTAAAATGTTGTACCGGCCTCCTTGTACCCAACACCCCCTGCACCCTCAGCAGATGACCAATCAGAGCCACTGCAGGGACTGCTGGGAGTTGCACTTTCAAGCACTGCTACACTGTGTTATTCAAAACACAATAAGAGTTCAGTCTGTATCAGAATAAAATTTAAACCAGTCCAAGTACTGTTCATAGTTTGCTTGTTTGTTGTAAACATTTTATTGATTTTAAAGAAAAATAGGAACAGGCAAGTGAGAAATGTCATATCTCTCTATTATAAAATAAAAAAATCTTTGAAGGAGACGAGACGTGACTTTCTCAGAGAGACACTTTCATGTCCTGTGAGACGAGACTTTGTGCCAAGAGATTTAACCAGGCCCAGGGCCGGAAATAAAAGACAAAGATTGGATGACAAAGTAGATAATGAAAGTACTACAATTCGAAAGTCTCAAAAAAATGATAATAAAGATCGCATTAACGCAAACAAACGGAAATTATTACTCGGTGAAATAACGGAACAGCTAAAAGAGATCGAATATATTGTTCAGATTTAAACTTTAAGTCGGAGACTTGTGGATCGTCTAATTCATGTTGCCTTCAGGGAAAAGTAGTGTTTCTTCCCAATGAAGAGGCGTATCTGCGAGAATTAAAAGATTTGTTGTTTGGTGAAAGTGAAATCCCGCGAGAGAAAATTTCAAGCCCCCCGAGACAAGAGCTTAAGTAAAGAGATTTGGAAAAGTCCCACCCACATCTACAAAATTTACAACCACACACACGGTTCAATTACTTCTCATTTGTGTGAATGCTATTGTCAGACACAGTTTGTGTAAAGTGAAAGAAACGATATTCACTCTCAGGCAGTTATGCATTGCGCTGTCACGATGCAGTTCCAAACATGGGATCAAAATTCAATACGATATTGACGAAAAGGTAAAAGCAAAAAGAGATTGAATATATGGACACAGGTGATATGACAGAAGTGTGTCGTGTAAGATGCAGATTAAGTAGCAGCAGCTGATCGAGCAAAGAGGAGGTAAAAGAAAAACTGCATTTGTTTCCCATTGTATCACCGTTTAAGAGGGGGTTTTGGAGGAGAGGCCGCGTCTCCTTGGCATGTGTTCAGCCCCCTATTCACAATATAAGTGGCAGAGACACGAATAGCGTAGGCCTAGGGGGCAAGGGAGGATAATAGGTTGGTTTGGCAAGCGAAGCAAGCAGGGGGAAAAACCCCCCTCGTACATCAAAAAGAGAGAAGAGACCCCAATCCTTACAGAGACGACTAAAAAAAGAGCCCTCTAAGAAAGTAAAATCCTAGCTTTAGTAGGTGAAAGGCTCCTCATAAGCCCAGCCTCTGTTTCAGAGAAGGGCCTAGCAGTAGACCTCTGGAGCTCCGCTGACAAGCCAATCGAATCACACGTTTATGTCACATTGCCTACATTACCAGAATACATGTACAAATATTTGCCTTACGTATGGCAAGCCAAATTAACATTTAGAGATATCTCAAAATGAATTTTAAGATATCTGGAAATGCATTTTAGATATCTTAAATTGAATTGCAGATATCTAAAAATGCATCTATTTTAAGATATCTAAAAACCATTTTATGATATCTCAAATAGATTTCAAGATATCTTGAAATGATATGCTGTACATTTTGAGATATCTGAAATGCATTTCAAGATATCTTAAATGCAATTCGAGATATCTTGAAATATGTTAATGTGCATTTTGAGATATCTTAAATACATTTCAAGATATCTTAAAATACATCTGCAGGCATTTTCAGATATCTGAAATACATTTTCAGATATCTTAAAATAACTTCATGCATATTTAAAGATATCTCAAATACATTTTCAGATATCTTAAAATAACTTCCTGCGCATTTCGAGATATCTTAAATAACCTTAGAGATATCTCAAAATCACTTCCTGTAAAATTTCTTATACTTTCAATGGAACTTCCTGCCTATTTTAAGATATCTTGAAATGTATTTGAGATATCTTGAAATGTGCAGGAAGTTATTTTAAGATATCTTGAAATGCTATTGAGATATCTTGAAATGTGCAGGAAGTTATTTTAAGATATTTTGAAATGCACAGAAAGTCATTTTAAGATATCTGAAAATGCATTTCAGATATCTCAAAATGAATTTGGGATATCTTAAAATGAGAAGGAAGTTATTTTGAGATATCTCGAAATATAATGTAGATATCTTAAAAAGCATTTAAGATATCTTGAAATTCATTTTTTTTCAGATATCTGAAATACATTTTTAGATATCTAAAATGAATTTCGTGATATCTTAAAATGGGTCTCTGCTCCATTTCAGATATCTAACAATGTATTTCAAGATATCTCAAATTGTATTTCAAGATATCTAAAATGCATTTTAAGATATCTTTAAAAGGACACTCAATTATTTCAAGATATCTCAATAGCATTTTCAGATATCTACAATACAATTTAAGATATCTCAAATACATTTCCAGATATCTCAAAACAGCTACCTGTCCATTTTCAGATATCTCAAATACATTTTCAGATATCTCAACATCACTTACTGCTCATTTCAAGATATCTCAAATACATTTTAAGATATCTTATAATAAACAAGAAGTCCCATTGAAATAATAGGCAATTTTACAGGAAATGATTTTGAGATATCTTGAAATGCATTTAAGATATCTTAAAATGCATGAAAGGTCAATTTAAGATATCTGAAAATTCATTTAAGATATCTTGAAATGCAGAAACAATTATTTTGAGATATCTGAAACTGTATTTGAGATATCTTGAAATGCATTTGAGATATCTCAAAATGTATTGCAGATATCTTAAAATGTAAAGGAAATTATTTTAAGATATCTCAAAGCGAGTTTCAGATATCATAAAAAGTAAATTACATTTTAAGATATCCAAAATTCATTTTGAGATATCTCTAAATGTTAATTTGGCTTGCCATACTTACGTGTGCCCTCATCCAAAGCATTTCCTCATTATCCTTGTGTGTCTCAGCATGTCTTGTCTGGTACTTCGTCTCTCGATATGTTCCCACAAAAGATTGCTTCTCAAATTCTTTGAGTCACCTCCTTGTCCACTGTTTGACTGCTTCCAGTGCTGGACAGGACCCCATTACGTGCTGTGAAAATGCCATTCCTGCTAATACTACCTGTGTTTGAAGGTGACTCTTAGCATTCCTCCTATTCCTTTAGTTGGTATCATTGTGTGTGTGTCAACCTCTCTGGCCCAGCACTTCCTGGTTTGATCACGTTTGACTGAGCAACCAAAGCCAAACAGACCAATCAGACCCACACAGACAGTAGCGTTTTATTAAATAGTAAAAGGATTCTTCAAGAAGTATCTGGCTGTGTCTCACCCACTACATGACAAGAGACCTACTACAAGACAATCCTACTCGATAGTAATCTGAGTTAAGACAACCCTCCCGTAACCGTTACCAAAGGCACCAACAAACATTTTAGGTTATTTTCTCGGTAAACTGGTTATACAAACATCGCCTGTGACCTTTTACTGGTCTCATTGTATGTTTTGTACCCCGCCAAAAAAAAAAAATGCATGCCTTGTGCAACATTGTGACCAGATGCCTGGATGACTTGATGTGTGTACGTTATGCATCTCCACAATTCTGCTTCTTGGTTTTATACGTCCCTATTTTAGCACTCATTGTCACTTTGTCCTTCATTGGGAATTTCACTTGGGTGGTCTCCTGAGCACATACCCAAATTTCACACACAACCCCAGATTTTCCCCTGCCATCGCTGCAATTTAAAATTGCTAACATAAGCCCAGCATCATGTGACCCCACCCCAGTCATCGGCCTCGCTACATACAGTAAAGGTTAGAGATGCATTTATTCTGAAAGGCCACCGATAATCGGAAAGTCATTACAGCAGACATACAGATGTCTTTCATTAACAACAATTCCTTGATCGGTTACCGCATTGGAAGAGTACTCCTGCTCGGATCGCTTAATTCTGGATGCAGAAGGGGCATTGGGGGGGGAGCCATCACTACATTACAGTTCATTACTGTTATTTACAGACTTGTCGTGGCGAGGCAGCGCATTATGAGAAGATCAAATCCGCCTGTCCACAGAAGCCCAACTGAAAACAGGCGGACAGTCATCTGCAGTCAGCCTACATCCTCTTCTTTTATTATTTGAGGACATGAATAATAATGGAATATTTGGGCCCTTTTATCATAGGGATATATCACTGCTACACAATTCAAACTTGCTGTGGGCAAGGTGAGTGAGTGAGTGAGATTCATTCCCTCTTTTTAATGCTGGTGAAGGTGGCCGGGGCTGAGTGTCTTGGAGAACACAGCGCAATGAAAGAATCACATCCTCATGGCCTCAAGGATGGCACTTGCTGAGAAAGCCAGCCTGCCATACTGTCAGCTAATGCAGCTTTCCAAGTTATACACAGTAGACACTGTAACTGTTAATCAGAATCAGATTCGCAGTCTCATTTACTGGCCAAGTCTGCCTGCATGCAAGAAGTTTGACTCTCCAAGTACATTTACGTGGCAGCCATCCACACAACTGATAAGCACACACCTGAGACACAAGACAACAAAGTTAAGCAAATGCATGCAAAGTGCAAGAACTACTGAAATGAACACCGAATTACACGTTACTCTGCAGTCGGTTAACAAATAGTGAAAAAGAAGCTGCACAGGAAAAAAAACGACGAATATGGAGAATAGGAATAATAACTGAGGATCATACTGTGTGTGAGGACATGAGGGCAACCATTAAGAAGAGTATCAGGAAGGCTAAAAGACAGTCAGACTCACTTGTCATTCACCGGTACTTAATGTACAGGAATTTGACTTGGTAGATTTGGAGCTGCTTATAACATAACACAATGTCACTTAACATAAATAGCTTAAGTTACAAAGAAAAACTTCATACTGTATAATGTTGCAGAATAGTACAAGTATAAATGATGATGTGCAAGTGAAAGAGTGAGTGTGTAGAGAAGACTATAGCAGATAATATGACAGACAAGCTGAAATACCCGGTGTTGCCTAGGAAGAAAATAGAGTGTTTTTTTTAATTGTTTTAGAAAAATATCATTTAAAAAAACACTTTACAAATAAAAATAAATTAACAAACAATGAAGACTCACTAATGTACTTGTCTTGTATGTATGTATGTTATCATCCGGTTCACGCCCAGAACTGGCCAACTCTATTTAATTTGAAAAGCAACAGGGGCGCTGTGGTGGTGCTCAAACATAAAGAATGCTGGCAGTCGCCTCCATTGTGCCCTCTGGTGGTCGTTCGGAATGTCAACTGGATGATAACATGCATACAAGACCACAAGATCACCCCCCACCACCCTATGCAGAAGGGGGTGGGTTAGGGCTGATTTCACCGTACAGTATTTTTAGTCAACCAATGAGAAACATGAAAATCGCTCCAGCCGTTCGGACGTGATGCTGGAACATACATACATACACACATTGACTTTTATATATACAGTATAGATAAGACGTAAGATGACCTTAAAGAGATTCTTTCAGTATTTTAGTAGTAAAAAAACAGTCCAGGAGGAGGTGAAGTGCTTCAGGAATAGTAAAGGGGGGTTAAAAAATACAGACAGTGAAATAGCGGAACACAAAAGTGTTGCCCCTTGGGTCTCTAGACTCACATTTTCCTGAGGTCCTCACAAGTGAAGAAGTTCACAACCTCCCAGCAGTAACAGGGACAACTAAGGAGCTACTAATGGACTGGAAATTGTAGAGAGAGAAGTGCTGCTCAGATTAAACAGGCTGAAATCAAACAAATCACCAGGACCAGATCATATTTACCATCAAGTTCTCAAGGAGGTCAGTAAGTGCACATATTATCACTTGATGCATATTTTAAGGAAGTCACTGTGCATTGGGAAAATTCCGAAGGACTGGAAAATGGCAAATATTTTCCTGTTATATAGAAAAGGTGACCGGGTAGATCCAAGCAACAATAGGCCCAGTAAGCTTAACGTATATCACAGGAAAATTAAAAGAAAGAATTATTAAGGAGAAGATTGAGCAACACCTGGCAAGGACAGGAGTTTTAGTGAACAATCAGAATGGGCTTAGATGAGGGAGGTCGTGTTATACTAACATGCTGGAATTCTATGAGGAGGCAAGAAAAGGATACGATGAAAGTGGAGCAGATGAGATTATTAATCTGGACTTTCAGAAAACATTTGATAAGGTGCCACAGTTGGAGTACAGGGTGTGGTGTGTAGATGGGTGCAGAATTGGCTCAGACACAGTTAACAGAGGGTGATGGTGTGAGGAACCTCATCAGAATTGGGCGACATTAAGAGTGGTGACCAGCAGGGGGTAGTGCTGGGGCCACTGCTATTTTAATGTACTGTACATAAATGATATGGATAGGAATATAAATTACCATCTGGTTATGTTTGCAGATAACACTCAGTTTGGTGGATTGGCAGATAATCGAGAATCTGTTGAATCATCAGAGAGACTTGGACCACAGGCAAGCTTGGGCAGATTTGAGACAGGTGAAATTTACAGTAATGTCAGTAAATGTAAAGTATTAGTGTACACGTAGGAAGTAAAATTAGGTTAGGTTGGAATACACAATGAAGGTCTGGAAATCAAAAGTACGCCTTATGAGAAGGACTTAGGGGTCACAGTGGACTTGACACTGTCAGCTGCCAGAGAGTGTTCAGTAGCCATGAAGAAGGCTAACGGACTGTCAGGTTATATAGCGCCTTGACGTGTGCAGTACAAGTCACAGGAGGTTCTGCTCAGTCTTTATAACACACTGGTGAGGCCTCATCTGGAGTCCCGTGTGCAGTTTGGGTCTCCAGACTACAAAAAGGACAAAACAGCACAAGAAAAGGTCCAGAGAAGAGCGACTAGGCTGATTCAGGGCTACAGGGGATGAGTTATGAGGAAAAATTAAAAGAGCTGAGCCTTCACAGTTTAAGATAAAGAAGATTAAGAGGAAACCTGACTGAAGTGATTAAAATTATGAAGGGAATCAGTCCAGTGGATCGAGATGGTGACTTTAAAATGAGTTCATCAAGAACACGGGGACACAGTTGGAAACATTTGAAGAGTAAATCTCACACAAACATTAGGAAGTTTGTCTTCACACAGAGGACCACAGTAGTGTGGTAGACATGAGGTGTTTTAGAGACCTTCAAAACTCGACTTGATGTTCTTTTAGAATAATTGAGTGGATAGGACCGGTGACCTTGAGCTGAATGGCTGTTCTTGTCCAGACTGTTCTGATGTACTAATTAGTTTTATGTAAGAATAGCGCGAGATGGTGGACTGAGCAGAGACCATTTGTGAGCTTGATGCCCTCTTATATCTGCTTGTTTTGACATACTTTAGTTTATCACACCTGCCAGATGGTAGAAGTACAAAGCGCTTGCTTGTGCCCTGACGTGAGGGGTCAGTTTTTGATATTCATGACTCTGGAGAAGTTACATGTCCTGTAAGGTGGGATGACTGGTCCCAGCGGTCTCTTCAGCAGACCCAGCTCTTTGTTGTTGCCTGTTCTTGTCTTGTTCAGTTGCTGATCCAAACCATACTGTGATGGATGAGCTAAGAACAGACTTGACGACGATTAAAGTCCGATGGAGTGGCTTCTCTCAGATAAAGCCGCAAGTCTCCTGGAGAGGCAGATGTTGAAAGGTGTCCTTCTTATCAGTCCTCTTGTTTATTTTTTCCTTATGCTAAGGGCACAAACAACAGGGGCTGCCATAGCAACCTATAATATTGAAGAGCCTCTTACTTAATAAACTCCACAGTTTTTCTTGCATGGTGCTTTATAATGGCAGAGGAATGCAATTTGTACAGTTTGATCTGTTTATACTTGGTTGACACGTCCAAGTACATGACAGTGATAATAAAAATGTGTATCCTTCCAGACAGGAAAGGCAGACTAAAAGATAATAGGACATGAATTACAAATCACATGATCAACAGCCAGGTGAAAAATTAATTAACTACCCCCTTTCTCAATTCCATGGTTTTAACTTTTGGCCTTTAAGGGGCGTTAGTGAGTCAAAGCCATGATAACCTCAGGTAACATGAAAAAGAGCCGATTTGTTAATAAAAGTGAACGCACCAGGGAAAGTAGACATCCCAGTGTCACTGGGGGTTTCCTCCCACAGTTTAAAGACACACCGGGTGGCTGAACTGGTGATGCTAAATTGTTATGTGAAGCCTTAAATTCTTATTCTAGTGTACCCTTTAAATCCTTCCCCATAACAGACTCAATTAGTCCATGCGTTCAACGCTAAAGGTGTTTTTATGCCTACAGTGCCCTCCATAATATTTCAAACAAAGACACAAAGAAGACCCTTAGCACCTGGTGATGTCCATGGATCACAGACGGCAAGCAGCCATTGCATGCCAGGGATATGCGACAAAGTCCTAAATACGATGTTGTTGTTGTGTGTGTGTGTTTGCCCTGAGTTGGACTTGCGCCCTGTCCTGGTGGTGTTCCTGGCTTGGCATCGGATGATTGCTGGGATAGTCTTCAGCTACCACATGACCCCACTCAGGATAAGAAAGAAAGGAAAATGGATGAATGGTTGGATGGATGGATGGGAATACACTAACAAATTGAAAGAAACACATGATAGTAACAACAGGAAATGATTCCTGCATGAAAACTCCATTAAAAAGACACAAGGCTACGTTTTGAAAATGAAACAAGGGAGGAAAACAAAACTCGGGTAGCCATTTTTAGCAAACTGGTCAAGGAGTCAGTTGCCATGAGGTGTTGGGCTGAAGCTCTTTTTATAGCCCTGGTGCTGGAAGAGGCAGAGTCAGAGTCAGAGGTAGAGATGAAGATGAAGAAAGAGGCAGAGTCAGGAATTGTCCTCTGGTCTTAAGGAGCCTGTGCACCTGGTGTACCCTTTAAATCCTTCCCCAGAACAGACTCAATTAGTCCATGCGTTCAACACTAAAGCTGTTTTTACATCTACAATGCCCTCCATGATGTTTCACTCAAAGACACTAAGAAGCCCCGTAGCACCTGGTGATGTCCATGAATCGCAGACTGCAAGCAGCCGTTGCATGCAAGGGATATGCGACAAAGTCCTAAATATGACAACGTCTTAAACAGACCAGACCTGCCATTGCTGTGTCCCAAACATTACGGTGCCCTGAAGTGAGGGGACCAAGTAGAAAAAGTGTTGTCATTTCTACACAGTGTGACTGAAATGTGTGCAAATTCCCCCAAATGAAAGTCTGCATTGTGCACCTTAGTCACATTTGAATTGTTTGATTTGTAATTTTAAACTGCAGAACAGAGGGATGAATCAAGGAAAAGTGTGTCTTTATCCCAAACATCATGGAGGGCACAGTAGCTCAGTGGTTAGTGCCACATAGCAGGGTCTCTCCTTACTCATAAGCCACCAGAGTGAAGTAAAGCTGTGCTGCCAAACTACATCCAGAGATGTTTCAGTACTGCACCTCACTCAGCATGTGAATCTGAAGACCAATCTTCAACTGATGCATGGCGGCTCCTACAGTAAGGTCTGCCTCAACAGAACTGTTTCCACTGATTTGAACCCATGCTGCACACACACACTCGGTCCTAAAACACAACATGAAAATTAAATTGTGAGAAGGGAGTCCATGTGGAAAACAAAGCTCCCATTTAATATTGTTACCATCGTTCCAACCGGACAAAAGTGACTTTGAGTTATTTTATTGGGAAACCTGAACCCTTAAACAAAGCCCTGGACGCTCATTCAGAGTCTAACGATGAGGTCCTGTCGATGGAAAATGTGCAGACGAAAAGGCATTGTTGTGTCTCACGGTATTCAGTCTGGACCACCCAGTGGTGAGTGGAGAGTTGCTCCCTATCACATTTCCATACACAAAAGAAAAAAATCAAATTATGGGCAAGAATGGCAAAACTGCACAGATACTGGGACAAATTAATGAATGGGCAACAGCTGCATTGGAGAATGACAGCTCATTACAAATGGCCACCTGTTGGTAAGCTGGAGCTGAAAACCCGAGGAGCTGTGGCCTCCTCTCCATCATTTCCATGGACTATTGTGGTCACTTCAAGTGAGGTTAAGCTGCAGACCTCCACAGTGCTGTGAGCCAAAACCACCAATTGTGTCTCATGATTTGCACAGAGAAAATTCTGAGAAGGGCGCGGCTGTGGGAAAGGAGCACTATAAGACCCACCTACTACGAGATACGCCCACCTCACAGTACACCTACTACAAGACACGCCCACTACAAGACATGCTCACTGTGTGGCACAACTACTGCAAGACACGCCTACCTCACAGTACACCTACTACAAGACACGCCCACTACAAGACATGCTCACTGTGTGGCACAGCTACTACAAGACACGCCCACTACACGGCATGCCTAATACTTGTTAGATCCCTAGTTGGCACTTGGTGTTGGTCATTTCCTAGGCCCATATGCTACTGTGGATGCCAGATTTTGTTGGCTGGCTGATGTTCTGGCATCATCAAGAGTGATTCGTTGATTCTTTATGTCTTCTTCGACCTGTTTGATCCAGGTCTTTATTGGTGCTATTCGTTGGACTCTCCACTGCATGGGTCGCTTTCGCCAGAGGAGTTTGTGTGGTAGCTGGCTGTTATCCATTCTATAAATGTGGCTGAACCATCGTAACCATCATTTTTGAATCTGCTCCTCAATCATCAGCTGGTGCTCACATCTGCTTCAAATACCCTCATTTGAAAGTCATTCGTGAAGCAAGACTCGTAGAATCTGGCATAGACGGCACATTTGGAAAACTTTCAGTTTGGTCAGGTCTGATTTGAGTTGAGTTGAAGTTTCCGATCAATAGAGAAGGATCTGCAGGATTAGGGTCCAGAAGATGTGAATCTTGGTTTTGGTGGAGATATTGGTTCACTTCCACAGGCAGCACTTGAGGGAATTGAATGTAGCCGTTGTGTAGAAGATTTGGGTGTGGACCTCTACTGTGAACGCTAATATTAGACATGCTCACTACAAGACATGCTCACTATGTGGCACAACTACTGTAAGACACGCCCATGGCACATTACACCTACTACAAGACACGCCCACTACATGGCATGCCTACTAGTGGACACACCCACTTCTCACAGCTCATGATAACCTTACATGGCTGATTTCCTGTCTGCTGCCACACTTCAAATTGTGGGCCCCCGTGGCCTTAATTACACACACTGGGCCAATATGGAGTTAGAAGTCAGCCCCAGGATGGTGACGTGTTCATTTTCTCCGGAACATTCCAACTCCATACGGTGGACCCCGCAGTTAGGAATCAGGAGCTGGCAAGTGGCACTGCTGACCCCTCTCCCTTCCTCCACCAGGGGTCACAAAAGACCCCATATCTCTGTCTTTCTCACTGCATGGTTGCTTTTTAGCTACTGAAAATAAGAAATGGAATAAGCAACTCAGAGCGTGCAGGCAGGCGGGCGGGCGCCTTTGAACATCTTTCAAGCAGACGATAATTAGGGAGCTTTTAAAAAAAAAACATGGCATTTATTAGGGGGGTCTCGAGTAGTTTCCTCATTAAGAACTCCTCTCAGCAGCTGCATTGAAACGCCCACCCTGAGGGGGGTGGGGGAGGTTTTTGCAGTCAAGAATCAGCCTTAAGCCCCATGTTGTGCCCACCCCAGCTGGAATGTCCTCTTTGGTGCTCATCCCAACATCCCCCGTGACGTTCTTTTGCTGTTGTTGGCCTCCTCAATGCTCTTCAAGGCCGTTTGTTAAGGAGTCAAGATTCTGCCAAGCTGGCAGACAGATAACTTTTAAGACTAAATAAATAAAAACACAGCACACTGTTCAGCAATGGCAGGGGCATCACTATTCTGTTCAGCATATAAGGTGATGTTTGAAAGCTGCTGATAGACCCTCGTAGCTAGGCCTAGAGGTGGCGGGAGGACCCAGCAAGGCAAAACATGAGATCTGGCTAATGGGCACTGCCAAGGGCAGAACCATGCCAATGAGACCTCTGCAATGCAATCTAACCTCTTTTAGTAGGATGGTACATTGGTTAGTGCCACTCACTCACGGCTCCACAGAACTGGTGGAGTTTGTGCTGTGGGAGGAGGTGAGGTGGAGACGTGTGTGTGTTTGAGTGTGTGAGTGAGTGAGCAGATTTCTAGCTCTGCCGTACTCTTTCCATTTCTTCATGGCTGATTTCGGTGACCTGCATTTCATTTTCTTGTCACCATCCCTTGATCTGTGCTTTTCAGTCTCCTTTTCATGGAGTTTCTTGTTGTGTTCTTTTGTCTGTAGCGAGTTCCTCCTAAGTTGGATGAGGAGCCCGGCACACACAAAAATCTCCTCTCTTAGGAAAAATAATTCTATTAGGAACGGAACCAGACCGAATCTTAGCCCCAATTTGATCCCCTCAGCTGGAGATGTCCTTTATGAATTTATAAAAGGAAATAACCACCCCAACAATTACTAAAACAAATAAAATATATATATATTATAAATCAATCAAACAAAACAAGAAACACCCTTTAACCAATCCTTATCAAATCTGTAACAACTCAACAAACACTAATTAATATGCCCACCCCCTTAAATCCTTCTATAATATACTCTCCAGAAAATGGCGAAACAGAAAAGAAAGCAAAAGAAACGGAAATATCCCCTATTTACAGACAGTACAAATATATCCAGAGTACATACACATACAGTGGCTTGCAAAAGTATTCGGCCCCCTTGAACTTTTCCACATTTTGTCACATTACAGCCACAAACATGAATCAATTTTATTGGAATTCCACGTGAAAGACCAATACAAAGTGGTGTACACGTGAGAAGTGGAACGAAAATCATACATGATTCCAAACATTTTTTACAAATAAATAACTGAAAAGTGGGGTGTGCGTAATTATTCAGCCCCCTGAGTCAATACTTTGTAGAACCACCTTTTGCTGCAATTACAGCTGCCAGTCTTTTAGGGTATGTCTCTACCAGCTTTGCACATCTAGAGACTGAAATCCTTGCCCATTCTTCTTTGCAAAACAGCTCCAGCTCAGTCAGATTAGATGGACAGCGTTTGTGAACAGCAGTTTTCAGATCTTGCCACAGATTCTCGATTGGATTTGGACTTCTAACACATGGATATGTTTTGTTTTAAACCATTCCATTGTTGCCCTGGCTTTATGTTTAGGGTCGTTGTCCTGCTGGAAGGTGAACCTCCGCCCCAGTCTCAAGTCTTTTGCAGACTCCAAGAGGTTTTCTTCCAAGATTGCCCTGTATTTGGCTCCATCCATCTTCCCATCAACTCTGACCAGCTTCCCTGTCCCTGCTGAAGAGAAGCACCCCCAGAGCATGATGCTGCCACCACCATATTTGACAGTGGGGATGGTGTGTTCAGAGTGATGTGCAGTGTTAGTTTTCCGCCACACATAGCGTTTTGCATTTTGGCCAAAAAGTTCCATTTTGGTCTCATCTGACCATAGCACCTTCTTCCACATGTTTGCTGTGTCCCCCACATGGCTTGTGGCAAACTGCAAACGGGACTTCTTATGGTTTTCTGTTAACAAAGGCTTTCTTCTTGCCACTCTTCCATAAAGGCCAACTTTGTGCAGTGCACGACTAATAGTTGTCCTATGGACAGATTCCCCCATCTGAGCTGTAGATCTCTGCAGCTCGTCCAGAGTCACCATGGGCCTCTTGGCTGCATTTCTGATCAGCCCTCTCCTTGTTCGGCCTGTGAGTTTAGGTGGACGGCCTTGTCTTGATAGGTTTACAGTTGTGCCATACTCCTTCCATTTCTGAATGATCGCTTGAACAGTGCACCGTGGAATGTTCAAGGCTTTGGAAATCTTTTTGTAGCCTAAGCCTGCTTTACATTTCTCAATAACTTTATCCCTGACCTGTCTGGTGTGTTCTTTGGACTTCATGGTGTTGTTGCTCTCAATATTCTCTTAGACAACCTCTGAGGCCGTCACAGAGCAGCTGTATTTGTACTGACATTAGATTACACACAGGCGCACTCTATTTAGTCATTAGCACTCATCAGGCAATGTCTATGGGCAACTGACTGCACTCAGGCCAAAGGGGGGCTGAATAATTACGCACACCCCACTTTACAGTTATTTATTTGTAAAAAATGTTTGGAATCATGTATGATTTTCGTTCCACTTCTCAAGTGTACACCACTTTGTATTGGTCTTTCACGTGGAATTCCAATGAAATTGATTCATGTTTGTGGCTGTAATGTGACAAAATGTGGAAAAGTTCAAGGGGGCCGAATACTTTTGCAAGCCACTGTATCTATACTAATAAAAGGCAAAGCCCTCACTGACTCACTCACTCACTCACTGACTCACTCACTCACTCACTGACTCACTCATCACTAATTCTCCAATTTCCCGTGTAGGTAGAAGGCTGAAATTTGGCAGGCTCATTCCTTACAGCTTACTTACATAAGTTGGGCAGGTTTCATTTCGAAATTCTACGCGTAACGGTCATAACTGGAACCTATTTTTGTCCATATACTGTAATGGACTGAGCTCGATGGCTGTGGGAGGCGGAGTTGCGTGTCGGGTCATCACGCCTCCTACGTAAGTAAGTAGAGAACAAGGAAGAGCTCCAAAGAGTGCTGAACAAAAAACGCCATTTCACAATTGAGAAGGCAGCAAAACATTAGGAAGCGAGTGATGCATACAAGCATATTCATAAGTGCAGCTACTGCGGAAACAAAGCACGGTGTGAACTGTAAGTTTAAATTAAGTTTATAGACACACTCCCACTGCCGTTTATCATGCCTACGACGAATATGGTATTCGCGAGATACAAGTTTAATGAGAAGACACGAGGTATAAACGAGACTTTGGATAACTTTGTAATAGAGTTAAAATTGCTGTAGCAAGAAACTTTTAAGTGCTGGGTCTTAGCTAACATTAAATAAAGCCGTGGACATCGCGAGATTGCACGAGCACAGCTGAGAAGCTTCGATGCATGTACTCTGAGCGGCTCACGTCAACTGACTTTGCAGGACTGGAAAAGATTAAATTAAGTTCATACACACGCTACTGCTAAATATTCGCAGGCAATTTCCACAACTTAATACCGGGAATGCCTGTTGAACATCTTACATTCACAAGTACCGATTTGGGTGGTGAACACTTAGATAAATGAAACCTGTTATCTTTACAACGGTTGACAAACACGGAATATAACTTGAACACAACACATCCTCCAAATACGAACCTGATTGAAAGAAATAATGATAATTAAATCCTTGATGACAGCAACACTCATAACGGTCACAAAACTATTACATTGACAATCATGTTACATTATTTTTAAAATGTTTCCTTTTCTTAGCACAAGCACAGCTGAGAAGCTTCGATGCATGTAGTCCATAACGCGTTAAAAAAATAACGCATTTAATCACACTTTGCATTCCAAGCAAAGGGGAACTTTTGTCAATGCATGATTTCCTGGTACATCGATTACATTGATGCACACAACAGAGCTACAAAAATGTAAGAGTCGGAAGAAAGCACGTTGCTAGGACTGATCGGAGGCAAATTTCATTTCAAAAGACTACCCGATGGAAGCCTTGATGAAAGCGTGTTTTTGTGCAAACTGTGCAAAAATGAGTTTGCATACCACCCAGGCACTTCAACCTTACGGTACCATCTAAATGCAAAACATGTACAGCGAGCACAGAAACTGTGTATGCTGTTAGCACTAGCAGTACGAGTTCGAGTACCAACAAAAGGTGTCAGCAGCCCAAACCTCATGAAATGACTGGCTTCAGGACCAAAATTAGTAAGTCAACATCTGTCAAACTTACAAATTCTCTCGCAAAATAGATTGCTTTGGACTGTAGACCACTAACAGTGGTGGAAGATAGGGGATTGGAAAATGTGCTACAGTTAGCGTCAGGAGATCTAACTTTCCAACTGCCGTGCCGAAAGACTATTTCAAGTAAAATTCAACAGCTTTATGACACTGAAAAGCAAGCAAAATTAGATGCATTACAGAAAGCAGACTTTGTGGCTCTTACTGGGGATCATCGGACTTCCGTGACCTTTAGTAATTCTAATTACATCTAATTACAAAATGTTCAATGATCACACTGTTTTAGCCTAATGTACAAAATAATTTTGGCTAAGGTTACTCAGAGTTTAAAGATGAAGCTGGTCAAATTACCTTTTATGTTTCTGTCTTATTTTTTTAAGAAGAAAAACTGCACTTTATGTTGAAATTTTGGTTATTATTATTTAAAGACAATACCATTCTGAAAATGTACTTAAACTACTTAAAATACCACTTTATTTTTAAGTCTGCCCAATTTTAGCCAGGGATCATATTTTTGTTTCTGTTTTGAATTGAAATGCAGTTTAAATGCATTTTTTTTCAGAAATTAAAAGAGCTTGAGTTTACAATATTCATGTCCATGTCTATTATTTGATTCTGTCGCCCACTAAAACCCTTTTAAATTAAAAAAAACATTTGCGATTTGGGGCAAATTTTCATGTGTGATTACATTCGATTAATCAAGATTAATTATTACACAGCCTCTAATTAATTAGATTAATTTTTTTAATCGAGTCCCACCCCTAATATATATATATATATATGTAGATATGTATATATATGTGTATGTGTGTATATATATATATATGTATATGTGTATATACTGTATATATGTATATGTATATATGTATATGTATATATATATGTGTGTATATATATGTTTATATGTGTGTGTGTGTGTATATATATATATATATATCTATACTAATAAACGGCAAAGCCCTCACTCACTCACTCACTCACTGACTCACTCATCACTAATTCTCCAACTTCCCGTGTAGGTAGAAGGCTGAAATTTGGCAGGCTTATTCCTTACAGCTTCCTTACAAAAGTTGGGCAGGTTTCATTTCGAAATTCTACACGTAATGGTCATAACTGGAAGCTGTTTTTTCTCCATTTACTGTAATGGAGATGAGCTTGAAACCCGTGGGGGCGGAGTTTGACATAATCACGCCTCCCACGTAATCACGCAGTACGTAGAAAACCAGGAAGAGCCCCAAAAAGCGCTGAAGAAAACATGCATTATATAATTGAGAAGGTAGCGAAACAATAAGAAGCGAGCGAGTGATATATACAACCATATTCATGAGTTCTGCTACTTCGGAAACAAAGCACAGTGTAAACCTACACTTTAAATTAAGTTCATAGACAGGCTGCCGCTGGCGTTTGTAATTTAGTGCCTGCCCATATAAGGCCGTCCGTCAGCGGCAATCCAATAGCAATCTGCCACGGGTAAATATTCACGGGTGTAGGACTGTGCTTATGGAGAAGAAGATGAGATAGTCAGGGTGGTGTTTGGCACAAACTCAGCGAAACTGCGAGAGAAAGTTTTAAGTACCGGGACTTCGGTAGCATTAGATACAGCCATGGACATAGCACGACATGGCAACAGCACAGCTGGGAAACTTCGATGCATGAACACCGAGCGGCTCACGTGAACTGACGCAGTGCACAGACAAAAAGCAAGAGTTCCGAAGAGCGCTGAACAAAAACCGAATTACACAATTGAAAAGGCAGCAAAAAAATAT
>JANRMT010062797.1:16152770-16176745 GCA_026402145.1 Polypterus bichir lapradei | reverse complement strand
AAAGAAAGAAAGAAAGAAAGAAAGAAAGAAAGAAAGAAAGAAAGAAAGAAAGAAAGAACGAGCACCAAGGCTTGCCTGGAGACACTGAAGTTTGAAGTATTGCCACATCCTCCTTATACGCCAGATTTGGCACCGTGCGATTACCACCTTTTTGGACCTCTAAAAAGCATCTGGGTGGTCGTCGATTCAAGACAGATGATGACGTGAAGAAAGTGGTGCACGAGTGGTGGTGAGGACAAGATAAAACGTTTTATTCTGCTGTAATCCAGGCAGGTGGTGCAAGTGCATTGAGACTCCATTGAGAAATGACATCATCAGGTTTCTGAAGGTTCTTTCCATTTTCTGATAAATCCTATTTTCTAACTCTAGCTTGACTCCCCCCTCGTATTGTACTCTACTATATTGTTATATTACTATATTATCTGTTGCTATTGATGTTTGTTTAGTAACTGATTCTGCATGTTTCTGAGCCTAGTACAGGTTCTTGGGGTCTCGTGCTGCGTTGTGACATTTGTCAGTGATGCCAGGGTTTTTAAAGGTCAGTGAAAGATTCCGTTTCAAGTTTGCAGATTCAAAGTATAACCTCTCTTGTGCTTTTAAAATTCTTTATTCGACTCGGTCTCTAATTTTTGTCCTTGGTTTTGTCTTGTACTTTAGCTTTGGTAACGGTCTTTCCCAGTTTTTCTACTTTCTATTCTTCTGTTTCTACTCTTTACTTATCAAATGTTCTTGTTTGCCTCCTAGCATTACATCTTGCAAGTGTGTGGTTTATGCTTCAACACATCCATCCATCCACCCATTATCAAACCCGCTATATCCTAACAACAGGGTCACGGGGGTCTGCTAGAGCCAATCCCAGCCAACACTGAGAGCAAGGTAGGAAACAAACCCTAGGCAGGGTGCCAGCCCACCGCAGGGCACGGCTTTAACACATCTTTACATAAATGACCAGACTTGTGGTGAACAACTACAATTTTGGGTTCTTGCTTTGGGTTTGGCTACTGAAATGCCGACTTGGTTTTGGATGCTTCCTCTCCATTTACAGCCACCGCCTTCCTCTACGTTAGGCGTAACAATATAAGAGGGTTAGGTAATGGGAAGGATTTAGAGGACCGCACCAAGAAGGGCATGATGGTTGCACAGGCACTTATCTGTTTCCATTTTTAAACCCATAGCTCCTGATTCCACCCCCCAGCTCAGCATTTGACTCCTCCTCCTCTTCCAGAAGGAGCCACAGAGACAATGAAGAGGAGGAGGATAGACCGAGTGCAGTGTGTTATAGAACTGAACCAAGAAGCATGAGGGTGAAGCAGAGTTGGGCACCTGGCCTCTTTATATTTATTTCTTTTGTCACCTCTCACTTATTTGGAGACATGATTTACAACACAGAGTAATATTTACTTCTTATTAAATCTGGTGCTGAACGTTAGAAGAGGGACCATCAGGCGGCTGCCAATGCATGCCAGCTTATAAATAAACGCACAGCAAGAGTAGAAGTGACATGCCAGGCACATGGCGCCATTGCAACTGTTGTCATTGGGCTAATTCCTCAGGGGCTTGCTGTTTTTATTGGGGGGTGGGGTGCCGGGTGTGGCTGTCAAGAGTATCAGACCACCTCCTTATCCTGAACCCCTGGCACCCAGGCAGGCAGACGGAGTAGAACAGGGCCAGGCTGTGTCTGTGCCTCCTGCCGGCCCAAGCTGACAAGCTGCAAGATTTTTTTTGTTAACAGCTTTTTGCGTGAAAGTATGGCCCCCGCTGTCTTGCCTGCTTTCCTGCGGTGGGCTCGTGAGAAGTCTGAGGAGAGTATTAAGTAAATATTTACTGAATTGGGAGCTGAATGAAGAACACCGGGAATTAACGAGAAGAACAGCTTGTGTTTAACAACCTGCTGTTCCAAGTCGCCGCCAGCGGCGCTCTATCGTGCCAGTGGGTACCATTAAAAGTAGACGCCGGGAGCAAGCGGAGTGCAGGGCAGCCATCCTTATTCTGGAATCAGCTTTTCTTTTCATAAAAAAAAATGTTAGTTGTAGTAATGCGAGTTACGGGAATCAAAGAAAAGTGAACAGCAGGACCACCGCTCTGCACCCGTAAGCCCCCCCGCTGGAGAATTTACACTTGCGTGATGAGGCCACATTACATACAAATGTGTAATTAAAGAGACTTGTAGACATTGGGATGAGTGAAAAAGTAGTGTGGTGGGCTTCAGGGACCTGTAGACCCTCTACTTGATGTTATGGATGAATACGATGGAGGCGCAGGGTGGGCTGAGTGGCCTGTTCTCATCACAATTGTCCAAAACAACAAATTGGCCTGTTTCAGATTTTTCAAAACAAGCGTAATCTTTGGGGGAGACAAAGACAAGAACAAAAACCACAAAATCCAGTTCTAGTTTGGACGATGCCATTACAGGATCAGTCATTACTGATTATCTGTGCCTACTGCATCTCTAATTGCTGCTCATCTGTATACGAATGTGAGCACTCCTAGGTGGGCTTACCTGCCCAAGACAGGCTTACAGCAAAAGTATACTTGGTAACATTAAGTTCTAAATGATACCACCTTTAACATGACATTCTTCATAGTTTCATAATGTGTGAACCGGCTCATCTGATGGCACCTTTTCTGATGTCGTCCTCGGTGCCACATGGCCCTTTCTTCAGCCCCTCTTTGCCACAGCTCTGCCATTCCGTCTCTGCTGCATAGTTCTTTCCTCAGCTGTTTGATTAGTCTGTGCCACTCTCGTTGCTCTGGCATTCCTTCTCCGCCGTCTGGCCCTTTCCTCGGTCAAGTACTGCTCTGCCATGGCATTAACATTTCCTAATAGCTGCCATGCACATCCTTCTTGACGTTTGTTGCCCCTCACTCGGCGGGCAGATGAAATATTTTGTACCCACCGAGCGTTCCTCACTTCAGGGAGTTCCACGCTGTCTTTGAAGCCTTCTCAGCTTCTGGTCCCTTGTCCTAATTGCCTCCCTTTACCATTTGGTCAGGTCAGCTTTACTTCACCACATCCTTATGCTGCTCCCACTTTGTGAACCAAACACACACACACACACACACGGATACTTGTATTCTACACATAATAAAGAACTGTTACTGTTATGATAGGACTGAACCGAAAATAGTAAAAAGGGTATGAGGTCTCCAAAAAGGTCCACAAGCCTCAACCCAGGCAGCCACATCCCAAACTCCATAGACTGGCTTCAGTATACACAGACCAAAAAAAAAGGGAAAATGGTTACTTAAGTTGAAATAAAAAGTAACGTTGCTTTCCCAAAATATCCAAAAAGCCTTTTAAGGTAAAACATAAGAACAAGGCCAATGCAGAATCGTAATAAGTAAAGTGTCACCTTCCCTGCTCTATACCCTGGAGCGAGACGGTCACTGACTGTAACAACATCTTCACTTTCACCCAACGATACCCCATAGAAGATGCCTAACCCCACCCTTGATGGCCAGAGAAGGCTCGGCCCCTTCCTGTACAAGCACTGTGAATTCGGCCAGCGCCCTGAAGGGGGTCGTCAGAGGTCAAACGGATGCCTGAGACATACAGCGCTTCCGCCATGTTGGTGGTTCCTGATTAGCGGTTTTTCAGCTCTCTTTCCTTTTTCTTATATTAAAAGGGGCTGCCTGGCTGGTACCCCAACTTTTGTTTGGCTATCAAAACCAGTCTGCTTCCCTGGCCACATTACAAACGATATTTATTTGGATGTCAAAAAAGAAGCACAGATAGGTGGAAAGAGTAAAAGGATTTGCCAGGAAAAGGCAATCCAGAGCAAACACGTCTCAATACCCAGCTATCATAAACCAAGAGCAGAAGCACGAAGATTCAAAAAACCCAAACAAGTGATGAACTCCGGAGTGGCGGTCCATAAACTACTAAAGGGCCTGCTCACCACCGTCTTAGTGCACAGCCTGAGGCCGGGGTCTTCTGTGGTGAGATCAGGGCGGCGTCCTGGGGCTCCACCCACAAAACAAAAGGAACAAACGGAGAAAACAATACATACTTAGTAAGTAAACAAATCTCTCAATTATATAAAAAACACTTGGGACGAGACTTTTTGGGCGATGAGACGTGATCTTTTGAAGAGAGACACTTAAGAGAGACACTTTCACATCCCGCGACAGAACAAAGAGCAGCTTAAAAAAAAGTGAAAACTTAAAGATGACACGTCCACGACTAAGCAAAGCAGAAAGTGAGGCATGACGAAAAGAAACACATAAGCATAGGAGAGAAAAGAATGCAAATTCTGAAAAGAAATGTAAGCGAAGACTTAGGGAAGAAGAAAGATCTGCACGTCGAAATGCTGAAACAGTTGGTGGTGATGGTGCAGAAGATGAAAACATCAACTTACAATAT
Organism: Polypterus bichir lapradei; assembly: GCA_026402145.1. NCBI lineage: Eukaryota > Metazoa > Chordata > Cladistia > Polypteriformes > Polypteridae > Polypterus > Polypterus bichir. The sequence continues at coordinate 16,172,382 of JANRMT010062797.1, read as the reverse complement.
CCTGTAGAATATCTACAACCATTAACACCGTCCGGTCTCCCACCGCCCGAATTACTGTTGAAAGAAGGACGTATCGTAATGTTATTGCGTAATTTATGTCTGAGTGATGGGCTGTGCGACAGGACGAGATTAGTTGTATTGACAATTGGTCGAACAATTCTGACATGTAAAATTTTAACAGGCGAAAAGTAAGGTATGACTTCTTTAGGGGATAGCATTAGACACCGAAGATCTTGATATGCCTTTCGTATTAAAACATTTACAGTTTCTCATTGGAATAGCTTTTGCAATAACAATTAACAAATCACAGGGACAAACATTCGAAAAAGTCGCTTTATTTATAAGAGAGAAAGAAATGAAATTCACTCACAGGAACATATATGCTGCATTGTCACAATGTAACTCCAAACACGGAATCAAAATTGTGTCATTTAGTTGCGCATTCTGATTGATAATCAAGCAAATGAGAATTGTGTGACTTGCTGATGGTTATGGTTCTGAAAATCAAACTAATAAGAATGATGTCATTTGTTCCCTGATTTAGTTTGAGAGTCAAATGAATGGGACTCATGTGACTTGTTTGTGGGTAGTGAGTAGCGTGACTCATTAACAGGCAACGAGTCAGTTTGAGAACCAAAAGAACGTGAATCGTGTGACTTGTTCATGATTCAGTGGAAGCATCAAATTAATGAAAATTGTACAATTTATTTGTGGATAGCTGATTCAGATTGAGAATAAAATAAATACCAATCGTGCGACTTGTTCAGCAATTTAGTGCTTCAAATGAATGAGAATCACGTGACGTGTTTGTTGATCATGACGCAGTACATGAATCAAATGAATGAGAATCATGTGACTTGTTCACGGGTAATGATTTACTTTGGGAATCAATTGAATGAGAATCGTGCAATTCTGTTCACTGATTTATTTCTAAAATCAAATGAATGAGAATCATGGGACTTGAGTGTGGGTAATGAGTCAGTGTGAGAATCAAATGAACGAGAATCGTGTGATTTGTTCAGTGATTTAGTTCCAAAATCAAAGCAATTAGAATCACATGACCTGTTCAGTGATTTAGTGCATCATAGAATGAGAATCACTTGACATGTTTGTAGGTCCTGACGCAGTTCATGAATCAAATGATCGAGAATGCTGCTGCTTGTCTGTGGGTAACAAGTTAGTTTGAATGAGAGTCACGTGGCTCGTTCACGGGTAATGATTGACTTTGAGAATCAACCAGACAAGAATTGTGCAGATCGTTCATGGATTTAGTTCTAAAATCAAATGAATGAGAATCATGGGAGTCGTTCAGCGGTGATGACTCGGCTTAAACTGATGAAGGATCAGGTGACTCGTTTTTGGGTGATGACACAGTTTGAGAATCAAATGAATAAGAATCCTCTTATTTGTTTGTCAGTTTCCAAATATGGAAACATTGGTGAATGATGTGTGCTGAGTCAGCCAATGAGTCATTAAAAGTCTACCATAATAATAAATTAATTAATAAAGAAGAATGTAAAGTTAAAAGCAAAAAATTATGACAAAGTAAAAAAAATCTACTTCAGTGTTGTGTGATTGTGAATGTCCAAGAGGATCTGTTCACTGCCATGTTTGTATATTCGATTTCAAACAGTACCGATAACAATGTACACACCAAACTTTTCCTGCGCTTTCCGTGCTGGTGGGTAGTTACTGTCCTGTATGTGTACGAGGATTGAGAGAATGGCCGGTGACGTCTCTCATTTAGCGGGGTAACAATTCAGTTCAAGCTTGAAGGAATGACACGCGAACGAGAATCAGGAGAACCACCAGTCAGAGCAGCGGCGCTTGCACATGCGCTTGGAACATCGTCCTCCAAAATGCAAAGCCGCCTGTGCCATCGCCCTCGTGGTGCACTTGCACGATGTGGAGGAGTCTCTGAAAAGCAAGTCACCTGCCATTAGTAAGTCCCAGAGCAGTCAGAAGGTAGGGCTACCGTTAGCTGGGAGAGACGCATGGGATTGGTGTCTGTAGGGGTAACAAGAGGACAAGCCCATAAGAGGTTCAAAGTCATTTTGCCCATATGGCACTGGCACTGCCCTGCTGTTTGTTCTTGAGAGGGTCGTGTCCTGGTCTCATCTGGGCACACGTGGTCTGTTCAGAGAGTGCGGCTTCTCCTATGTGGTCATCTGCTCCCTCTGCTCGGCTCAATGGCCACTCATACTGACACCTGCAGGCGCGTTCCCCCTCTCTGTCTGCCATCATAGTCAATCTCCACAATGTCCACCATCCAAGAATGTGCAGATAAGAATCTCAGCACACGGCATAAACGTGACAAGAAGGCAGAGCTGAAGCCAAGTCCCCAGGAGCAGCACTGACCTCTGTGCCCCCCTCTCTGCTTCAGTTCCGTTTTTCTTAACGTTGCTCACCACTAGGTAGCAGGCCATGCCAAACGTGTGCCATCTCCACCTTCTTGCCCTGTTTGATGAGCTGTTGCTTGTTTAATATGCCTATAAATAAACTCATCCCACTGAGCATACCCCCGTCCGTTGTTATTAGAGGGGCTGGGAGCCTGCAAAGCCGGCAGATTGTGCTGCTCCACCACTGCCGTCTCCAGTGCACTCGAGTGACAAGCAGATGGCGGCCTATAGGAGCCAACGGCATCACGCCTGGTCAATGAAACTTTATTGGGAAGGACCTCCGATGCGGATAAATGTCTTTAGACGGAATAATTAAAATGGCTCTTTTCATTAGCCGGGCCCATCTGTTAAAGCGCCTTGCCTGATGGAATTGCGCACCAGTTGAAATGAGGGGAGGTGGGCAGCAGTTACCACGGCACACCTCCATCCCATAAAACCACAGGGGTTGAGTGTGACTAATGAGATCTCTCCATCCTCAAAATGCCCAGGAGGGCAATTAGAGAAGAAAAAAACAACAACAACAACAACATCTCGCTACCAAATGGCAGCCAGCTGCCCCCAGCAGAACTCCTTGGTAGTGCCCACCATACTGAAAGTAGACGTGTGGCTGTGTGTCACAGATACTTGTACACATGTAGAAAGACCACTTGACCCTCTGGCTTCATTCACCCTCTTCCATTATTGAAAAGGGTACATTACAGTGTAATGGTGTGGTATACAGGGTGGGCCATTTATATGGATACACCTTAATAAAATGGGAATGGTTGGTGATATTAACTTCCTGTTTGTGGCACATTAGTATATGTGAGGGGGAAAACTTTTCAAGATGGGTGGTGACCATGGTGGCCATTTTGAAGTCGGCCATTTTGGATCCAACTTTGGTTTTTTCAATAGGAAGAGGGTCATGTGACACATCAAACTTATTGGGAATTTCACAAGAAAAACAATGGTGTGCTTGGTTTTAACGTAACTTTATTCTTTCATGAGTTATTTACAAGTTTCTGACCACTTATAAAATGTGTTCAATGTGCTGTACTATAATGTGCTGTAGTTTAATATGGCATAGTCTAATATAGTATAGAATAGTATAGTTTAACATGTAGTATAGTACAGAATGGACTGTAGTATAGTATACTATAGTATAATGTAGTAATTTAGTACAGTACACCCCATAGTATCATTTCGTATAGTGCAGTGTTTCATAGCCTTTGTAGGGACCCACTTTTTCACATGGCAGTGTGTTCGTGATCCACTGGGTCTCCCTTCGTCAACTTGGCCTGATTATCTGAGCAGGGGGTGGGCAGGGGGAATTTAGCACGATTGTCAGAGCTTGTGTACCCCCTCTGGATCACCACAGCTTCAGATGAATCAAGTGCGATCGTCAATGTTGTCAGTGCCTGTCTGTGTGTCTCCAGCGATACTGGATGTCTGCTTTACTAATTATGAAAATTGTCAGACTGAAAACCTGTGGACCTCCAGGACTCATGTTGCAAACCCCCCGATTTAAAGGGTCCGAGTCTTAAATGAAGTTAATTTAGCAGGAACATGTGGTCACTGATGAAGAAAATGCTGAGAATGAAAGCCAGCAGCCACTGTGGGCCTCCAGTGGTCCTCCCCTGCCCTGAAGAACCACCTTGGCGCCCTTTTTTTGCACCCCCTAGAGAAGACCCTGACGGACACAGGGTGGGGTGTTCAGTTTATGACACCACTTTCTTACTTTACAAATGCACAGAGATCTGGAGCGTAGCCCCTTAAGCAGCTTTGGGCTCAAACCAGGAGCCGTCCCGGACGGGTCTCCAGGCCATCATGGGGTGCTGTCCCAGTAGACCACTTTAAAGTCGCCATGCGCTCCTCTTTTTGAATGTGGCAGGAAAGCCAGACCAGCTAAATGGGGCAGGCATGAACACTGGGTGTACAGACAGGGGCTATGGAGGTGGGCTCAGCTGCTCATGCCATGCAACCCCTGCACTGTAATGTGGCTGGCAGAAATTTCAAACATGACAGGACTCCATCCACGTGGGTGGCAACGATTTGATAAATGTGGCTGCACCACTCGCCCCGGCGACTCAAGTCCAACACCACGCAAGAAGTGACCTGGGAGTGCCAAGGTCAGCCGATTGTCCATCATTAGTCAGAATGTTCATCCCAAATGCCCTCTCGCTACCTGGAGGTCCACCCTTTGTTGGCAAACATATCCATGGAATCTTAACAAGAAGCAGGGCCTAACGCACAAGTTCCATTTACAGCAGCCGCCTAATTGGCCGAATGACGCTAATGAATTGTTTACTGCTTTGTATTCGGAGCGCCTGGAGTCTTTATTGTTTAAAGTGGGAGAAAATCCCCCTAATCAGGAGGTTGGGAGAGGGGGGTTTGCGATGCCAGTCCTTATTACTTTACAGACAAACATTCAATTGGCAAAACAAGCCATTAAAGACGGAAAGACAGCCAGCAGGAGGTGGGCGACCATTACAGGTCCCGGCAGCCTCGTCAGCACCGGCGTGAACTTTTTCATCTCGTGGCTTCCAGATCATTCCTCTCTTTCTTCACGCCAGCTTGCTTTAATTAGTGAGAGTAAGTGGCAGCATTTGGCGAAGTTTATGGGCGCCGCTTGAATGAGTGAAACGCCAGTCGGGCCAGCAGCAATCTCACTGATTGGAGTGCCGTAAATCTGTGGGCGCAAAACGTGGGCCTCCAGCAGATACCGGAGCGCTGCTGGGGGCTCGTAAATTTCCTTTTAATGTGAAGACCCTGCAAGAAGAGCAGAGGCCTGGATTTCATGCTGGGGTGGCACACTCATTCTCTTCTTGGCCAATTCAGGCGGGCTGCTTTTGAGGCTGTGTGACGTGCCAACCTCCCTTGTCAATGCCTGAAGCCTGGCAAGGTGGTTGGGTTGGTCCTAGGGGCAGTGGACACTGGTGGTAGGTCATGGCAACTGCTGTGCCAGTCTATGACAAATGCAACAGAGAGGACTGAGAAGCTCTAGGAAGGCGCTGCAGAGGGTGACATGGGGCACACAGCAGGAACAAGCAATCCATCACACTGGCACATTTAGGGGCAGATCAGAAGAGCCAGGAGACATGGAAAATTCACACAGACAATAGTCAAGTGATCTTTGAAGGTGCAGTGCCAAGGACGGTGTCACCCGCCACTAGCCCAGCCAGTGTTCTTCTACAAATTACACCCTCCATCCAATTCAGGGTCACTGGAGCCAAAGTCAGAAGTGCTGGCCATGTGGTGAGATGCAGGTCTGGACTGGCTACCAGCACATTACCGGGCACAGTCACACGCAGCCACACTACACCAGTCTAGAGTCACCAGCTGGCATGACTCGCTCCTGTGTTGAAACTGTGGGAGGAAACCTAGACTACGAATAGAAAACACACAAATGTGGGATATGAGAAGAACCCGGAATATTTTGGAATAGCCGGCGTCAAGACAGGACACACACACTCACACCGGGAGTGCCAATGGAAAGCGTTGCCACCACACAGACGGTGAACGGGCTGGGGCTTGAACCCATTGTCACACGGGGACCGATTAAGGGCTCTGTTGATGAGCACCTTTGCTCTTCATCCCTCTGCAGACCAGAAGATTGACGGCTTTGCCAAGTTTGATGTCACTTCCGGGGTCCGCCCACCTGGCCCAGCCACTTCCTGCCAGAAGTCCTCATTACTGGAAGATCCACCATATTGAAGGACTCGGCAGAAACGACTTGCGTCTGTCAGGACGATTTTTCTTTTTGCGACGCGATTGTGACACAGCATTTTAATTTTCAGCTATATGGGGTTTGCCAGAGGGTGCCCCGACACCTCATGCCTGGTCTCTGATCTTTTTGCCCCCTGGTCCATGGAGTATTGAGGGAGCCGCCTTAACCACTAGGCCACCAAATGTCTCCTGGGATTCTTAACTTTCTAAACTTATGGAGAGTTGCGGCTGTCCAGGGGGCAGGAAACAACCTCTGGATGTGATGCCAGGGCACGGCAGGCACAACAGGGTTGCATCACAATGCCTTCAGTCTCCTTGAAATGATACTGGTATAGCAGCTTCACACCGTTACAAAGAGCCTGTTGTTCACAGGGGGCAAGTCGAGTCCACCACAGGTCACTCACGTCTGAAAGTGGCTACCAGTCAAACCAACATGGCTTGGTGACGTAGGGTACAAGTGGCAAACCCACGTAGAATAGGACTGGATTAGCACTTGAACCCAAGTGCACAAGCCATTTAGCATAATGCTTTGGCGGTACTTCAAAAACTGATACCCTTGGTCCTGTATGACTCCATTTTTTCCATTACAGTCACCCAGACCTTTCCTAGATGGGGATGCCAATCCGGTCGCTCACAGGGCACACTCGCTTATGCCAGTCAGTCTAACCTGTGTGCCTTAGGGAGACAGACAACAAGTACAAGCACGGCCAGACAGGGACTGCACTAGGAGTTGAGCCCGACTCTTTGGGATGCCCACCATGCTGCACAGACTGGGTTTAAGGTGGGACCCCTGATGGGCCGCCACTCCATTACACCCACCTGGAGGACTCATTTAGATGCTTTTCCATTACAGTGATACATCCTGACAGGAATCAGTCCGGGATGGAAAGCCATGGTGACCCTCAAATTTTGGGAATGCCGATTTTTGGACTGAAATCTGAACGCTGTGACCAGGCTGAGAACTGAAGCTGAGACCCCAAAGCTGCAAAAAACAGTGCCACAATAAAAGACATTTGGAAATCACAATTCAACATGGTCCACGCTGATCAAATCGTGGCACGACATTCAGTGCAGAGATGCCAAGCAGAGAAAAATAAAACAAGGAAACTGAAAAACGTCATTAACCTGGGCAGGAACTGCCAGCCATTAATCAGTGGCCATTGGGCGCCAGTCTGTCACACAAGCCTCCAGTCCAGGGTAGCAGGAAATGATGGAGTCTGGGGGGCAACGCAGGAACCAACCCTCTGGATGCCAGTCTGAGTTAGACGACCCACCTTTAAATATTTTGATGATCTGAGGGTGCGAGAGACGAAGGAGTCGACTTGCCACCCTGCATAAAGCTGGTGGGAGTTAGCATTTCAAAGTGGCTGGACCTGCGCCCTGATTCACCAGCTGCTCTTCTGCGCCAAGTCAACACGGTGCCATCGTCTTCATTCCTGTGTCTGCGCGTACAGTCCTCTGACTCGGGGTCAAAGGGAACCCATCGTCTTCTACTCTTTTACCGCCAGCTCTGTGAGGGTCCAAACCCAATGCTCACTGATGGCTATGGACTCAGGTTGGTGGGCTTTAGCAGTCCTGCCCTTCCACTTCTTTTCTTTTTATTGGTGGCTGGATAACCAATTGTAAAGGTGCATTACTGAGGGGTTGGGAGAGGAAGCCCAGTAGCTACCATTGTACCACCTTGTGCCAGACCACCTGGACCCACTGCAGTATGCCATTCAGACAAAAATTGGAGCTGGCAGCACTGGGAGGATTCTGATTTTTGATTTCTGCATCATCCAGTCATCACTGTTAGGGGGTCAACTCGGTGATATGCGGGTGGATGAGCCTGTGGGGTCCTGATAATGGACTGTCTGTCAGGAAGACCACCATTTGTGAGACTCGAGGACTGTGTGAGTAACACTGGAGCACCACAAGGCACAGGCCTGTCTCCTCTCTTCACTTTGTACACCTCAGACTAGAAATATAAGAGCAGGTCAGGTCACCTGCAGAAATTCTCAGACGACTCTACATTTATGGGGGGTATTGACAAGGGGGACGCGACGGAGGAGAGGAGTCGGGAAGAGAACTGTCTGCAACTTGACCATCAGCAACACCAAGGAACTGCTGATCAACTTTCAACACACCCTCCACGTTTGGTCACTATTCAAGGAGTGGATGTGGTGGTGGTCCACTCCTACAAGTACTTGGGGGTCTACATCAATGGCAGGTTGGACTGGTCCAGTAACATAGAGAGGAACTAGAGAAGAAAAGGCAGAGCAGGCTCTTCTTCCTTAGGAGGCTGAGGTCCTTTAATGTGTGAAGTGACGTCCTCCACATCTTCTGTAAGTCTGTGATGGCCAGTGTGGTGTGCTGGGCTGGTCACATCACTTCAAGAGAAGCCCACCGAATCAACAAGCTAATGAAAAGAGCAAGGCTCAGTTATGGGACACACTCCGGACCCCCTAGAGGAGGGCAGAGTTAAAACAAAACTGAGTGCCATCCTGAACAACGCGGCACATCCTCTGTGTGTGCCACACCAGCACTGAGGACAGAAGTGCGTGAAGAAACACCAAGGGGGTTCTTCACACCAACAGCAATACGCCTGCATATCCCCACCAGGGCTACCAAGTCACATATTTTTCCTTTCTTTTTAAAGTTTTCTTCCTTTTTAGTCAATCTGGTGTTATTTTATTTATTTATTGTGCTTCTGTAAACACCCAAATGTCACCCTGGGGACAAATAAAGTCCCCTCTCTTTATCTAAATGACCACCCAGTCTTTCTTAATGAAATGGCCTCGTACTGCCCAGTAACCCCTCCATATCTGAATATCTCTTTATGATTCCCTTGGGGTCTTTAACCGTACCCCCACCACATGACCCCTGGTGACACGTTTATTTCCTGTAATCTGATTTCTGTCCTTTTCATAAATTTCTCCCTGCAGTTCTTTGTGCCAGCGGGTCTCTGGTGGGTGACACTGTCCCCGTGTTCCTTACTTCCATCTTTCTGGACCTCACAGAAATGTCTGCCCCTTTAATGTGTGTGTCCCCTTAACATCTGCCGGGGTACACAAACCTCATCTTTAGTTAATTCATTCATTCGTTGACACCTGAGCCTTCAAGGAATATCAGTTTTAATATCTTTGAGCTTCTCTGACAGTTCAGCCAACCTGATGACGCTTTCATTACAACATCACCTTCACGCTCATTGGGACCACCAAACACCCTACCCCCCCATAATGCAGCCTGTGTGTCTGCGATGACGCATCATGACCGTGACGGCCGTTAGACGAGCCCACCCTAAGACTGCATACACAGAAGCCCACTCGGGACACAGAACGGCGCAGCTCAGCTGAGCGTCTCCTACAAACTGTAGTGCCGTGACGACTGCTGTGCCGAGAACACAGAGGGACATACGGAGCCCACCATGAGGCTTACTTTTTTTTTTTCTTGATTTAGCCTTCTGCTTCACAGTTTAAAATTACAAATCAGACGTGACTAAAGCACACACTGCAGACTTTACTTTAAGGGGACTTGCACACATTTCGGTCACAGCATGTAGAAATGGTGACACTTTTTTTCCCATTCCTTTATCGCTTTCTAAATACTTTTTAACAGCTAAATGAACGTTTCTGGTGATAAAGTGAACATGCGGGGTGACTTTGATGTATTAGATTATAATCAACTGAGGGAGATGTGTGCAGTACAGGCCAATTTTCATTTAAAGAAAAAAATAAAAACCTATGCTTCACGGTGGTCCAATGAAGAATGTGGGGTCCCATACGCCACATATGGTATGGCGCACTTACCCACGTCATGTCTGCACCCGGGTGTTTTCGTTTTGGAATCTAGCGGCATTTAGCAAAGGAAGATAAAAAAGCCAAAGCTGTCAGAACACTGAAGGGCTGTGCTGTGCTGAGCCGCCGAGCCACCTGAGAAGTAGCGAGGGGCGCACTCAGCCCCAGACACATCTGCGCACCTCGGACACTGCGGGGCCCAGTGAGAGAAGCTCATTCCACAGGCACACGCTTGCACTCTGCCAGGATGGAAAACATTTGCCTGTTTAAAGTTGTCCTCGCCCAGACTTTCTGTCACCATTACTAGACGATACTATTCTCAACACAAAAATCTGCACTTTTTAAACTTTATTCATTTTGTTAATTTTCCCCATTGAGTTAATAACATTTTCCCTAATCTAATAAAGTCAAGCAGTTTGTTATTGCGGGTAACAAAACAGCAAATAATATGGTACTTTAGTCTTAAAGTAGGTGACAGTGTGTTAATTTTACAAGCTGTTCAATGATACGACCGCCGTCACACCATATCGTCCTGCGTACTGTATGTAAATGTACTTCTGAGGCTTGATAACGACTGAGAGGGCGGAGCAGTGGACGGGGTCTAAAGGGGGCGTCATCTTACAGACCTCAGAATGTCTCACGTCGCTGAATCAGCTGGAGACTTCAGAGTGTCTCGTCACCAGCTGGGGTCGCTCCATTTCCGCGCTTCCTCCCAACAAGCCTAATCGGAATGTTCCCTGATTGGCTTTCACGGGTTGCGGGGGGCTTCTTTTCTAAAATGCAATGCAGTGTTTTAAGTGCACAATTCTGCTATGGTTGTGCTAAACTCAGCTGATATAAAGTGACCCATTTCAGGGCTGAAATTGATCGATGAAAATACAAAGCCCCCACCAGTGACGGCCTGGATTTCCCGGGTAATTCCCTCTTTCTTGGCGCCTAACCTTGCATCCGGTGGATTTTACAAAACTGTCCATTTGTCCGGGTTTTTCACACTGTAAACCATCATTGCCAGATTTCATTTAAATTCATCTCCGTTTTTTTTAAGTTTTACTTACCATATAATTCTTAACAAACATCTGATGAACCGGCAACGGCGATGCAGTAGATGAGTGGTTTGTGCCGCACATATTATGGACATTATGGAAGTACAGGAATTACAAACGCTGTGTGTTATCCATCCATCCATTATCCAACCCGCTATATCCTAACACAGGGTCATGGGGGTCTGCTGGAGCCAATCCCAGCCAACACAGGGCTCAAGGCAGGAAACAAACCCCGGCAGGGCTCCAGCCCACCGCAGGGCACACACACACACCAAGCACACACTAAGGACAATTTTGGATCACCAGTGCACCTAACCTGCATTGTCTTTGGACTGTGGGAGGAAACCAATACAGACACAGTGAGAACATGCAGACTTCACGCAGGGAGGACCCAGGAAACGAACTCAGGTCTCCTAACTGCGAGGTAGCGGCAGTACCCACTGTGCCACCGTGCCACCCCTGGGAAAGAGATATCAAATATTTTAGAAATTCATTCTATTGCCAGTCTTTGACAAGTAGTATGGCTAGTTATAAATATTAATCATCAGTAATCAAATTAATGAATGAGACACCACTACAGTCTCACACACACACACTCACATGGTGAGCCTAACCTGCTTGGAGAAACGGCAACAGGGACTCCACATGTTGGGAGTTGAAAGGCAGGGGGACTTGACCTCATATCCACTTGTAGATCACATAGATGTACAATGATCTCGGGGCCATCCTATTTTCAGCATCCTCATGTATCAGCAGTGGTGGAGAAGCCAAGAGCCATAAGGAGTAGTTCATTTCAACTCTTCTCAACAGCTTGGAATTCTTGTGTGGGCCAAATATTATATATATATTCATAGCATCCTGAGTCTCGATCTGATTGTATAGGTTGTGGTGGACAGCCAGTTCCCTAGCCCGGCAGGGACGCCCCTGCTGCATCTGTTCCGGGGGAGCAACCATGGGCAGCTCAGTACCTCCCCTGGGACGCTTGGTGGCAGCCTCCCTGACGGACGGTGATCCTCCAGCCTGTCGCATGGCTCCATGGGAGATGGAGTCCTCCACAGCCTGGTTGGGGGCTCGGATGGCCGCTAGGGTGAGCTGCATGGTGTCAGCAGCCTGGCTGGATGATTCTTCACCCCCACTTCCGGGTGGGTTATAAAAAGGGCCAGCCACCACCACTCAATGGCCAGAGTCGGGAGGAGGAGGACTAAGCTTCAAGAGGAGTGGTGGTAGAGGAGAGAAACAGATTGTTTCGGTGTTGCAGGTGTGTTTTGGGACTGTGTATTGCCTGTGGGTCACAGGGAAGACATGCGCCCACGGGTGAAGAAAAATAAAAGTTTGTTTATTTTTATACATGCCTCCGTGTCTATCTGTGTCGGGTCAGGTGCCTATATAGTGCCTTTGTTACACGGTGGATACCTACCATGTAACGCGTGTGGTTGGTCTGCCAGTCTGCAAACATCCGCCACGGGGCCCTCTCAGTTGCGAGACGCAGATCATGGAATGTTTACATAGTTTACTGTCAAATAATGCAAAGAGTACACGTATTGTCACTGATGCGGACGTCCGAGGTTCGATCCCCGCGAGGGGTGCAGCGGAGTGTGTACGCCTGATGAGCCCAAGTAAGGGCGAAACATGTGTTGCGTACTATTAACATTATTTGATAGTAAAACTATGTAATATATATATACAGTATATCCTCTTTTTGGTTCAAGAAATATGGTAACCCTTGTGACAGGGGCGCTTTGGGTCCTTCAACTAATCAGGCAGCTCATGGACGACTAAATCTCACTCTGTGTACGGCGGTAGGGCGGCTCAGGCGCTTTGCCAGTTCAGGTCAGCAGACGATCACACTAAAGGAAGCTGAAAGCTTTAAAATAATCAAACATTTCAACCTCACAATTAACTGACACAGAAGGGGAACGATAAGCTTTAGAGTAAATGGCTCGTTTGTTAGTGCCTGAGGGGGCTGGCTATGAAGATTGTCTCGGTCCCCGTGGGTCTGGTGACCGTGGTGAAAGTGGCTCCATGTTTCTTGACTTTGCAAAAGGTCAGGCGCTGCGAATCGCTTGATCCTAGTTCCAGCGCCCTAAACCCATCATTGGACTTGGTACTCCAATACTGGTGGTGCGGTGAAGGAGATCGATCACATCCTTGTGGGCAGACACTGGAGGCGCCTATAAAACTGTAGGATCTATAAAAGTGAATTCTGACCACAGACTTATTTTTGTTACTCTCAATCTCCAGCATAGGTCCAGTAGGCTACCACCTTCTAGGAAAATGAGGCTGGAGATGGGCAGACCCCAAGACCAGGCTGTTTCTAACAAGTTTGCATGCAGTGAGTGTGAGGAGCTTATGGACTTCGGTGCAACTGCCGATCCAAATGTGATGTGGGAGACCTTTGGTGACAAGACCCTGAAGGGTGCTGAGGGTTGTGTTGGTGCTACTGGTGTCCCCAGAAGAAGGTGTTGCATCTCTCAACATCTGTTTCATCTTGCAGGGCTCTCCGGATTTCATCGAGAGGAGTCACAGCACACGGCTCCATGACAACTCCGGTCTGTACCGGGAACTGAGAAGGACGGCTGGAAGAGCTCCGAGGGCAGATTAGGAGGCGTTTGTTAGAGGAGTCTGTGAGCAAGTGACCACCATCTATGGTCTGGTGACTCACATCCTGCTTACAGAGGAATTGAAGCATATCCAAATCTGTTCCTCAGAGAGTCCCAGTCACGGCAGCTGATGGAACTGTCCTTACAGGTGACGCTGCAGTTGTGACCCGCTGGGCTGGCTACTTTAAGCAGCTGTTTACGGCTGACCCTCCAGCTAGGACGTTGGACATCTCCGAGTCCACAGTTCTGGAGGCTGATCCTCCAGTTAGCTGTGAACCACTCAATCTCACCACCTGAGGGTAGTTGAAATTATACAACAAATGACTTCATAAAACTAGGAAAACAAATATCAAAAGAAAAAAAAATGTATATATCAGAACACTGAAAAAGGAAGTGAAGAGAGCTGAGCTGAACCCCCACCCAAATACATATTACCTGAGAAATCGTCCGAGAGCTCCGCGCCTGCACTCGCCATACAAAACTGAAGTGAACTGGATTGAGGTAAACATACACCCCCTTTTTTTCACATTCCCAGCCCACCCCCCCTTGAAGATTCAAGCTATCAACACTAACCGCTGCGCCACCAGATCCCACTGTTTGCCTATAGCAAATAATTGGGTTAAAACTAAACGGACCCTTTGATGACAGTCTTCTGTCCCAGGATTGCACACAGCGCCCTTGTTTCACATTGATGGTCACGAGAGCCCTGCGCAGGACTGATGTGCCACCCACCCAGTGGTGCTACGATAGCCACTGGCCCCCTGTGACCCTATTCAATATACCCCTCCGCACATGCAAGATTCGATGTGTGCCTATAATGTCCGTTTCATTCTTGTCACTTGACTGCACGCTACGCCCATGTTTAATCTCGGCCTCCATAGCAGTGGCTGGCAGTGTGTCAGCAAAATCATTACCGGGGAACAATGCAATAATGTACGGGGAGATTCACTTGAAAGAGACCCCCGAATATTCTGTAATAACAAAGCAATCTGAACAAAACAATGTGCAATGTGCTTTTCATTATATGGAGCTTCGAACAAGCCGGGATGACAACTGCGTTGGAGCGATAAGGTAGGCGCCGGACAGCCGTCGTGAAGTTTAACCTCTGCTTGCAACTTCTGGGTGCATCCCGCCCATACTCCTTCACTCAGTCACTCGACTTCTCAACAGGATGGTGGTGTACAGTATTGAGAAGCGCGTATTCATGGCTCGAACCTGTCGGGTCACCAATTCGTTTAAGCGATGTCAGAATCAACTGGATGATCGTGAGTTAACGGAAGGTTACTTCCAGCAAGATGGAGCAACGTGCCACACATCGGCAAGGAGCATGGCAGAGTCCATCTTCGGCAACAGGGTCATTTGAAAGGGGCTTTTGCTACCACGGTCGCCAGATCTGACACCACCAGACTTCTTCCTTTGGGGTCTGCTCAAAGGAAAAGTGTATCGGAACAAGCCTGGCATTGTGGAAGATTTGAAGGAAAACACCCAACGTGAAATTCCTGCTATTCCCCCTGTGATGCTTGCTGATACACTTAGGAACATGGGGCACCGCGTCGAAATGTCTCTGTCACAAAACGGAACACATTTCCAGCATCGTATGTAATGCAATCGATTACACACACGTCAAGGTATAGAGCGTCTTTGTTTGGTTCAGATTGTTGTGTATTTTTACTTGTTTGTGCCAAACAACACACATGACGTAGCCGCCACTCTGTGAGTGGAAATGTCTTGTAAGGCCGCAACCCCCATGTAGCACAGAATCAGAAGAGTCCTCTGATCTCGAAGGTCTCTGCATTCGAATGCTGTGTACCGACATAAACGGCATGGCGTTGGGCTGCTTTGGGCCCCCGTGGCCTCCTCTCTCTTCACAGACCTTTATGTGCTGCTAGCTCTCGCTGCCCCTTGCAGGGTTTTTTTTTTTTTTTTTTTTTTTTTTTTTATAATTTTAAAGCGCTATTTGTCTCTGCGACTTTATTTTTAACTGGGTAGTCTTTAAGCCCCCTTTGACGGCTCCCACAGCTGTATTTGAAATGCAATGCGAATCCGCAGGATCCTTCAGTGCTGCTCGGCATTGTCCTTGAAATGTAATTCCTCGCATATTTCCGAGCTGTGGCATTCAGTGCGACATGTGGCTGCTTATCCGTCACTGGTCTTGTCAATGATATTGTCACATCAGGCCTTGTCACCTCATCTTTGTTTTAGGAGAAGCACATCTCTATACTGTGACGCCATCACGCGGCCCGGGTTCATTTGTTTCTTGCATCTTTTATCATGCTGTTGGTGTTGGGCTCCACTGAAGCCAGTTCATGGTCATGAGTGGGTGGGGTTTGGGCCTGGAGCCTGTCCTAGGGAGATCTGGAGTATGGCAAGTGCCCACCCTGCCACTACGGGGCCTTTCAAAATAAGATGGTGAGAAATGAACCAAATGAGAAGAATGAGCTAAAGTCTTACTGGATGTGTAAAAAAAAAAAATCACATGGCAAGTCTCCGAAGAGGAATTCATTCTCCACCACGATACGCAGCCCAGCATGAAGCAGATATTGCTGATTGTTTATAGCACCTTTCATATCAGGCATCGCCAGAGCCACTCCATTGAATTCAAGGTCATGGGGGGAATGGAGCCCATCCTGGCACTTTCTCTCTGCTACATAGGAGACTACAAGGCCCACTTCAATGAACAATAAGAAATAGCTCCAGATATGCAAAGCATTCAATTATTCAACTTAATATTTTTTATTGAGCGCATCTGTCTCGTATAAGATTGTCCAAAATTGATCCAACCTGCGAACGTTGCAGTGGAGCTTCAGCCTCACTAGGCCACATGTTTTGGGCCTGCACCAAATTAACATAATTCCTGGCAAAAATCTTTAAATGCCCTTCAGACAGCCTTGGCATCACAATCCCACCTAATCCACTAACAGATGTGTTTGGTGGGCTCACAGAGGGGCTTACAGTGGAGAAGGACAAACAAACTGTAATTACCTTTATGACACTATTGGCACGTAGACTTATCTTGCTCAACTGGAAGAATACTAACCCTTCTCTGTTAAGTCAGTGGGTAACTGATATTATATACTATTTGGAATTGAAAAAAATCAAATTCACACTTAGAGGATCTGAAGAAAACGTTTTGAAAACCTGGCAGGATATGATCAATAACATTTTAGAATAAGCACTTATATTGGGGAGAAAGACTCCTTTCCCTCTGTACTGCTCTCGGAAGTTTTACTCTGGCTGTTGGCCTTACTCTCTTTCTCATGGGTGTGGGATGTTGATTTGAATTTAGTTTTATTAAGTTTGACTTGATTGTATGGAATGTTACACGCTTTACATAAATTCAATAAAACTATAAAAAAAATAGCTAGGTAAAACAGTAATACACTATATAATAGATAGATATGAAAGGCACTATATAATAATGATAGATAGATATGAAAGGCACTATATAATAGATAGATGGATAGATAGATGTAAAAGGCACTATATAATAGATAGATGTAAAAGGCACTATATAATAGATAGATGGATAGATAGGAAAGGCACTATATGATAGATAGATAGATAGATAGATAGATAGATAGATAGATAGATAGATAGATAGATAGATAGATAGATAGAAAAGGCCGTAGGTGTTAGATGGCCAGACATGGCAGCAGCCCCAGCGAGGATGTCCTTAATAACATTTTCACAGGCACAGATTTAAGAAGAGACATTTTTTATTCATCTTATTATTCACAAAGAGAAGCTGATGCAAGTTGCCTTACTGTACATTTTTACAAAGGATCTCCAAAATCCCATACAAAAGAATGATCGTAGAAAATATGATCTGATATGAAATGCAATATTACATCCATTGGTAGTGTAAAGTCATCCATCCGGCCATCACCCCAATGAAGGCAGTGAGCCATTGGCGAGTCCGTTGTTTTAGATAAAACAAAACTGTTTGGCAAATCGCTTGTCAGAATAATCGTTCACCACACAATACCAAAAAAATGAAAAAAAGAATAAAAATAAAAACCGCAAATCAAAGAGGATCGCCAAATACCATGCAGCATCTCCAGTAGGGCCTGAGAGTGGATCGTCCAACGTGTGGCTCTCTCGTTTGCGTTGTGCTCTCCAAATGCCTTGAGGTCACCTCACATCAGGCGGACACTCCAACGCTGACCAATGTGCTGACTGATCTTCCAGTCAAATGGGCAAAAGCTGCTTGAAAATTCTTCCCTCATTTCCAAAATGTTAAGAATAAAGTGATGAAGGCGTTGGTCATCTGCAGATTTGGTTTTGGGTCACTGCACCCCTGACGTCGCCTGAAACCCCCCCACCACCAACCCTGGCCGGGGTGGGACGTGCATAGTGCAAGGCTGAGCACCTTGGGATACTGGGCTGCCATTCACCACCCGACCCCCATTCTGGGACTCTGCACTGGCAGCAACCACAAGGCAAAATCTAAAAAGAAGGTGGACAGCTGTGCCAACGTCATCGGAGGTGCTGTTAGGGTGCCCACCACCCCGGCCGAGAGGACACCCCACCAGAGGGTCCAATGTCACCAGAAGAAAAAAAAAAAAAAAAGGAGAAATTTTAAAGGCTTTATGACCCATTGTATAACTTCTGAGGTTTGACATGAAAGGCAAAGTCTGTGATGCAATAATCATAAACTTATTGCTTTTTTTGCTACTTTTTTGTTGTCCATACTGTATACTCATATAAATACACTATACAATCCCATATAAAATACTTCTTTAAATACGCTCTCGGTTTGCTTAGGTATGCTGGTTTTAATACTAGCACCAATACAAAATAGCAGGTACTCAAAATCACCCAAAAATTCCAAGGCACTTGCAGGTTTTGTGTCCACCGTCTGTCTCTCGACTCGGCGCGAGTGGCTTTGTGGCACCGTCCAGTACATCTTCACTTCAGCCCTCCTTGTCCTGCCTCTGCTACTCCAGTCCCCCGTCACATTCATGTCCCGTCATCTGCCGTTCACTCACCTCGACGCTCCGCCTGTCAGTTTGTGTGTTTGTAGGTAATACTGTCTTCTCTACCCTCAAAAAAATGGCTTTGCATTACGCTTCTCAATGTCTTCTGCTCGCAGTCCTTCCTTGCGTTCCTCCATTTTTTTTCTCATTCGCTCGCATTCTGCTCTTCACACCTCAACCTCCCGTAGCCCCTCTGGGCCGTCGGAGACCACACCAATGTCAAAACAGGTCACCATCATGACGTGTGACTTGCATAGGTTGACGCAATACTCCAAGTCCTCTGTGGCCTGCTCCAGGGCCTCCAGGTACTCTTGTGACTCCTTGTCCAGACTCGGATCAACTTCAACTGTTGAGGACAAGTAAGAGGGGAAGAAGAAGGAAAGAAACAATAGGAAAAGGATCATTTGAGATGAAAGGTGCTACATAACGGAAACAAAGGGAAGAAGAAACCACTGATGTTAAATCAATCTGACATTCATCAGAATAAAAGGTGCTATGTAATGCAAAACGAGGGGTGTGGTATAATGCAAAAAAGAAAAAAATAATGTTCAGTCGTGTTGATATATAAGGGAAATAAAGTAAAAAACAGTAATATTGAATCAGTTTTGACATTTAGTATTACTTTTATGTTAATTATCAATAAATCAGTTTGTGGCATTCATCGTAAGGGGAAGCACTAAATTTAAAGAAATAAAGAAAGAAAGCGGTAATGTTAAACTACTTTATAACATGCCATAAAATGAAAGGTACTATGTATGCAAATAAAGAAAGAAACCAATAATGATAAGTAAACAAAAAAACACACACACTTAAAAGAATAATAAAGAAAAAATAATCCAGTAATTAAATCACTGTGTGGCATACAGTTAAATGAAAGGCACCACATAATACAAATAAAGAAATAAATTAGTAATGTTACATCAGTTTGGAAGATACAGTTAAATGAAAAGTGTTATATTATGTAAAGAATGAAAGAAGTCAGTAATGTTATATCAACTTGTGACATTCATTAAAACCTCTCTCATTCATAACTAGATAGATGGACAGACATGAAAGGCAGTATATAATAGATAGATAGATAGATAGATAGATAGATAGATAGATAGATAGATA
>JANRMT010062797.1:16121578-16152760 GCA_026402145.1 Polypterus bichir lapradei | reverse complement strand
TAGATAGATAGATAGATAGATAGATAGATAGATAGATAGATAGATAGGGTTGATGTATATGACATGTTAATGACAGGCAGACCCCTTATAAATGTTAGAGACATGATAAGGTTCAACACCAAAGAGGGGGGAAGCTAAGACTCTTCCAGAAAGAGCAGGTGGTCAGTCAACTTCCAGCAGTTGTCTGGTACTCATACAATGAGAGGGGCCACTTCTCTACTTGTAATCAGTAGACAAGGAGTAAATGTATATTTAGTCAGATTTGTCTATGATTTTCTGTAAAACATACTTTTATTTGAAATTTACATATAGGTTATTGTCCCAATATTATGAAAAAAAGCACAACAGTGTGAAGCTCAGAGCTGGCTTAAGGTCTGGGGCATTCCTGCTGCTCTTGCCGAAGAAGAAAGCCCCCTAGCTCCTTCAAAAGAGCAGTTATGACTGGCTGGATTAGAAGACGTTCTGATCCACGGGTTTCCTCGGTACGTTTCATTTGAGACTATGTCGAGCATTTAAAAGCAAGCTAGGCACTCTTCCCCTAAATCTTCACCGCTACTTTGGTGTTATTTTCAGCATGACTAGAGTTCAGTGGTCATGTCTGTTACTTGACAATTTTTGGAATAGTTCTTCATGGTGGCTTGTCATGGTCACCATGATTTTCTTTCATGGCTTCACTAAGCCTCCCTGTCCAACCTAAAGGACTGGCAATCATGGACTACCATGGGTTCCTAAGGGAATGGACACCCTTTGCTTGACACTCACAACATGTCTTTCCAGTTAATTACAACACTGGTGAAAGATACTGGCTGGCAAACCGCTAGCTATGCAGTGCAATGGCCAAAAAGCTCTCGTTATGGCTTGTAAAGTGTCTTCAAATGCCCGTGTCCCATACTTTTCATAAAATGTAATTTGATTTCCCTTAAGAACTGCTTGGCTATTCTGGACAAGCAATCTGCACCTCTGTTCTAGTATTCTGCAAAGACATGCAGGAGATATGCAGCCGGAGAGTAGCGCCTCTCTGAAAGGTGCCAAAGAAGCTTTTGTCAACCCATTTACTCCAAAAAGCTGCATTACAGGAAAACTCTTTCCCATCTACAAACAGCAAGAGGATGTTAGGCCTTAGTAACAGAACAGGCAAACCCCAGACAACTGCGAGGCAGATGTGAGGAGCTGCCATTCTGAGCATGCAACTCACATTCCCACCATCATTGGTTCACACCCTCCCCCAACAGAGGAGAACTCGGCAAGCCGATACTCACACTCTCCTAGCCACTTGCCGGGATCCATCATCAGCCTCTGCTTTGTACCCTCCAGCTCCTCCTTCAGTATTTCATGCTTCTTCTTCAGCTCCTTAATCTGTTGTTGCCGTCGCTCTAGCAGCTTCAGTTTTGCATTGAAGTACAGCAGGCCCTGTAAAAAAGACGTGAAGTGGATATGAAATCGAGCCACAGCAGACTCTGGGAAGGATTAAGCAACTGATGAAATGGCCTCAATTGATTCTTGACTTTTATCTAAGTGCACATATTGTTGTGCTCCCCTATTTCACAGCATATCCTGTATAAATATACTGCCAGGGATTGAGACCACTGGGCCGACAGTGACAAGGACAATACAGGGATTAAAATAGTCATCTATTTTTGAACCAGTGTTCTCTATTACAGGGTCAAGAGAAGTATTAAAATATGTGGTTGACTGATGTAACAACTACCACTTTAAGCCTTGTCCCTTCTGGATTCCTGCCCTTGCCATGAGGCCCACAGTTTCACCATTTGAGACTGTGGCATTGCCATCGTGAAATTTAATTTCAGAAGTGTAAAAAAGGATGCTGGTTTTAAAGACAGAAAACCACCACAGCTGTGAACCTGGCTGGCTGCTATCCATGGTCCTGAAGAGGGGATCAGCATAATGATGGCAAAAGTCTTTATGTGGGTTAATTCCAAAGTAACATTTTTAGAAGAACATCTTTGAGTACCTAACATCATAGAAAAAGTTGTGTTCTTTTAAAGTATCTGAAGAGGTGGGATAAAAAAAAAAGGTTCTCACTCCTGAAAAATCTTTTGTAGCAACTATTTTGCAAGCAGTGCAAAACTATTTACTCATTTCTGTGTGTAACAGATAGATAGAAATGAAAGGTACTATATAATAGTTTTGATGTGCAAGGCACTATAGAATATAGATAGATATGTTGTGCAAGTTGCTTGAGTTCATGTAGATTGTATGTTGTGTTGCACTATGCTGCATTATACAGTATTATGTTATGTTATCATAGGTTATGTTAAGTTATATTTAGATAGATAGATAGATAGATAGATAGATAGATAGATAGATAGATAGATATTACTGCTTGAAATGACTAATTTTTAATGTATTATTCATGTGTGACTGCAAAGCCCCATTTTCAACAGCCATTCCTTCAGTGTTCTAATGGTTAACTCCCTTAGCTTATCGTTAGTTTGTTATGTTTAAATGGGTTATTAGAGAAATCTTTGTAATTGCATTAGCACTGCTGAAACCTGTTATTCTGTTCATTTGGGTTGCAAGGACTGGCATTCTTAAAGTTCATTTTGGGGTTCAACAATGGCCAAAATTAAATTTATCAAGAAACTAATAAATAAATTTATACATTTTTTTTCTACAGAATGAAGACTATTGTTCCATGTGACAGTTGCCAAGAGACTGAAGACTTCATACTAGGGTGTCTTGAGAGAAGAGGACAAACTGGATTGCAGCAGAATAGATAAAAACGCAGACAGTCCAGATGCACAACTTACATAAGAGTAAGATATACTGTACTCTGCTACAGTCATAAGAAAAAGTATGTATTTTTTTTCTTTTTTTAACAAAGATAGTCACTGAAATGAAATATGACCACACCACAATGGCGGCAGCATGCCAACTCTATCCTAAAATAAAAAAAAAGGAATCATAAACTCAAAATTACCTAAAGAATTGATACAAAACCAAGAAGTAATAAAGATTCACAACAGTTACCTTTTCAACATCCTCGAATGGCTGTAAATAAAGAGAAGAGAACAGCATTAAGGGGACATTCAATATTTGACTTTTATCATTTGAATCTCATATTTGGTCCACCACGTGCACCGGGTCTGAATTCTCTTAAGATCTCACTCCAGCCATGCCAACATTAAAACCTCACATCTGCAGTACAATGGCTGATCTTATTTTGCTATTTTATTTCAGGTTTTTTATTCTGTTGTTCTGCATCTTTGCCAGCATAAGAAAGATATCAATCAGCTTATTCAGCATTCGAGGTACAAGCGTTGTTTCCTGCCCATTTGTTAACATAAGGCAGCCATGCACATGCAGTCTTGTCAGTGAAGCTCACCTCGGCACTCTCCTCCAGGCGATGTCTCTGGAGCCGCTCCACATCATCAATCTCATAGACTTTGATTTCAAAGGGTTCTTTCAGGGTCCCAGCTAGAGGTGGCAAGTCAACCCACTGGCCTGTCGTGCTTGGCTTCCTCCCCAGGGATGACGTGTCGGGCATGGGGGTGGGAATGAGGCGCCGTCGCTGGAGGCCTGAAAGAGGGTGAGAAAAGTGACAACTGAATCCCTTAAAAATGCCCAAGTCATAATATCCTCAAACATACACTATGTGCCATTTTTGTAATGCATATTAGCTGAAGTATGCAGTGTTGCCCAGGTATTTTTGTATAAGGTGTTAAAGTAAGAAAGCAAATATTGATGTGTTTTTAATAGGAATACTTCACCCAAAAATATTTTTTTTTATATGTTACCCCATGTACTTTGTAGCAGTGGTGGAGAAAAAAAAAATTATTTACATGCATTCTTGGAGAAAGTTTATAAATAAAGAGATTCTCATAAAATGGGATCCAATGGTGACCAATGCTGGACAATGGCAAATGTTGCAAAAAACATCCATGACATAATAAACAATAAATAGGAAACTCAAAGACTCATGAGAGGGACCTTTTGGCTTGAAGATCCACCTCTCCCCGTCATTAGCTGGTTAAGTGTCCTGTATTCAGTTCCAAAGGTTGTTTATATACCTGATGATAATTCAGGAAGGAATTATGTAACAACTTTTCAGCAAAACAGTTTTTGCTTTACATGTCTTGAGCTACCAACAAGTAACGCAAGGTTTTTTTTATTTTCCATAGATATTTTTTGCAGCATTTTTCATTATTGGTCAAAATTGGATCCCATTCTATAAGAATTTTTTTATGTTCTTTCTCTAAGAAAACAAAAGATTAAAAAATTCTTGACCAGCACTACAAAGTACATGTTGTAAGTAACATAAAAAATATATTTTTTGATGGAGTATTCCTTTAAAATTTGGCTCGTTTGTCATTGCTGGTTGTTCCATCCATCATCTGCATTACCTCACAATCTGTGTGTCTGCCCTCATTAATTTAGAATTTTTTCCTTTTGTGTCTAATTGGATTCCATTGCTTTACTAGCCCCTTGCTGTGTTGGCACCATGAACACTACTTCTTTGTATTTCATGGTTTCATTATTAAATATTTATTAAACTAGATGGCTTGTTGAATAACTGAACCATTGATATGGCCGGTGAGCTGAAAGTCATAAAACTGCTTAACTAATATGTAACACAAAATGTCGTGAACATCCATTTAGCTGTTTTTTGAGGTCTTTGTGGTGTTGGTTCTTCCATTACAACTCCTAATGGAAACCTTGAAACTCCATGATGGTGATGTTTTAAATTGTATGAACAATGATATAAATACAGCATTTTGTGACAAAGACAGGCATTTTTGAGTTATGTGTGATTTTTGTGTTGATCCCTGTCACACCATATTAAGTGTCATCATTTCTGTTGCATCACTGACATGCAGTATCACCTTCACTGTAGGTAGGGCATAACCTAAACAATATGCCAAATTCATTACCTGAGCTGATAATGCAGTTTTGGTTTTGCACCAAATAACAACCCCATTTCTCAACTGAACTTTTAAAAGACCTTAAAGTCCTTTCAAAATGTCATGAACGTCCACTCCGCTGTTTTGCAGTGATGCATTAAACACATAACCCATTACAACCACCCTTCCTGGTTACATTTTTAAAACATCATGTAGCCTCAATTTTAAGTTGGTTTAGTTTTATTATATATGCAAAATTTTTGAGCGACCACACACTGCTGTGTCTTCTTTTTAAAATGGCTGGATCTCATAATATTGGTGTGGGTGGTTTTTTTTTGCTCAAAAATGACATGTACAGTGGTGTGAAAAACTATTTGCCCCCTTCCTGATTTCTTATTCTTTTGCATGTTTGTCACACAAAATGTTTCTGATCATCAAACACATGTAACCATTAGTCAAATATAACACAAGTAAACACAAAATGCAGTTTTTAAATGATGGTTTTTATTATTTAGGGAGAAAAAAAAATCCAAACCTACATGGCCCTGTGTGAAAAAGTAATTGCCCCCTTGTTAAAAAATAACCTAACTGTGGTGTATCACACCTGAGTTCAATTTCCGTAGCCACCCCCAGGCCTGATTACTGCCACACCTGTTTCAATCAAGAAATCACTTAAATAGGAGCTGCCTGACACAGAGAAGTAGACCAAAAGCACCTCAAAAGCTAGACATCATGCCAAGATCCAAAGAAATTCAGGAACAAATGAGAACAGAAGTAATTGAGATCTATCAGTCTGGTAAAGGTTATAAAGCCATTTCTAAAGCTTTGGGACTCCAGCGAACCACAGTGAGAGCCATTATCCACAAATGGCAAAAACATGGAACAGTGGTGAACCTTCCCAGGAGTGGCCGGCCGACCAAAATTACCCCAAGAGCGCAGAGGCGACTCATCCGAGAGGTCACAAAAGACCCCAGGACAACGTCTAAAGAACTGCAGGCCTCACTTGCCTCAATTAAGGTCAGTGTTCACGACTCCACCATAAGAAAGAGACTGGGCAAAAACGGCCTGCATGGCAGATTTCCAAGACGCCAACCACTGTTAAGCAAAAAGAACATTAGGGCTCGTCTCAATTTTGCTAAGAAACATCTCAATGATTGCCAAGACTTTTGGGAAAATACCTTGTGGACTGATGAGACAAAAGTTGAACTTTTTGGAAGGCAAATGTCCCGTTACATCTGGCGTAAAAGGAACACAGCATTTCAGAAAAAGAACATCATACCAACAGTAAAATATGGTGGTGGTAGTGTGATGGTCTGGGGTTGTTTTGCTGCTTCAGGACCTGGAAGGCTTGCTGTGATAGATGGAACCATGAATTCTACTGTCTACCAAAAAATCCTGAAGGAGAATGTCCGGCCATCTGTTCGTCAACTCAAGCTGAATCGATCTTGGGTGCTGCAACAGGACAATGACCCAAAACACACCAGCAAATCCACCTCTGAATGGCTGAAGAAAAACAAAATGAAGACTTTGGAGTGGCCTAGTCAAAGTCCTGACCTGAATCCAATTGAGATGCTATGGCATGACCTTAAAAAGGCGGTTCATGCTAGAAAACCCTCAAATAAAGCTGAATTACAACAATTCTGCAAAGATGAGTGGGCCAAAATTCCTCCAGAGCGCTGTAAAAGACTCATTGCAAGTTATCGCAAACGCTTGATTGCAGTTATTGCTGCTAAGGGTGGCCCAACCAGTTATTAGGTTCAGGAGGCAATTACTTTTTCACACAGGGCCATGTGGGTTTGGATTTTTTTTTCTCCCTAAATAATAAAAACCATCATTTAAAAACTGCATTTTGTGTTTACTTGTGTTATATTTGACTAATGGTTAAATGTGTTTGATGATCAGAAACATTTTGTGTGACAAACATGCAAAAGAATAAGAAATCAGGAAGGGGGCAAATAGTTTTTCACACCACTGTATATATAAACTATTTTACAACGTGTGCAATCGCAAGATGCAGATCAATACTCCATAGCTCTCTTGGCTTATAAAAAAAATGTTGCGTATTTGGTAAGTTTGATGGCTTTTGATTACCGGCTATACCATGCCTCATTAACTCCAATGTAAAATGCCATTGCAAGCAAGATACTTTTTAAAAAAATTAACAGAAATCTTTGGACTTTGGAACACAATTTCACTTGGCAAATCCATATATACAATATTTGTGAACAAATAACTTTGACTTGCAAAATACTGATTTTATCCTTTAAACCCCCAATGAAATTTCTAAAATGCCATATAACCTATAATTGAATTTAGACTGATGGCAACCTACATACAAAGTTTTGTGAAAGCTGGTTGAGCCGTTTTTGTGACGTTGGCAAACAAACAGACTGACGAGACCCGAAGGTTGAAATGATGTCCTTAGTGTAGAAAATGGACAAACAACATCAAACTAAGTCAGAAATCTCAAAAGACAGACAGTGTCTTACAATTTAATTTACAGAGATAGCTCAATTCCTGGGAGCCAAACCTCTAGTTATTTTACAAACACACTTGCTACTGTACGAACAGCCATTTGTTTTGTGAACCCTGAGCAAACCCACGTGGATATGAGAAAAACATGGAAAATCCACTTAAAACAGGAGCAGGCTACCCTCTGAATCCAGGCCACTGGTGCTATGAGCCAATAGTGCCAACCCCACTCTGCCATATAGCATTCCATAATATAGGGTGGTCCAGATCTAATTATGCAATTTTCATTACGCTATAACTTATTAAGTTTATGATATAGAAAATCACCCAAAAAATCCCGGACCATCGAGAAGTGTGCGAACTGACGACATGAAGAATCGTCTTCGCACCGAACTGGAATCATCCCCGCATAAATCAAAGTCACCCAGACGATCTGGATCTGCATAATTAGATCTGGACCACCCTGTATATTAAAACAACTGCTTTAAATTTATTTCATGTTCGTGCAGGTGCTTAGTTGTAACTCCTTCATGTTTTCATATCATGTCATGTCATACTTGAGCTCATTTCAATTAGGAGCCATGAGCCTATACCAGTAGCACTGGGCACAGACCAGGAAACTGCCCTGGACTGGGTGCCTGTCTCATCATAATAATATTGAATTTAAATAACACTGAATTTGCAAAAAATTTAAATGCCAAGAACCTTAAAATATATAATTCAATTAAAATGGCTTGACTGGTAAGTTCAGATCCTGCACCAGCTCTGTCAAAGACCCATGTGCTGCTCTAATTAAACATGTCACAAAGAGAAGGACAGAGGTCTTAAATGGTCGTTTGGCACACACGCATTTACTGTTGATTCAGCATGTCTACACAACTGGGAAAGAAATTAAAGCAAAGTATAAAAGTAGAAAGCATGACGCACACCGCAAAAATACTGTGAGTAGAAAGTAATGAGCAGGATACTGCAACAGCGAGTAATCCAGACCAAAGCAATGGCAACACTGCATACAGAGCAAGTATAAGGAGGAGACCACCACGTCAGGATCAGGAGGGATCTGGGCTCAAGTGCAAGGGTGACATTTGCAAAGTATGTGACACGTGATTTACGTCTAATGTTGTTTTCTCAACCATAAATAGTAATCATTTTAAAATGTATATCACTAAAATAACCTAAGGACTAGCAGCAAAAACAGGAGTGTAGGATGATGTGCTTGTCAGTGTGTTGTGGTTAACAGCGCACTTCCCAAACCAGACAAGCTAATTTTTTGACGGGTGATAACCTTGCACACTAGAGTCCATAATATGAGGTTTATACAGTTTATAAGCCGGTCACTGTACGAACAGATGGTTTTGGGAGGTTTCATGCACTGATCAGTATGGCACCCTTACAGCCCCAAGAGGACGGTTTCAATGGCTGCCAGCCTGGCAGCATGTGGTGGCTGTTAGTATTGTTTCTGTAGTGGGAGCTGGATTCCTTCTTTGTGAAGTTCAATCATCATGTCATGCATTGAGGTCATGGCAAGAGAGAACAGTATTGAACATTGATCCATTACTTTTGTCCTACAACAGTAGTCTCATGACAAGAACAATGGCAGTCTGTACCATGTTGATCAAGTGTATAGTTAAGAATTTCTTTGCACTGTGTATTTGTGACAATAACTCTGACATTAACAGATGGAGACCAACTGTGCGACTACAAGTTCAGATTAGCTTACTGTTTCAAATTTGCTTAGAAAGCAGTTATCTCAACTTGTTTTTCTCTTTTACTTGTCTGTACAGGATTTGTTTCTATGTTAAGATGGATGAGAATGCAAATTCATCAGTGCATTTAAATGGGAGATTTTGAAATTTCTAAACTTTGTACAGTGTGCTTAATTCATGGTATATTGCAAGGAAAATTGAACCACCTCAACAAAATTCATTAAACAATACTAAAAATCAAGTGTGCCAAATTTCAATTAAATCAATCCACTGGGATTTGCGTTGTATCATGTGTACAGACAGAGATGGTGCTTATTGCATTATATGCAAACGTACCAAAAAAGGACTCCTAGGTGCACTTCCCTAATGAAGTGCAGGTCCCCTCACTAAATGAAGTTCCCCAGTGGGAAAAAAGATAAAGCATGGCCTGTAGTCTTCCCCTGTACAAATGGAAAATCTGCACAGATTTTGACAGAGAGAGGTTCAAACATTTAGAATTGCACACATTCATATTTATATCGTAGAGACAGGAGAGCTGCTGGACCTACTGAGTGGGTCAATCAGTGCAGAGAACTTCTACTTGAATCGGAAAGTGAAACTTCATTAGGTCATCATCTGTTCTTGTCTCTTTAGGACTTGAGGGGGCGGCAGAGGGAAACTGTAGTGGACCCACATGAAGCATCTTCAGGGCAAGCGGAGTCCTTTGATACAGACAGAGACTTCCACAATGCCAAAAAGATAAATAAGACATCAACTAAAATGTCAGACATGTGCCATGTGCTATCATTGTGATGATAGTTCACGCAAATAAATGATATTTAATGGTGATGCACCCAGTGCTTCTGTCCCCCAGTAAACCTAACCTAGATTAAGCAGGTTAGAGAATTTTCGATCGAATTTCACTGATGGCTCAGATACTCCCAGCCAGGAGAAAGAGGATGCCGATTTGGGATGATGAACAAATATTTCATTTTACAAACCTGAAGAGCCCCACTTACCATTCGATCTCTTCTTTGGCGATTTGGATGTTCTTGTACGGCCTGAGGACGACATGCCACTCTCACTCATGGAGTCGTGGGCTGATGAGGCACTGCCCGTGGCCTCACTGTCACGAATCATGCTTTCATAGCCGCTGCTGCCCCCACTATGGTAGAACAGGGCAGTCCGACCCATGGCGGGGGGCAGCTCGCCACTGAGAATGCTACTGTTGTCACTTCCATGGCCACTGCTGTACCGCTGTGGTCGCCTAGGGGCAGTGATTTTGCTGTACGGAGAAGGCAATATTGGAATGGGTGACTGGTCATCTCCTAGGTTCACTCCACTGTCATTCCCGCTGTCTGAATCTCCAGACCCTCTAAATGATCCTACTTTTCCAGAGCTTCCAGAAGCCAGTTCAGTCACTCGGCTATTGGCTGCACGGATGGCTTGCTTTGTGCCCATGATTGTGCCCCTGCCAGGCTTGCCATTAACCCCAGGAACTGATCGAGCTGGAGCTTTACCACTAGGAGGTAAGTTGGCACCTCGTGCTGTTGGTGAGGTCAGGGACTTGGTGGAAGAACTCAGAGGTTTGGAACTACTGGCTGACAAGCTACGGGCTTTGCTTCCATTACCATTGACCACCTTGGGGTTCACATTGCCTTTCACTTGACCTGTTTTGACCAGAGGTCCAGGGGCAATACAGGAAGGTGGAGAGGTAGGAGCTGGTGGCACTCCAAGTCTTGGCACAGATCGACCTGCTTTGCCGTTATGCCCCAGACTGGCACCACTATTCTCTCTAGAAAGGCTAGCTTTGGACCCAACGGATGTCAAGCTGTCACACCTCTCAAGTGACATCTGGCTGCCATAACACTGGCCTGACTCGGACCTAGTGGGTCGAGCCTTCAGGCTGCCAGTCATTTTTGTTGACCCGTGGTCAATCTTCAAGCTTGAGGATTTGTGGTAGCTCAGCTCGGCCTTTGACCGCACATCTAGTTCATCTTCAGACACCGCTACTTGTCTGGGGGGCATGGAGGACTTTCCTGCATCTGGACCCACAGATTTTAAGGCACTGGGCGGCAGCAAAACCCGGTTCTTTTGATCCAGGCTGGATTTACGGATTGGTGGTGCCGGAGGGGAGATGCCACCGGGCTTTGGGATTAAAGTAGCTTTCTGCACAGTTGCCTTTTTTCCCAAGGAAGAGTATCTGAGGTTCCCATTCAGCCCATCCTGGCATCCCTTGAACTCAGTGGATGATGGATTGGGAATAACAGGAACGGTGCCAAGTGTGGTAGCGCCTCTCTTCAGCTGTGGCATTTTGCTTGGCACCTCAGATTTTTTATTACTTGATTTCTCACAGCCATCCACAACCCTTTGGGATGAGGAACACAGTTGCATCTTAGAAGTGGCACGTGGCACAGCACCACCACCGTTGTTGTTTAGAGCCATTTTTTTTGCCGGCAGGCTTGTGCCACTTCTGTAGAGTTTGCCAGCTATGGCAGAGTCAAAGCTTTTGGCTTCTGGGTTCTGGTCCATACGCATTAACCAGGGATCATCTTGCAGGTCATGGCAGTTCTGAGCGCTGCTGCTGTTATGAGGGGAAACTGAGGTAGATTTCATTTTCCTGGGAAGACTGGAATGAACAGCTTGATGGAGCGGGCTGGTCTGGGACAAGCCAAGGTTGGTGGCTTTCTCTAAGGAGCAGGCAGAGGCTTTACCCGACCTAGCAGCCACTTTGGTAGATTCCGGAGTTGATGGGCACTTGGTGGCATTCAAGGAGAGCTTGCTGGAAGTGGCACTGTCACCGTTAAATTCCGAGAAGCAAAACCCACTGTCGTCCATGGAACATTTTGCAATTTGAGGAGACAACACATCCCCGTGCAGCATGCCAAGAGAGTCCAAACAGAAGGCACCTTCTGGTTCCATGCCACCTGATTGTGTGGCCATAGTGTTGCATGACTGGGCACTGCTACCGTCCAGGGAGCACACGCTTACTTCACTCAGCCAGGAGCTAATGGAAGAGCGCCTGCTGCAGGAAGAGATCAGGGCTTCTTGGGGAAATGAGGACACCATATCTACGTTGGCGCCACATTTCTCCATTTGTGAGGTATAAGCATCAAACTCGTCGTTAATGCTGCTGATGATGCTGACAGGCCGGGAGCCGGATGCCAGGGCCTGAAGCGAGCAGTCACTGTTGAAGCTGATTATGCTGGACGGACGACCTCTGTTCAGCACCCCTCCAATGGACAGCTCCTCCACTACAGTGAACACCAGCTCGTCCTCACCATTCAGCTCCACGGGCTGCTGCAGAGTCACGGTAGTCGTCAAGATGTCTGGATTGAAACATTTATTCCTTAAGGTGGACCGCAGGTGGCTTATTTCCACAGGACTCCTGCTCATGGGATGTCTGCTGCTGAGGACTGGGCTGCACCGCGGTTCTGGTATTTTTCCAGTCTGGTGGCTCATCCCCACCGGTGGAGTCCTGGTGATGCTGACCCCATCAAACTCTAGACCATCCTTTAGCTGAGGTGGTGGTGGGGCAGGTTTGGGAAGGGGTCTCCTACTGTAGGCCTTTTCTCTGACGACAGGCTCGCACGTGTGATCCACAGTTTTATATGTTGTGCCTTTTGGCAGGCCACCACAAACGGTCAACTTCTCCCCATCAGCGTGTGTCCTTGTGTTCTGCTCAAATGACCCCCCATCTCCTACAGATTGGGCCGCCAAGCAGCTGGAATGTTCAGGCTTGGGCTTGATAGGAGAGTTACTGGCTGGAGAGTGGGGGAGCCTCTTCAGGGAAAGACCTTCCTGCACACTAGTCCGTAAATAGGGGTCAGCCCCTTCCTTTGACGATTTGAAAGGCACGCCATCAGTTCTAGGATAACCCGAGCTTCCCTCAGCCGTGAAGGAGGAAGGCTCCTCACTGCCATCGATGCAATCCAGCCGTTCCTGTAACTCGGCAAATGTGTTACATTTGAAATGATCTCGGTCAAAACTCCTGGGGGCTCCAGCAGGGCTCTCCTTGACCCGCTTTCGGTTGAGTGAAGGGATGATGGGGACAAATTCTGGTGGGCCTTCATTGTCAGTGAGCTCTCGGTCAGACAGGGCTGCTCCCCCAGGCCCAACGTAGATCACGGTATCACAGGACTGCTCGCTGCTCGAGGAGTAGTCAGGATCACTCGAAATGCTCAGGACAGGCATGTCGGGGTCCAGGGCAACAGTGCGAGGATGGAACGGCCGCAAATGGGGTGGACGGCGAGATCGACCTTCTTCACAGGAACTCTCTCCACCTGAGGAACTGGAGGCGTACTAGAGAAAACAGAGAGGAATAATAAAAGATATTAGAACTGGCCACGATACAGAGACAGAGTGAAAATGAAAGACGGAAGGTGAGGGGAATGCTCTGAGGCAATGGATAAACAATTATGGAGTTAGACCTAAGGGGGCAGTGGGGTTTTGCTTGTACTTTATGATGTGTATTTATGGTGCTCTCTCTTTGTTCATCCTTTCTCTTGTACTTTTTTTAAATAATGGGACAACTTTTGATGTTTTTGGCATTCTTGTCATCAGTCTGGGTTTGGAGAGTCACTACAGTCACCCCTCCCCATTACAACAGACTGCAAGAATGCAACCCCAAATGGCAAAGAGCTAGCTAAATCACTCACCTTGGATTTTTTCTTTCTCATTCGATGGATTCGAGATGCAAGCTGGATGGTGGTGAGGGTCTCTGCATAGTTGACTGGCAAGTCAGAGATGTGGGCGATCATGGTCGTCCTACAGTTGATGTTCCCCAGGGATTCTCTCAGGAGCATCGTCAGCTTGCTGTCCCTAAAAGGTGCAAGGTTTGAAAAACAGACCAATGAAAACTTGTCCCATTACAGAATAAATGTGATTAAAACCAATGGGAGAAAAATGTGAGCTGTGAGGAAGGAGGACTTTAAAGTGGAGAAGCAGAAGATGTGTGCAACCCCACCAAACTTACAAAGTCCTTTCTTGATGAGGCCTGCCACCTTGTGCTTTTATAATGAAGTTCTTGAACACTAAATGATTCCCTTCAATGAACTCTTTGCATTTTATGTGTACTTTGTATGGTTGGGCTGTAGTTTGTTGTTATGTATTTCTGTTTAATTATATTTCATGTTGTTTTGTATTGTGATATTTGATGTTATGCTGTGTTATGACGTCATTTTAGGTCACATTGTGTTATGTTACAATATGCTATTTTAAGTTATGTTACAATATCATATGTGCTGTTAAGATGTATTTTGTTATGGTGTTATGTATTTGTGTTCTGTTATGATATTTCATGTTGTGTTATGTGGTTATGTTGTGATGCGTTATATTTGTTATGCTATGATACTTCATGTTATGCTGTGTTATGCCACATTGTGCTGTGTTGTTGCTAAGATGAATTTATGAAACTTTGTTATACTACAATTGCATATGTTACATTGTGTTATACTGTTATGACTTATGTTACCTTGCATTATGTTGTGTTACATTGTGCTATGTTGTTATGTAATGTTATGTGATGTTGCATGATATGTTACATTGTGTTATAATATTCTGCGGTGATCTGGTGTCCTGCCCAGGGTTTGTTTCCTGCCTTGCACCCTGTGTTGGCTGGGATTGGCTCCAGCAGACCCACGTGACCCTGTAGTTGGGATATAGTGGGTTGGATAATGGATGGATGGATGGATGTTATAATATTTTATTTTTCATTATTACATGTTATATTGTTATGTTTCATTATGACTTCCTGATGTATGTTACCTTCTGTTATATTGTAATGTTGTGCTATACTGTTCAATGTTGTTATGTTATATTGCATTACAATATGTTACTTGCGTTAAGTTGTGATGTTGTGTAAAATTGTGCTATGTTGTTATGTTATGTTTTGTTATGTCACTGAATAGCCATGAAGAAAACATTTACAGAACTAAAACTAACACAAATTCCAGGAGCATTCAATCTCCTGACCGTCTTCTAGAGCTTTTATGGAAAGGCAGTTCCAAAGCCTCATGAAGCCAGTCAGGTGAATAATGACTTACTTGTATGGGACGTGTTTGGCACCGTTGGCCAGAGCAAGTACCACATTGCCCAGGGCAGTCAAGGACAGACACAGGCCTCCTCCTCCGTCTCTACTCTTGCTCAGGACTTTCTCGCAGCTTCCCAGATCAATGAGGTGCAAGCGGCTCCGCCCACCCGACACTGCAGGAACACACAAAAGAGTGTTTGATGAGAGCTCTGACTCAGGTCATAGCTGAAATGTGAAGTCAGTGATGTCTCCTGGTGTATCAGGAGTAGTATAGGAGGACGAGCTTGCTCATTATATGCAGACACCTTAAAAAATGGAGCTCAGTGCTATCAATAGAGAATAACATCCTAACACACTTTACAAGCACAAATCCTGTAAAGTCGAGTACAAGGTGTCAGTACAGTGAATTAAATATATTTTTACAATGGTGTTTTAACAGGTTAAGGAAACCCACACAGACACAAGGAGAACATGCAGACTCCACACAGGGAGCACCCAGGACTTATATAACCCAGCCCTCTTGCTGTGATACCACTGTGTCACCATGCCATGTGTTATATGCTTCATAAATCAACTTCAGGCAGGCTAGGTGATTTCTTCAGAGTCACACTGTGAGTTAGTCACTGAACCAGCATCTTTGGGATTTCAAATCCAGTGCCCTATTCACTGTACCACACTGTCTGCCTGTTTAATCTTGCATTGACACGAATATGTATTTAAAAGACAACATAATCTTTGCCTGATGCTTCTGAACTGCCAAGCAAGCCATGCTCTCAGAATCTGAACATTCATTAGATAGGAAGGCAGGAGGAAGTGCACTCTCATTACAGAGAGAGGGTGTCGCCAGGGCCAATGACACATGAAACACTATTCC
Organism: Polypterus bichir lapradei; assembly: GCA_026402145.1. NCBI lineage: Eukaryota > Metazoa > Chordata > Cladistia > Polypteriformes > Polypteridae > Polypterus > Polypterus bichir. Next base: position 16,136,836 of record JANRMT010062797.1, on the reverse strand, counting down.
TGTTCTCCCATCTGCATCCAGAAAAAAATGGAACATCTGACATCTAAACCTATTCAGAAGAGAAAGCAGGCAGAAAGTGTGAGGTTACATTCCAAAAGGTCTCGGCCTCAAATTCAGTCAAGCTGACAGACCTTCCAAGTAAGTGGGCTCCAGACTTATTAGTCATTGGCGGTTATTCAGTTGACAAATGCAGGAAGGGATGCTGTTGGAGTTTAATATTAATGCTGGGCTAAGTGTACCGATTTCTCAAATGGCGAGTGACAGCGGTGTCTTATTAATGCTTGTTGTATTAAATGGTGGGGGTGGGGGGGAAGTTGCCATGAAAAATGGTTGTAATTTGGACAAATGATGAATGTCTCAAAAGAGAGACAACCATGGTGGGCAACCTATGCCAAGAAACACTGTCAGAAGAAGTAACTTCCTGAATGGTGCCTTAATAAGGACCCTGCTTTTTTAATGTTATAGCCAGATTGGGAGATGAAGGAGGGGCTGACTGTGCCCACTGAAACATGGGGAAGTATACCTGGGGACCTTCACTCTGACTTCTCCTGGATCCATTATTGTACAGTAGTCCACTAGAAAGCTCATCTGAAAGCCACTTACATGCACAACTCAAATTTTGACAAAAAATTTTAAACACAGGTCACATCTTCAAAACAAAAGCAATTACAATGTCACGCTCAGGACAAAATAAAGCTGAGAAGACTTGTCTTAAATGAAGCACTACATAGCATTATACAGTATAAATCAGTGAGATTTTTCTGGGTTAGGTACATGTATGATTGTTATTAATTCATCCATTATTTTTAATAATGTAACTTGAGGCCAGACAGGTCGAGTGACTTGCTCAACATCAAACAGATTGATTGTGGTTAAGACTTTGGACCTCAGACCCAGAGGTTCAAATCCCACAACTGGCACTATGTGTCCATAAGAATGTCACTTTGCCTGCCAGTGCTCCAATTGGAAAAACAAAAGAAATGTAACCAATTGTATTTCAAATGTTGTAAGTTGCCTTGAATAAAGCCAAATAATAAATAAGTCAAGCAATAAAGCTGCAGCCTTACCCATTATACCACACTGCTCTCCAAACAGAAAATTAAAAATCTGGGAATCAGCAAGTGGTGATGATCTAGTGTTTTGTAACCTACAACCAGTTCCCCCTGTCCGCACCCCCAGGGCACATTTGCCAAACACCACATAAAACACACAACTGATCAATACAAATGCTTTTAAGTGTTCTGGCAGGACTCCCAGACTGAGCCATCGTTAAGTCATCTAGAATGCAGCAGCCCGACTGGATTGCAACCTTCCATCACGTTTGTATGTTCCGCTCCACTACATAACAGCTGCAGCCTGCTTTTGATGTCTAAACCCTTTAATTAGTTTAGTAGGCCAGGCAGCAAATCCAACTTTTATATATTACCTTTACAAATATATCTAGTGGTTTTCTAAACTCGTTTTTCTACAAGGTCAGAGGGAGTCAGTGCCTACCCAAACTAACTAGCTCTTGATGGGATGTCTGTCCAAAGCAGGGCACACTCATGTGCATGCCCACCCTCACTCATCCATTTAGAGTCACAGTAAAGCTGGGATGTGAAAAGAAAAAACAGAGTATCCCAAGAAAACATCAGAAACATACAGGGAGGACTTGCAACCTCCACATGGATGGTAATCGGGCCGTTTTTTGAATTCTGGTCCCTGGAGCTGTGGGGCAATAATGTTTTAAATGTGTTTTTTTTTTTTTTTTTAATGTTTTCTTGTTTTTCCAACATTTAATGGAAAGTCAATATGTGTAACACAGGTTTTTGAAGGAGCATTTATTTTTAGGTTGGAAATTATTTCAAGAGGGTTGCATTTTTTTATGCCATTGTTGCTTTTCCTGCTGGCACTGTGCATTTCCTAGTCATCTGGATATACTGTACCATTACTTTTGAACTGGTGTGTGCTCTGCGATTTTGCTTGCCTGTTTCAATTTCAGGCACAACTTCTAACTAAAACCAACATCACATTACATGATTTCTAGTTGGAAAGCAAGTCAAATCTCAGCACCTGATGTCAATTTATAATACTAGTATTCACTGGGGATGTTAAATTACTAGACTACGTAAAGACTTTCCACCACACTTTGACACTTCCAAAGTATCAACAGCTTGCTCTTTTTTCAGATAGCCACTAATGTGCTGTATGATGCATTCCAGATACGGTGAATTCAGGCACAGTCTCTGCTCTTTTGTCTTTTTTCCATTCTATCATGGTACATAAAACACACAACATCATATATATGAGCTTCACTTCTGTTGGTGAGTTTCAAAAAACATCCATTCCTTATCCCTCTTTGTTGCATTATATGCATATTTCTGGTAGAGCACTCACTGGTTATCAACTCTCGTGTGCTCTCTTTATGACTTATATTTGATTTTGTTGGTTCGAGCTTTGGACTGAGTCACAGAGCATGTCACTTTACAGGACCAGCTTCACGGGAGTACACTGATGACTGTCTCTGACTCCCTCTGATTATGACTACGACTAAAAATCTCTGGAAAGGTTGTGTTACATGACAGGGTCTTAAGATGCAGCACACATTTCCACCTTGAAGAGCAGAGGTGAAATCACTAGGACACTAATGCTGAATGGTTAGTTTACTTTATCAGTAACACATATTTCCCCAACCCCCCCAATTCTAAAATCATCATGCTTTTCTAGGCTTTCTTCACCACCCCCACTTGACGTCTCAGCAGTTAAGCCTATGCCCAGTTTACCTCCACACTCAATACTGACAGGGGATACTCTTTAAAACCGGCTCCCCATAATCCTCGGATTACTTTCAGCACCATGGAGAGGTGTTGTGACAAGACAGATGCCCCTGCACAGCCAGTGTCACTAAATAACAGGACTATGGATGGAAGGATAAATGGATTACAGAGACATTAAAATGGCTATTTGACTACTAAATCACAGGAGAATAAATGGATGGACAGAAGGATTGTGGGAAAAGGGACTAAAGTAAAAGATTAGGGTACAGTGGGAATTTAAATGCAACTGTGTAACTGTAGAAATGTTAATTTGAGTAACTGATTGTGGTATTGTGGGTATATATAACTGAACAGTGGATGGATGGATGGATGGATGGATAGACTGGAGAGCTATGGGAGCACAGAAGTAAACATATCACAAGGGTACTGTAATAATTTTAATGTAATTATAATGGGTAAATTGAGGAGGGATGGATGTCAAAACTGGAGAAACATTAAAGTGACTATTTGATCAGGACACTGGGAGAACATTAATGCAACTAAATAACAGGAGGATTAATTGATGGAGAGGAGACTTGTGGGGAGAAAAGGATCAACTGAATGCCTGGGACATTATGGGAATTTAAATGCAGCTGTATAACTAGAGAATTTCTGAATGGAGAGATGAACTGTGAAAATGTAATTGATTAGGACATTATGGGAATATTAATGCAATATATGACTGATGGGTGGATGTAAAGATGGAAGGAAGAATATGGGAATTTCATGCAACTGTATAACTAGACAGGAATTTTCAAGTTCTGCTGCTGTAGATTTTTCATTCCAACCAATATCGCAGTCATTGAGCCATTTTTACCTTCAATTAATCTCATTGTTAGTTTGGCAACCTGTTTTCCTTCTCTTATGTTGTATTCAGAAAAATGCAGTAGTGTGAAATTCACCATTTTCCATAGTGTTAAATGCTTAACTTTTCTTTTTAATTTACTCTTTTTCTCTGTGGAGTTGGCTCTCTTAATTGTATATGAATTTTGACAATTAATGATTAGACACAGATGCAAACAAGTACAGGACAGCAGCTACTTCAGTGTTAGCCACTTAATGGCTTAAATAATCTGAACATTATTAAAGAACAAAATATTAAACATCAAGATAAAAAGAACAAATTCATCCCAGTCTAACACATACATGTCTGTTTCACCCAGTTATCATATAGCACTATCAATTTAAACATAATAAATGGGAAATGACAGCCTGCTAAAAGAAATAATTTGGGATGAAAACCTTTAGCCACAAGGGGTTCCAGGACTGAACTTGAAATTCTCTGAATTACAGAATGAATGGTTGGATGGAAAGATAAAAGGACTCTAGCAAGACAGGATCTACCAGAAGACTAGGGCACTGTGGGAACTATAATGCAACTGTATGGCTAGAAAATGGATGAAGGAGCACACTGTGGAAATGTTCAGATAATTATCTGCTTGGGGCATTGTTGGAATCATAAGGCAACAGGCAAGTGATGGATGAATGTACAAAAATATGGGCAGAATAACATTAATACGATATGCAACTCATGGGTGGATGTACAGATAGATGGGTGGAAGAAAACTGATGCAATTTATTGCTGAAGGATGTATCAACAAAATAATGCTAATGCAATATACAACTGATGGATGGACAGATGTATGGATGGCCACAAAGATTTCATTTCAGTTTACCCTGCTGCATTAAAAGGAGACTCTCAGCTGGCCTGCATGTGCTTGTGCGCATTAGTATGCCCTGTGGTGATCTGGCATCATATCTTGGGGTGGCTCCTGTATTCCATCCATAGCTCCCTCAGTCAATCACATTAACCGAGATGCTGCAATGATTTCATTCCATAAAGTAACTTTTCAAAAGCATGGATTTCTTTTGGAGCAGGGCTCCTAAAAGCTGGGCCCAGTGCTACAGTTCATTAATTGTATTTAGTTGAAGGACTTCCCTTTCACAGCTGATGTTGTAATCATTTACTCCTGTGTTAGGCAGTTCAGTTAAATACACCTCTGAGTAAAGCCACAGTTATTTTATTCAGCCTGCTATATCTCTCCACTTGCTGCCCCGCTGGCACCGCCCATAGCATTGCCACCTCACAGTGCCTTAGCTTCAAGTTCAATTCCAGGTTTCACTGCATTCAGAGCAGCAGCTCATTCAAACATGAAAGACATGTTAATGTAGTGGCAGCTGCCATGGAATGTCCTGGCATCCCTGTTTGAGGTGGTCTTACATTTTCATCTGTGACCACAGAAAGAGAATGATAGATCTAAGCTCAGGTGCCTTTACATTAATTTATCATTAAGGGTGCAAGTGCTGCCTTCATAATTGAAAACCACCATCACTGGACAGCACCTGAGGTCAAAAGTGGAAGTCACTCATAGTGAAGAACCTGAAATAAGCAAAACACAAACAAAAAGCCCAAAGTGATGCACTCACTTCCTCCCTTTCCACTCTTCTCCATGCGATACTGGTAGATGTGCAGGGTGAAGAGCATGTGTGAATTCCTCCTGTCCTCCTCTTCGCAGTCAACCCTGCTGGTGCTCCTGGCAGCTACCGCGGCATCCAGGAAGAGGGCGGCCTTCTCGGCGGTGGGGGCCCTCAGCTCGCTTTGATTCTGAAGCTAAGTATGGATAGAGAGAAAGAGAGAGAGACAGGGGAAGAGTCATTTTGCTAATTGGGCCCAGGCACACATTTCCTGCCCATTAGATTAGGTCTCCTGGGCAATCTAAGAAACAAATATGCACACAGAGGGAGAGGGATTAACAAAGGTAATGGAAAAGCGCGGGCACAGAGAGACGTCTTGGGCTGTTAAAATGCAAGAGGAATATACAGCAGCTTGAAAGACTCCCACCCTCTCCATCCTGCTCACCTCTCCGCACCCTAGGACCAGTGGGGGGGGGTCGGGGGGGCCATTGTAATGTTAGCATGTGTATAATTACTCGTACTACAAAGCCAGGGATCTGCTGGAGACGAGCAAAACACTCCAACTTCTTTGTGTGCACAAGGACACACATCTTGCATCTCAATAAGGGCTTTGCACACGGTGGGGTGCCGCTCAGTGTCAAAGGGGAAGGCAGGCCGGGGGATGGGGAGATAATGGGGGAGTGGTCGGCTGAAGGCAAAAAAACAAAGCTGGTTGTCCTTGAAAGTGAAAAAAAAACAGCAAAACTTAAAACACTGCCAACACCAGAAAATGGGCATCCCTGGTACAAAATTATGAGTCATTCCATGCGACGTGATCAGGTGAGTCACACACAAGGACAAATGGGCTAATATCACCCAATCCATTCCTGAAGTCCTGAGTCATTCCTGAAGGATTTCCATTTAGGCAGTGAGGCTTAGTGAGGCTTTGACTGGGCTTGACGAGGTTCTGGGTTCAATTCCCATATGCAGCTCACTTAATCTGCCTGTGATTACATTGGGAAAAAAAACAGCAGTGTCCAACAAAAAGGTTTCTCCCACATGAAATTGTGATTCTAGTCTAGAAAATACTGAAGGGCAATGCATGTATAAAATACATAATCATCATCTCTGTTGAGCAATACCTGCTGAAACAATTTTAATAAAAGTCAAAAGGCCTTCAACCATTTAACAAGAATAACAACTGCCAAGTTTCATCAGGTTCAAACAATTCATTTTAGAATTGTTGCATCAACGGACTCTCAAGTAGACACTCAGACAGAAAGACACCAACTCAAAACTTTCAGGAATACCTAAAACAAAGCAGTCCCTCAAAAGATTAAAGCTAAATTTTGACCCCTGTCATTTTATATACAGTATGTATGTATACAGGGTGTTCCAGATCTAATTATGCAGATCCAGATCATTTGGATGACTTTGATTTATGCAGGGACGATTCCAGTTTGGCGCGAAGACGATTCTTCATGTCGTCAATTCGCACACTTCTCAATGGTCTGGGATTTTTCGGGTGATTTTCTATGTAATAAACATAGTAAGTTATAGTGTAATGAAAATTGCATAATTCGATCTGGACCACCCTATATATACACATATCTAATATAGACCAATCAGCCACAGTATTAAAACCAATTACCTAACACTGCCTAGGTCCCTCTCATGTCACAAAAAACAGTTCTGATCCATTGAGGCATGGACTCCACAAGACCTTTGAAGGTGTCTTATGGTATCTGACAGTCGTCTAGCCTTCACAATTTGGCCTTTGTAAAAATCGCTCAGAACTTTATGCTTGGCCATTTTTCCTATAATGCAAAGTTTACTGACCCCTTCACTCACTTAACAACAAAAACACGGTTTCCTGTTTAGTTAAAAAGTTGAAATTTGGCAGGATAGTACATCTAGGGCACTAGGTATCTCTTTAGAAAAGGACACTTTGATATATCATAATTTAGGGGTAAATCCCCAAAAGGAAAAACTAAATGCCCAAAACCTCAAAAATGCTTTGACTAATTTGATTGAAATTTGGAGACTTTATAGAAAAATGAAAATGATCCAAAATGTTTTTTTTTTAAATTTGTTGATAATAATACTGTACTGAGTACACTCTAACAAAGTGTCACACATTGCTGTGAGAAGCCCGAAGACAAAAAGGAGTGGCCTCTTTGCAGTATTCCAGAGTATGCAAATAAAGGTCTCCAGTAGAACTGACAAGCAATACAGACAAACAGCACCACTGACTAATAGGGTGGACTGACGAGTGAAGAAGGGGAGGGAAAAGAAAAGGTCTGGCAAAAAACTTGTTTCCACACACTATGCCTGTTTCAGGTTGTATATTGGTTTTGATCAATTAAAATGGAATCCCTTTTCAATGATAACATACCAATTCCACTTCATTTAGTATGTGTAAAAGTGGACATTGTATACTCAGCAAAAAAAGAAACGTCCCTTTTTCAGGACTGTGTATTTCAACAATAATGTTTTAAAAATCCAAATAACTTTACAGATCTTCATTGTAAATTGTTTAAACAATGTTTTCCATGCATGTTCAATTAACCATAATCAATTAATTAACATGCACCTGTGAAATGGTCGTTAAGACCTTAACAGCTTACAGAAAGTAAGCATTTAAGGTCACAGTTCTAAAAACGCAGGACACTAAAGAGACTTGTCTACCGACTGTGAAAAACACCCAAAGAAAGATGCCCAGGGTCCCTGCTCATCTGCGTGAACGTGCATTAGGCATGCTGCAGGGAGGCATGAGGACTGCTGATGTGGCTAGGGCAATAAATTGCCATGTCCACACTGTGAGACGCCTAAGACAGCGCTACAGGGAGACAGGAAGGACAGCTGATCATCCTCGCAGTGGAAGACCACGTTTAACAACACCTGCACAGGATCGGTACATCCGAATATCACACCTGCATGACAGGTATAGGATGGCCACAACAACTGCCCGAGTCACACCAGGAACACACAATCCCTCCATCAGTGCTCAGACTGTCCGCAATAGGCTGAGAGAGGCTGGACTGAGGGCTTGCAGGCCTGTTGTAAGGCAGGTCCTTACCAGACATCATCAGCAACAACGCCGCCTATGGGCACAAACCCACCTTCGCTGGACCAGACAGGAGTGGCAAAAAGTGTGTGAGTTTCTGCATGACAGCAATGTCAGTGTTCTGCCATGGCCAGCGAAGAGCCCAGATCTCAATCTCATTGAGCACGTCTGGGACCTGTTGGATCGCAGGGTGAGGACTAGGGCCATTCCCCCCAGAAATGTCCAGGAATTTGCAGGTGCCTTGGTGGAAGAGTGGGGTAACATCTCACAGCAAGAACTGACAAATCTGGTCCAGTCCATGAGGAGGAGATGCACTGCAGTACTTCAAGCAGCTGGTGGCCACACCAGATACTGACTGGTACTTTTGATTTTGAGCCTCCCTTCATTCAGGGACACATTGTGAAACATTTTTAGTTTATGTCTTATGGTGTTGACTCTTTTAGTGTTCATACAAATATTTACACATTAAGTCTACTGAAAGTAAAAACAGTTGAAAGTATATATATTTTATTGTCGTTCATTGTGTGAATATGGTACTGATGTATTATTATGTTATATAATAATAAAATCATTATATTATGTATTATGTTTGGAAATTTGGCATCAAACTGTCCAATATGTAGTGAGAGACTGGGAGCAATACCAAGTTTTCAAATGTAATACTAATGGCAACAATTATGATAATGGTGTAATGTACAGCATATAAATGATCAGACATGTGAGTCTAGTGAGTGTCTTCTCTGGAAGAAGGAATCTCAGGAGGAGGACATTCAGGGTTGAAGAGTCACTAACTTGCCTTTGATTTCTACCATTTGACTAAAGGAGGACTCATGAAGACAAAGAGGCAGCACTTCATCTTAAAGCCATGCTATTCTGGGACAATAATATAAAAGAAGCCCTGCCTCTGAAAGTTGTGGTTCATTTGGGAACAATGTTCTTTTTTGAAAAGGACTCTTAAAAGCACAACTTTAGAAGCCAACCCTATTAAAGGCAGAATACCTTTTTCCTATAATATTTCTTGATCAACACCCAAACTTGCTTTATATACACACACACACAAACACACCCTGTGATGAATTGGTGCCCTGTCCATTAATTGTCCTGCCTTGCATTCATTGCTTGCTGGGATATGCTCCAACTTCCTTATGATCCTGCGGATTTGGAATATGGATGAATAGGTGAGTATTTATATGCCTATTAGGGTTGTCAAAACAAAAAGTGACAGATTTGAGTTCTCTACAAAGCTAGTTTTATTCTTTACGGTATTTATAACTAACACATTGTAATAAAAATAAAAAACATTTAGAGGTCATTCCACTTGGCTGTTTTTATATCATTTGAACTGAACAGCAGACAACTGTTCCACATTTGTAGGTGTGCGTCATTCACTACCACCATGTGTGCACTGATTTTGGTGGTTTCTTGAGAAACGAGTGAGACCTTTCTTTACCTTTTTCTATAAGGACTTCAAAGAAAGACGCTGTTCCTTCTGTTACCAGATCCTCCTGCTTCAGCTGTTCAGATTCATTTGTGAGCTTAAGATGTCAAGGAATGTCTAGTAATGGTGGCCACTGCAGGCTTTGCACCAATCATTTTCTTTACTTCTGCTGAGACTGTCTTTAAAAATGGCTAAAATTGAAACCTTTACTTACTGCTAGAATGTTCTTGAAATTCCCAATACTAAAATTTCCTGTAAAGTTCCACTTATTACTAGAATGTACCGAGAACTCTACCTTAGAATCAGAATGTTGACTCTTTCATTTTTTTATTGTTTATTAATCACTTAGCCAGTTTAGAATCCCATAGGAGATTACATGACCAAACAAATAAAATGATCAGAATGGAGCAACCTCTAAATATGTTTCACAATCAGGCTGAAAGTTCACAGGTAAGCAAGCTATTCCTAATGGGCAAAAATAAGCCTTGTGGAGAAAACATACATCAACTCTATGCATTGGTGTATGGATCACCATAATATATATGCCTTTAATAGAGTTGGCTATACACACATACACAGTACATATACACATGCAGTACACAGTAAATCTGTTATTGTTCTCTTTCCTTTTCTGCAATTTGCATTAAGTTCAGCCTCTGAGATGCCATCATAAATCGGGAAGTGCATCAACAAACTCAAAACTCCCCATTTGTAGAAAGAGAAAAGACCTTTCCTTTATGATTTACAATCCTTTAAGCTTGGAAGAAACAAAATCTCATTTAAGCTATGTAAGAAAACAGTTATTTTTAAATATGTTATTAAAAATGTGAACCCATGTGCTTCCGAGTAGTAAATTGCTGCTTGAAAGACAATTAATGTGAAACTGATCGGTTAAGGTGAATGGCTGTCCAGTAACAACTCAATGTGCTTCTGACCACAAATACATATACTGTCCCTTCAGGGGTCTGAGTGTGGGGATTCATGAGAGAAGGAGTTCAAGGTGACACAGGAGGCTAACAGCACGCTGTTCTTATCTGCAGGAGAGGAGACATTGGCCAATCACAATAGCCATAAAGCTTTCAAGCCCTGCCTCTCCCCATCCCAGTGATATTTAAATGGCAACCCAACAAACTACCATTGTCATTTGGACCACCCAGAAAAGCAGACGCATGTCGTTCCACTGAACTGCCAAGAAGAGAAGAAACGTCACAAGACAAAGGGTTCTTTTTGCTCCCCTTTCCTTTTCATTTTCAGAACGAATAAATGCTGCTGCTTGTAGCATCCCAAGCCTTTAAGCAAATTTGTTGTTGTTTATTTTACGAGCTACTAGTAAATTTTATTTAGGACTATATCATACAGACGTATTTTCAACAGCAGTGGTGTCCAAAAATGATGGAGCACCCTCTAAAAGAATACAGGTAGCTAATAAATAGATGTGGGAGCCTGAAGTTTAAACAGGACTATTGTGAATTTGGGGAGCAGTGAGCCTAGATGTCACTACGGGGTAGCAAAATGTAGAGGATATAATGTGAGGTGTGAGTTGTGACATCAGCCAGTAGTGCAGGAGATCCCACTTGGGAAGATGGGGAAAAAAGGGGCTATAGCATGAGTTGACTGACTAGTAAGTCAGCTATAATTAATACCCATAAACCAGTACTCAGGGCAGGCACACCTAATGTGCAGCCCTTTTATTATGATTTCATGTTGTTTTTGCCATTTCTTAGTTCCCACCCTGTAATTTCTTTTTCTTATAATTACATTTTTATTACCTGTGCTGGTTCATAAGAGTGAGAACCCTAACCCTAAGAAGAGAAACAGACAGAGAGAGAGAGTTTCCCTTTCATTATACTTTTCCTTACCTGAGTTCCACAAATTGGGTCCTCTCGGAGGTACACCCCTGGAGACTGGCCATCCTGGAGACTCCCGCTGGCCACATCTGACAACAGGTCCTTGAGGGTCTCGTCCTTTCCACAGATCTCCACTGCTGATACCCGGATTGAGAAGCGAGTACCTGTTTTCTCCTTGCGCTCGTTAATCAGTTTGAAAAGCCAAGAAATTGCACAAGGGATAATGCCTAGGTTCTGGGTGGAGTTGTCCTTCCCAATCATGGTGAAAGTTTTACCTGATGGAGTGAAAAAAATAGAATGGAGAGCAGAATTAGTGGAGGAAAAGCCAAGAAGCCAAGTTAGCAAGGTGATAAAGCATCAAAAGGCTCACCAAGCCTGACGTGGCCGAAGCAGAATATGCAGCCATCAGCACCATTCACAACTGACTGGATTACTTCAGCCACTGTTCCTGAGCACACCTCAGCCTGAGAAGTGAACAGAGAGACCTTAACAATCACAGTGACAAAAACTGGGTGCATATTCATTTTTTTTTTTTGATACATGGCAGGGTCAAAAAATCGAGAATATAAAAAGTCAAATGTTATGTCTTCAAATACATGACAGTCCTATATGTCATCCAAACTCTCTCAACTTGTGCTCAGTGTCGCCCTGTGTAAACAAAGGAATGGTCTTAACAATCAATATTACAATAACCATCAGATTTCAGTAGTCGGAGAGGCCTGCTCATGACCGCCCATCACAAGCATGTGTTGAAACCAACCACTTTATTTGATCAGAGTCACAAAATGCTCTGTGGATGTTAGCTGAAATTTAGCAATACGTAATTTGAACAGTTTGACCCTAAAGAAAAAGTGGCAACATAATGAAACCTGATTAACAAATACAAGTAAGAATTTCACCACACTCTGTTGGTATGAAAAGTAATATATTCCAGTTGAATAAATGATTTAACAAACTCCACAGACAATGTGGCCTTAAATGAAATGATTAGATTTAGCGACCTAAAAAATACACATAAAAATAAAAAGCTTTAAAGAGTACTTCATATAAAAAGCACTATAAGTGAATAAATAATTTTCAAACTCCATAAACAATTATAACTGAATAAATGATTTAACAAATTCCATAAACAATTATAACTGAATAAATGATTTAACAAACTCCATAAACAATGGGATCTTAAATAAAATTATAAGATTTACCATTCAAATAAACACATGTAAAATAAAGGCGTTAAGAAGTACTTAGCATGAATGGCACTATAATCACTATATTATAACTGAATAAACTGCTTAAATTCCGCAAATAATGTGGTCTTTAATGAAATGATAAGAATTAGGGACTTAATAAACACATACAGTATAAACATAACAGGCTCCAAGCAACACTTGGAATAAAAGGCACTGTATTAAAATGGAATAAATAATTTAACAAGCTATGCAAACAATGTAGCCCTCTAGACTAGTGCATGATATAATGTTCCAATAAATAAATGTGCAAATCAGTCAAGCATGTAGTAATTTCCAAAAAAAGACACTATATGAAAACAAGCAAATGATTTAACATACTACACAAAACAATGCTGCCTTCAAGGAAAGGCTAAAATGAACAGTAAGTATACTAAAAGGCAAGGCCACAGTGCAAGGCACTAAATAAAAAACAGGCAAATGTTCATTGACTAGATTAAAAGTGATGACTTTCCAGGACAGTTTCACATTTTCAAAGCAATGTGAGCTTGCCCCTTTTACTTGGTTCCTGACAAAGCCTGTGCCTGTACAACGGTTTTACACGTTCAGCTGAAATCTCTGCCCTTTTTTTCTTTTCTTGCATTCTATTTTGGCATGTAAGACATAAAATATTAGACAGATGAGATCCAAAACACCCACATTCCTTATTCATAATTGCTGCATTATATACATTATACTTCTTGGTGCACACTCATTTGTTGTCAGTTTTCATGCACACAGAGCTCGCCCATGTGACTTAAACCGAACAGGTTTGATTTTGTTGGGGTGAGTTGCAGACAGGTTGGACTAAGTCCCTGCCAGTCAAGGAAGTGTGCTGCAGCTACCCAGACTCACTAGGATTATGCAAAGGAACTCAACAAATGAAAACTGCCAGTAAAAATCGTGTGACGTAATATGACTGTATAGTGGACATGCTGATTATGAAAGGTACTGAGAAAGTAATGGGGCAGTGGTGCTCTGAGACTGGCTCATGGAACAGGATGCTTGTTTGCAGCTCTTTTTTAAGACCAGCATTTGACTACCTAGCTGGGGAGATAAATGGACTCTGACCACATTGAAAAATCCCAAAGAATTACAGCCCTTTTCCATTCAAAGCCACGGGGTGAGGAACTGGTTCCGGTCCTATCTATCTAGGTATCTCTAAGTTGTATAGTCATTGTTCAATTTCCTTTTAAACATTGTGACTGCCCAAGGCTTGTCTTTGGGGGTCAGAAGTGTGACTTTGAGTTTTACTCTGTCATCCTACCTGCACCTCTGAGCGCTGGACCTGCCAATCCCCAAGCTCCATTAATGCTATTTACGGAGTTAATTGTTGGCAATGCTTTACGTGTGTGCATGTTTGTGTATATTGTTATCTAAATGCGAGTGTGTGTGTGCGTATTTATACTTCTATCATCCTTATATATAAAGCTGTTAATCCTTACCAATTTGAAGGATGTGAGGCCCAATGTATCTTCTCAGTCCCTACGGACAAGTGGAGACGCCAGCTTGGCTTTCTGTTGCTGCATACTAACATTTTTCAAATAAAACAAAGATCCTTGGGGAAAGCCAAGAATCACACGGAAGAGGCAGCTTTAACAAGTTGTTCTACCTTTTTATTTATTTCTTTTCTTTTTTTTTTTTTTTTGTTTTTTTTTAGCGGGCGGGCGGAGTAGCATTCCAATTATCCACCGCTCTGCTAAGCATATTCATGAGCATGCCTGTGTACACACGGCCACGCGCATTTAATTAACTGCGTTTTATCCTTTTGAAACTCCAATTTAAGAAGAAAAGAGAGACTTTAAAGCCTTTCCTTAGGAAAAAGATTATATGAAACGTGTCTCTTTCTCATTTTTTTTTTTCTAATACTGAAAGGAAAAAATATCCATACGAAAAAATTATATCTTCAAAATGGAATATAAAATTAAAGAAACTGAAAGAATGGCAGTTATAAATTTGGACATTCTTTTACCAATTATAGTGCGCCAAAATAAAAGTTTATATGCAAAATATAATGCCCTACTATGCTGTATGGCACTGGAAATCATAACATCATTGCACCAAACACTTGTTTAGTAAATTGTTTAATACAAACTGAAATGAAAGTGTTATGGGCACTAATTACCTACACTCAGTTTAACCCTCAAATGATAGGTGACCTCCATTGATCAGAGTTATATACCCAACAGCTAAGCACTGAAAGTGTACAGGACACCAATCAGCCACACCGTCAGACAAAATGTCATCCTTCAGCACTGGTCAGGGCCTGGCATTGGGACACAGACCACACATGTAAGCAAAATCAGGAGCCTGAAAACTAGATCTCAGTGAGGAACAAGCACAGCAGCAAAACAAGTGCCAGCATAAGGTGGTATCAATAGCATCTCCCATCACTGAAATTGCTTCTCAGAGGACAGATAGACAGATAGGTAAGACACTATATAATAGATAGATAGATAGATAGATAGATAGATAGATAGATAGATAGATA
>JANRMT010062797.1:16102714-16121568 GCA_026402145.1 Polypterus bichir lapradei | reverse complement strand
ATAGATAGATAGATAGATAGATAGATAGATAGATAGATAGATAGATACTTTATTAATTCCCAAGGGGAAATTCACATACTTCAGCAGCAGCATACTGATAAAAACAATATTAATTAAATAAAAATGCAGTGCAAGTTAAAAAATGCAAGGTGGAAAGTGCAAGGCAGGTATAACAGACAATAACTTTGTATAATGTTAACGTTTACCCCACCGGGTGAAACTGAAGGAGTCGCATAGTGTGGGGTCTCCTCAGTCTGTCAGTGGAGCAGGACGGTGACAGCAGTCTGTCGCTGAAACTGCTCCTCTGTCTGGAGATGATCCTGTTCAGTGGATGCAGTGGATTCTCCATGATTGACAGGAGCCTGCTCAGTGCCCGTTGCTCTGCCACAGATGTCAAACTGTCCAGCTCCGTGCCTACAATAGAGCCTGCCTTCCTCACTAGTTTGTCCAGGCGTGAGGCGTCCTTCTTTATGCTGCCTCCCCAGCACACCACCACGCAGAAAAGGGCGCTCACCACAACCGTCTGATAGAACATCTGCAGCATCTTATTCCAGTCCAGTTTATCATCCAGCTGCACTCTCAGGTATTTATAGGTCTGCAATCTCTGCACACAGTCACCTCTGATGATCACGGGGTCCATGAGGGGCCTGAGCCTCCTAAAATCCACCACCAGCTCCTTGGTTTTGCTGATGTTCAGTTGTAGGTGGTTTGAGTCGCACCACTTAACAAAGTCCTTGATTAGGTTCTTATACTCCTCCTCCTGCCCACTCCTGATACAGCCCCGATACACTCACGGTGGCGCCTAACTACAAGAGTTACATAGTACCTTTCCTATCTATATACCTATGTTATGTGATGCCTATCCTATCTTTCTATAATACCTTTCAAATCTATGTTATGTAGGGTCTTTCATATCTGTCTATATGTTATATAGTTCCTTTCCTGCCTAACTAGATATGAAAGGCATTATATAACATAGATACACAGTACATTTCCCCTGTATCTACGGTATTCGGTATAGTACTTTTCAGATCTATGTTATCTAGTACCTTTCATATCTGTTAGCTATGAAACATACTATATAAGACACAGATAGATAATGGTAGTCACTGAAGCAATTTGAGCATATTAGAAAACATATGAATGTTAGAGTTGTGGTCAATATGTTGCAGCTGTGCCAAGAAATTGGTACCCTATGTGCAAAACTGGACACAAAGCAGAAGCCAATCTGTCAGTGCATTCCAGCGTTCATGTGCACATATCCACATTCACTTACTCACATTTAGAGTTGCCATAGAACCTAGCATGCAAGTTTTTAAGACACGGTGTTCCTCAGAGAAAATGCAAGTCAACACAGGGAGAAAATGTGCCAAACTCCCACAGGCAATGACAGGGCTTCACATTTAAATCTAAGTAACCGGAGATGTGTGGCTCTAGCACTAACCAATGTGCCACTGTGCAACCTATCACCAGTGTCAACAGTCTTTAATTTTGATATTAAATACAAATAGGTGAAAAAAATCACATCATTGTTAAAAGATGGACTCATTAAAGATTTAAAATGTACAAAAATACACAATGGTACTAAGTTCAGTAAAGTTAAAAAAAAGTTAATCAGATAAAAAGCAGTGACATGGTCACCTGTCTTATACTATTTCATGTGATATCAGCACATGGATGTACTGCAGAGTGCCAGGACCCACACAGCGCACATCACACAATGATGTTGACCCTCTTCATAATCACTTTGAAGACAAAATGACATACCTAAGGAGCTTTGAGCTAGAAGGCACTTGACAAAGCCACTCTGGCAGCAAGGAAGGTTAACTAGAATCAGGAATATGAGGGAAAAGTTGGCCTCTGCCTGTTACTAAGTGGTACATGGAGATTTTACTCACTTTCACACACCAGTGGATGCCTGTCATTTGGAGTCTGTTCTGTGTACCCATGCTGTTACCACCTCAACTGAACTAAATAGCTTCTGCCCAAAGGAAGGGGTGGAGCGTATCACAAATCAATTAGATATTCAAATTAAAATGTCAGTTCCGGGTACCTTTAACTGATTATTTAAATGAGCGATTATTCACTGGCCCACAATTCAATTCTAAAACACACCCAGCTGAAAAACACCAAAACTGATCTGAGCTGACTTCTCACCCTGGTGCACACTCACTTACCTGTGAGGCATCCTGGGTGAAAACCGCGTCAAAGGCGAACATCTTTGGCACTGCGACGACTGCCCTCCTGTGTCCTGAGTTGAGGTTCCCGCTAGCCGCAGGATCGTACAAGGTTAGCTGTTTCTTGCGGGGGTCCACCTTCAGGAAGGACATGGATTCTGATGTGTGATGCCCTCCTTGAGAGGGACAGATGCGGACCATCACCTTGACCTGTAAACCACAAATTAAGACAGATGACTGGTAAGAAATCCATAGGATGGACTGATCTGTAAAACAGTTTAAGTAGGCACTGTATCCTTGTGGCTCAAGCCGTGGACTGGAAAGCACAAGTCTGCTGGTTTAACCCTTGCAGATGGCCCACCTGGGCAAGTTGCTTAACCGGCTTCCACTGTCCAGGTTGTAAAGACAGAAACCAACTGACTGAATCTGACGTGGGGTCAGATTTAAAAAACTTGTGTATGCAAAAAAAACAGATGCTCAAAATGTGCACTCACGACTTTCCACACAAAAATCGGGATGTTTTAAAAAAAACCTGATGGGAAAACTTAAGTATAATTATAACAACTCTGATTCATCCACACACATTTCAGAGAAAGTGGGAAATGACGACACCCTTGAACAAGTAGGGAAATTCAGCTAAACCAGCAAAATGATGGCTCACACATACAGTATAATAACTCTCATAACCAAGGCACTATTATAATGTGCACTGATGTGGCAAACATATTAAACCTTAAAAGTGATAAATGTGACATATAGACTCTGTTGTAGTTTCCTTTTAAGAGGGTCATGTATTTGCACTGAAGAACTTTTTTGTTTGTTCATCAGTTTATATAGCCTACTTGTCACCTTTCAGGATCAGAAACCAAAACACAAGCATGATTCACTTCCTGTGTACAGAAAACTCTAAACCTCATGCCCTACAGCATACCCATGGCCTGATAGTTTGACTCAAAGTGGCTTGTTTGGCATGGCTTAAAAACTACACAAATGGCCATATAAGAAAAGAATGAGCTTTTAGGGACTAATAGGAATTTTTTTTGTGTCCATAATGATGACTGGCACATAAGCCAATTTAGACAAACGTAGCTCAGTGGCCTGGGTCAACCCATTTTTTTTTATTTTGAGGCAAAGTGCAGTAAGCTTTGATCAGATGACTTGCTTATGGTACTGTATATGTTGGTGGCTGGATTGTTGGTAAGGTAACTGTTTGAACTCTGAGTTTATCATATGGCCTGTACTATTCACTGTAACAACAATTATGTTATTACACATGCCTGGTGATAGTTGCTACCCACTCTGACAGTGGTGCCTTATAACTTTACCTAACCCTGCACTTCAGTGCTGTGTGGACCACATCATAGGAAATGCAGGTCAAAGTGGCTGAATGCATCAGCTCGGAAGCTACTCTATCTGCCATAGAAGGTCTGAAGCATTGTGACTGAATATTACGAGGTTGATCAGAAGGCTCCATACATGTAGAGTATATATACTGTATGGTTGTTTCAGGGTGGGAATTATGGGAGTTTGAGATACATTCACGTATGTACATTTACAAGGTGACTGTGATTAATAAAGGTAAATTGAATACAAATGTGGATATGGCAGGTTTTATAAATATTTATTTTTTCTTTTTTTAGGTGTACGTGTTTTCCTGCTTTTGGAATATGCATACTTTCATGTTTGAATCCATGCAAAGTGTTATAAATGAGGCCCCTGAGCACAAAATGTGCAGAGTTTGCATGTTCTCCTGTGTGACTATCCCTCTGGATACTCCATTTTTCCTCCCACATATCAAAGATGTACAGATTAATTGAATGTGAGAGATAGGGAGAAAAAGGGGAAAAGGGAGAGAGGAAGAACAATCTCCCTGACTGCTGCAGCTTTATTCAACTTGCTGAATTCCAAAGGGATTTTAACAGCACAGCCCAATGTGGATTGTTCACTGAAAGATCCTTTAATACATGGTAAATATTAAATTATTTGTGTCATGTTGACTTGCTTTTATTGTTGCTTTTCCACCATTGTGGCTGTGAGTCACACTTTAAATAGTCATGTGCTGCCTTACTATGGTGCATTTCCCCACATTTATCTATTCATGGAGCTCCCTGCTAAACATAACCCGTCAGCAAGGCCTAGAAATGAAGCAGTGCTGATTTTAAGTTGTTTTTCTTTATATGTAACTACTTCTTTGACATCTCATAAAGCACTTTGAGCTGCATCCTTTGTATGAAAATGTGCTATAGAATACACCTTCTTGTTTATTTTGCATTGTGTTCACTCCATGTGATCACCCCCCCCCCCCCACCCTTCAGCATTTTAGCCAACTTGGGTGTGATGATAGTTCATGGGTGGAAGCATCACAGCAGGCCAGTGATGAAGCAAGGCTTTTAAACTAAGAGGGACAAGCTCATCAGTGTTGCCACCATCATATCAATGCATGTCCAGCACACAATGCACATGAATTCTAAGAATTTACCATATAATCGATAAGAGCTGCCTACATAAGAGGACAGACACATCTTCAAAGACCAAGAACAAGCACTTGCGCTGCATACTGTTGAGCACTGGCCACATCCCAACACTGTCAATACACAGCAAAACATAGACATGCTGGTATGTAGTACCAGTGAGTACCAGCCCACTTTAAGCACTGGATATACCAGAATGTTTTAAATAAACTAGTTCTATTTTTTGCTGCATTTGTGGGCCCCTTATTAGAGTGGGGACCAGGGCAAGCCCCTCTGCTGGATCCAGCACTTCAGCAGGCCCTTTGGATAGGGTGCACTTCACAGCCAGTCTACTGTAGGGCACACAGACACAAACCCACATACACATGAAAATTTAGGATCAAAATGTAATGTGAACCACATGTCTTTGGGGCAAATGGGAGTACCAGTAAAAAAAACTCATAAAGGCACAGGAAGAGCCTGCCAACGCCATACACATAATGATTAGGATAAGAATTGAACTCAGGAGCTGTGAAGCAGCAGTTGCAGCATGACCCACTGAGCTTCCCAATTAATTAATAATGACAACTGCAATTAAATGCCACCCAGCTTGTCGTTAGCTGCCAAAGCAGATGTCACCATCCTTGAAAAGCCTAATGACCCCACGTTCAGGTAAAGGTCTATCCAAGTCCCAGGGTCATTCATTTAACTAAACTGAGTCTGCTCTCTGAAAAAAGAAATCATTTATCAGCCACCTTTTATCAATCCCCAGAAGGCCAGCCTCAAGTACGCCCACCTAAGCAGGCGCCACCAGACTGGTCTGAGATCATTGTTCTCTGTTGATAAAAATTGCTGAGCTACGTGACTCATTTACTATGCCAACAAGAACAAGCAGATCTTTCAAATCCGTCACCATGTCTGTTTTTATTGGAGGTGAAATTCCCTGTAGAATACGAGGAGAGTGATGCCACAAGCACTTCAAGGATCGTGCACATGCTCTGCAGCCCTTGGACGAAGGCAGAACAGCATGTATGGTGAAGAAGAAATCACAGACTGGGCCCAGCACTTTCAATCAGAATTAATTGAAAAGCATTCGTTGAGGTTAATATGGCTGAACCTTCCATCAAATGAAACCTCGGTCACCACCACAAACTTGTTCTTTCATTGTGGTTCTACTAAGCAGCCCAGACGGCATCAGCTACATCATACAGAAAGTGGAAGACAGAATTATGGATGCAGAGAGGCAGGCACTCAGTGACCACTGTGGCTTTCTAATTTATTTTTTTCATAATTTCCCCCCACACCCTAGTTACATTTTATATTACATGCAGTAAGTAAATATAATGAAAGAATTGGTATCACTGCTTCATCTTACTATTGTGTTATTCCCATGTATTGTTGTTTTTTTAAGTATTTTTCTGATTTTTATGTTAATGTTGTTATGTATATTTATTGTTAAATATTAATGTACTGTTAAATGTGCAGCCATTCCTTGTACTTTGCATGTGAAGCCTCAGGAGGCAGGGCCACCCTGACGTCACTGCTGCTGTGTCCTACCTCTGCCTTTATACTGAGGCTGGTGAAAAGGTCCCAGCAGAGGTTCATTGAGTTTGCTTGAGATTTAGAAAGTATAGTTTACTTTATTTTTAATTCTTTTCCTGGATTTTGCTCCTGTATCTCATATTGGGACTTTTTGCCTTATTTTTGCCAGTTACCCATTTCTTGTTCTTTTTACTGAATACAAAATAAAATCTTCATTTCATAAAGATTTGTTGTTTATTTTCATTCCATCTAGTCAGACGTGATTTCTCTCCACAAAGGGGCTTTATGAACTTTTAAACCATTTTCCTTTTTTTAGGCCTATACAGCCAAACCCTGACTGTGAGGGTTGGTCGCTGGCTGTCTGGGTTGAGGCCATACCTGGGCAGGGTGGTAAGGTCTTGGCCCTCTTTGTTGAATTAGTAGTAAGCCTCACGTTCTTTCATCGTCTTTGTGTCTCACCTACACAACTCTTAAAATACAACAATTGCACCCCAAACTTTCCTTTGCAAATAATAACTAGAGTTCAGGTTTACATTTTAATCATGCAATGTAGCAGAAAAAACAAAACAAAATCAGTGCCACCCAAAAATGTGTAATTTACGATGGCTCCCCCCTTACACTTCTGTGTTATCACACCTGTTGTGTTGATTCACAGCTCCAAGAGACTGGGTGTGAATCCTAGCACGCTCAGTCTCAGTGTGGAGTCTGCATATTTTCTCCTTTATGTCTGTGTGGGTTTTCCTCAAAGACATGCAGGTTAAGTTAATGGGTGACTATAAAGCATGTTGTGCACTAGTACTCACTCCAGTGTGGGCTCCTGCCATGCACCTAAAACTGTCAGAACAGGTTGTCTCTGAATTGAATAAAGCAGGTACAGAAATGGCTAGATGGATAGTGAACAGTGTGTTGAGCCTCCACCTTGAGTGTTGTTGAAACAATAAAGCAAATGCTGTGTTATTAAGAATGACCCAGACTGCTAACCACCTACAATTCAATTCACATTATTTTTTGTACAGAACTATTCATTAAATACTGGCCGATTTTGTTACTACAATGCATTCTAATACAATAGAACAGTGTTTTTTAAACTAAGGGTTGAGACCCATATTGGGTCATGAGCATATCTGGGATGGTTTGTCACATTATTGTGTAGAATAAATACCCAGAGTTCATTCAAGCAGGAATGCCATTTAGCACACCATTTACTATGGTAGTATGCAAAACAACACAATCTACACATAATAGTCAGCTTTCATGTCTATGGCATGAAAATATAAAAAATATTCCCAAGAAACCACCTCCTCTACGTCTCCTCTCACAACCAGTGAAAAAAGTCAAACCGAGATGACTGACAAGCAAAGGGGCAGAGAGGCAAGAACAACAGACGAGCTTGTGAAATGAACAATGTGGTTGATTTTTGGGGTGTTATGAAGGGTGAGTAAAATGTGTTTGGGTATACATGTTGTATACTAAAAGCAGTTTCAGTGGCCATTGATAAATAGTCAGAGCTTCATTGCTCGTTTACTTTTATGGCTTAAAATGGATCTAAATATGCAGCAGAGGTGCAAAAAACATTTGGTATTAAGATTTTTAATGTGCTTCAGCAAGGAAGGAGTCTTTCTTGTAAAAGTGTTTTAAAGTGGATCAATAAATTTTAATCTAATATTAGTGTGAAGTACATTTTTGTTGGACCACTGACAGCTGTAAGAATACCAGAAAATATCAAAAGGGTCAGACAAGCAGCAGCAGCACAATATCCGTCAGTATCATTAAACATTTCAGACTAGACAGCTCACCAAATTACATTTATTCTGTCACTGTATAAAATACAGATAGTCATCATGTAATTCTTTAACCCACTTAAACCAGACCAAGGTTGCGGGGGTGCTGGAGCCTATCCCATATAGCATAAAGAGCAAGCCTACAACAAACCATGGACCGACAATCACAGGGTGAACACACATACACACACATACCAAACACACACTGTGGCCAATTTAGTATTGCCAGCTCACCAAACCTGTATGTCTTTGGACAGTGTGAGGAAGCCAGGGCACCCAGAGGAAACTCACGCAGACACAAGGAGAACATGCAAATACCACACGAGGAGGATCCAAGACATGAACCCTGGTCTCCTTACTGAGAGGCAGCAGGACTAACCCCGCAACAACAAATATAAGTAGTGCATATATTTTTAGGAATAATTTATCTACTTTTTTACTCAGTTTTATTGAACTGATAAATGAAAGCTGTGATATGTTGAACTATCTGCACAATCATTTGTTAAAGGTGGAGCTTATTGAGAAACATTATTGAAAAAAAGTTATTTAAGACAAGGTAAAAAACTGCATTGATTAATTAACTTTTTGACTACTATTCCTTATTCGATGCCAAAGTCTGGAGCACTCTGGTCCAGAGTACAAAAGTGTAGCCCAGCTAAAGTTTTCTGTTCGCATTCCCCTGGTCTTACGAGGCCAACAGTTGGCCACAAAACCACTTGTCTAATGCTTTTCCAGCTCACAGCACTTGGTCTGTTAAACTTTATTTGTGAATGAGGAATCCACATCACGCAGTCTGAGCACATTGTGAAAACATTTCAGCCTCACGTGCAATTGAACTGGAACTGCATCTTGAGGCTTGTCACCGCAAAGTACAAAGAGAGAAAAAGAAACAGCTGCATTTTGGCTTCCACCGAAAAGATGAACTGCAGCGTACTGACTGGATAATAGGCTTTGGGAGACCAAGGAAAAAGAAGATGAGGAAGCAGCCTGACATATTGGTAATGATGGCGCTGTATGCTCCAGTCTGCTAGTCTCACCCACTTGGATGTTAAATCAGACTGTGAGGCTGCCCACACTAAGGTCACCTGGTGTGGAATGAGCCCAGCAGACACATTATTTTGGCTGTCTTGTTTACTCCATTACTGGTTATACCATTTCTGCCCTCATAATATGGCAGATATGTTGTTGAGGGCAGGACCAAAATGATGGAGACGTGGGGCAGCATGTGGGGCATTCCCCGCTGTCACACAAACCTATCCTGCAAAGAATCCAACTACACATTTTGAAGTGCTGAAGGGGATTAATGAAGTGGCTTTCTTAGACTCCTAAACAATGTTGCTCCAATTTGTGTCTCATTGACACATACTGCTAAAACCCATCTAATCCAAATCAGGGTCATGAGGAAGTGGTCAGTGGCTATCTACATTGAAAAACTGCTTTTAATGTTAAATTGTTTTCTCCAAAATCCCCCCCAATTATTCAAAAGCAGAAGTTCCCAAATACTAAACACGGTCTGTAAAGTCTGTGTGGGAAAGCACAGCATCTGCTAATGCCAACAACATCAAGGGACTGTCCTTAGCTCAGGTTGAAACTGCTTTGGTTAAGGAGTCTCTGCTCCTTGGTAAGCTGCCATTCTTTTAAAAATTAATGTACTTTTGCTTAAACAGAGTCATCATGTTGGTGGTGTTTTGCAGCTTTTAGGTGCAGGACAACTGCAAGTGGATGACCTCCTCCTGGATGAGATGATGGATCCTGAAAAGTTCTGTGGCATTTGCTCATATAAAGAACAGACAAGCAGAGACTGAGCTATGCTGGTGCATGCATCCTGTCCAGGGATCTTATATAAACCCATTCAATCTGAAAGAGGGTCACGGGGGAGTAACCTGTCTAAGTTTGATTCCTGCCTTGCACCCAGTGCTGTTGGGATAACTCATGAACTGTATTAAGCAGGCTTCTGAATGATACATTTATACTGTATGTATGCCATGTTATGGAGTGGCATTCTGTCCAAGGTTAGTTCCAATGTTCATGGAACAAGCAGAAAGTCCTATTACCCCAAAAACGGATTACTCAAGATCAGTAATAAAGGAGTGATGACTTTTGAGTTGCGTTTGCATTTAATGTAATCTGGGACACTTATTCTTCAAGGGAATTTAAAGTTCTGTTTTCATTGAAATACCTCAAATACAAAGCACTGTGCAAAGTTTTGAAATTTCAAGGTATCCCATTGAAAAGCATTGGTAAATTTGCAAACTTGTTTGTCTTAATAGAAAGAAAGATTCTGTGCGACGTCAGATATGAATTAGTTTATATCAGCTTGTATATTTCGTCACACTAACTTGTATACAGTATTTTATATCTTTTCCTCTTTTATTAGTCTAGCTGCCATTCCTCACACTAAAATGGATCTCCAATACAAGTTTAATTACTAGATTTTTTCAGGAATTTTCAGTCTCAGACTTCACTTACATAATATTAGCTATTCTAGGACTGTTGTGGTATGCTCCTGTGACCTCCAGTCATGTAATTTGACTTCCCCAAAGACTCAGTATAACCAGTTTGTGACTCGCCCTGACCAGATCAAACAGACTCTGTCTTAAATTGCAGGGGCGGGTTTTGTGTGTGTGAAAGCTGACAACCAATGAGCTCAGCTGGAAGTACAATGCATGTAATGCAGCCACACATAAACCAGGAAAATGTGTGTTTGGAATCAGAAGCGCAGATGGAAAGCTTTTCCTTTTGGCTTGTAAAACCTCCCACTGCCTCTAATTAAACAAAAAAAATAAATACATTTGGAATCAAGTGGGATGATCTTACTGCTAGAATGAAGACCCAAACTTGGTCAAATGTACACATTTTGTTTTATAAAATTGCACCTTCTTATCTGACACTTGTCAAAGGTATGTCCCTTTTTTAAAACATGGTGTCTTTATTTTTTCACGTGATTTTAAGTGGGCATGGACAGATGACTGATTGTTGGGATGGATGGATGGATGGATGGATTGACATATTAAATAAGTGTATTAATAGGCAAGAGATGGACAAGCCAAGCAAAAGTATTAAGGTGGATGTCGTCCTTCAGAGGAGAGCATCCCACACATCTCATACTGTGCCATTTTCACCCACAAAACTCATCCAGTCAAAAAGTTTAAGGCTGACCCCCCCCCACCCCCCCGTGCTTACACCCCTACCAAGTCAGCATTCTCATGCAGAACGAGCTGAAGAGCTTTTTGCACACCATGCAATCAATGGCCTACGTCTAATTGGTGTCATTATACTGTGTGAATACCTGCTGTTCGCTAACAGTGCACGGATTAGTAAGTAGGTGGGCTCAATGGCCTCAGAGCAACTGAGCATAATTGGGACTATCAGGGGAATTGAAAAAAATATTTAAATAAAGAGAAAAAAAATAGTAAGAGCAGCTTTCTTCTTTTTTTCTTGTTTTAGTCAATCAGTGCTGAAGGCCTCCTTTGAAAGCCAGGGATTTGGGGTCATCATGAGGCTCCATAAATCAGCCTCAGCCTGACTGCATGCTAACTAAAAGAAATGATATGTTTGATCCCGGCTTAGCCGCATGAGCAGCCACAGGTAAGCGGTTTCATATCTCGACACTGACTCCTTAACGCTCCGGCATGTCAGGTACAATTTCACTGCAGCAGAGATGAAGGTGGTAAATGAAGAGATTACGAGAGCCATGATCACCCCTTACTAAACGGTCATCTTTCAGTTGCCCACCTGGGACAAAGCCCCTCCCTTCCCCCCTTCCAAAATGTTCGCAGTCATACCTTTCCAATTCCTGGGTTGTCCTTGACTTTTGACACAGCTCTCAGAAGGCATGGCGGCGCAGGGGGTGGGTACAGCTGCAGGATGGTGCTGAAGTTGGTAGGGTAGAGAGAGGACTCCTCGGGGGCAGGCAATGGTGGGTGGTGCTTCTTACGCTTAGAGGAGAGGTTCAGCTTCTGTGCTGCCCTGTACAAGGAAAAACAAAGGAAACCCATGAGGAGATGTGGAGCTAAAATTGGTGCAACGCAAGGCTGCAGCAAGTGGCAGATTTGGGACAAGGCACTCACAGATGCACGGAGGTTAAGCACCCACGAACACTAACTTAAACAGGGCCAACCCAGAGTAAGCAATAGGACTGGCCTACACATCCTTGGGGGATGTGGGAGTAAATCTGGAGTACCTGAAGAAAGCTGGAACAGTAACATAGGGAGAACACAGAGACACAGTACAACGACACTGATGAGACTCATAGTTTGGATGAGCATTAACTTAACATCTCTGTGCAATGTCTCATTAAATTTTAACCACTGTAGATAAAAAGGGTAAATATGAGTGGAGTACACCCATGTCATATGCATTATTGGTGCCAGCACCTCTCAGTAATCATCCCTAATTCCATCTACACTAAATGGGTAAGACACAAACAGAAATTGTCAAACAAACAGGATGGATATATAACATTAAATGAACACACAATATTCAAAAGTCTGATGCTTTTATTTTTTTCTCCATATACATACATAGTGTGTGTGTGTGTTTGTGTAGATATAAATAGCAGCAGAGTAAACATTCAGGCTAGATGAGCTCATTTCAAAAGCTTTCCTATTGTCCATGCATTTTTAAGCCTTCTCTTAAAACATATTTGGTTACACATGTGTGTGCCCAGACTGGAGGCTTCCTAGGCACAAACAGACAAAAGCTGTAACAAGCATCATGTTTAAAAGAGGACTCACATTGGTAAGAACTACTGTACATAATTAAGTCAAAACTATAGTACAACACATTATGCAAAATGAAACTTGTTTGTTCATAGGTACTATGCAATATGTCCCCTGGGAGCACTGAGAGGAGTAGCCTTGATAGCTATTATGGGATCAGCCCAAAACCCTATTTTCTTCAGAATATGACAGGGCGTAACTTAGACTCCCATTCAAGGTTCAGAAATTAAATCTGGTCAGAATATTAATCACTGCCACATAAGGATGCATGCAATGACTCTGAAGAGGCTCACTAACACCGAAAAAAATGAAGAGGTCAACAGTGAACATGAGGGCAAGGCACCCCACTCGGAAGCAAGTCGTGTGTCTTATGGCCCAAGCTTCTCCTTCCCTGGTGCTTATATGGAAAAAAAAAATCAGAATTGTATTGCATTACTCAGACTTATCCATTACTCAACTTAATTAATTCCGTTCAGAGTCACAGGGTCCTGAATCCACCCTGATACCACTAAGCATAAGGCAAGAACCAGTCCTGGGCTGGCCTCCCATATCACAATAACATAACAACTTTTCCAGACATTTTCAGTCATAGCCTTCATTAACATAATCTTGGCAAGTTGGAAGCCATGGCGGCACGCTCCCGTGACTGGCTGTTGTTGTAGTCCGACATCCCCAGAAACTCGATCCAAACAGTCTGCGACACAAGATGATAAAAAGCACACAGGTCTGATTATGTCTTAAGCTGTAGTGTGGGCTTGTGTGCATGAGAGATGATAACAGAAAGAGTGCCCATCTATTGGACAACAGAAGACTGGAAAAACGTTATCAAGTCTGATAAGTCCCCATTCCTGTTGCAACATTCAGATGGTAGGGTCAGAATTTGGCATCAACAACATGAAATCATGGATCCATCCTGTCTTGTATCAACGGTTCAGGCTGGTGGTGGTAGTGTAATGGTGTGGTAGATATTTTCTTGGCACTCTTTGGTATCCTTAGTACCAACTGAGCATCACTTAAATGCCACAGCCTACCTGAGTATTGTTACTAACTATGTCCATCCCTTTATGACCACAGTGTCCCATCTTCTGGTGGCTACTTCAGGCAGGATAATGTGCCATGTCACAAAGCTCAGATCATCTTAAACTGGTTTCTTGAACATGACAATGAATTCACTGGACTCAAATGGCTTCCACAGTCACCAGATCTCAATCCAGTAGAGGATGTTTGGGTTGTGGTGGAATGGGAGAGTCACACCATGTATGTGCAGCTGACAAATCTGTAGCAACTGTGTAATGCTGTCATGTAAATATAGACCAAAATCCAGTGCCTTATTGAGTCTATGCCACAAAGAATTACGGCAGTTCTGAAGGCAAAAGGGGGTCCAACCCGGCACTAGCAAGGTGTACCTAATAAAGTATCCATTATAGATACATAGATACATAGATAGATACATACATACATACATGAATGAAGTGGATAGAAACCCAGCATGAACGTTGGAAGAACTTGCCAGATTCAAACAAACCTAACACTGCCAAGAAATCAAGCCCACATTCTCTGAACTGCAAAAGAGCCGCAACACCATGCTGCGTACATCTGTATATAACCATAATCATAAACAGAGGGTTAGCTACAGGTAACTGTCAGAATACAGGAAAAAAAAACATCCCAGTGAAGGCAGGTGGTGTGACGCTGACATGGTCATCAACATCCCATTGTGCATCAGGTTATGAATATGATTCCTGAGCAGAGTCAGGTGCTCAAAATGTTGCAGAGGAGAGAAGCCTTATCTCATCTTCTTTCTGAACCCACATAATAAAATCTGGCAGCACTGTGCAAAGGTCAGAAGCCATAGACCTAGATGGGCAACTGACCTGCGTAGCTTTGGGATGTGATAGGAACATCCAGCTTAACACAAGGACAATGTTGGGTCCACACAAACAAGCTTGGATTTGAAAGTACTGTAGATCCGCTATGCTGCCCACAGCTGCACCCTTAAATACATGACCTTTTACATGAATAATCCAATCCAAAATGTTCCATCTACAAATTCTGACATCTTTCTATATATTCTAAGAACCCTACCCAGTAGAACACGCATGTTTGCTTTTGTGGTTCCATTTAATATGTTTTCCGAGTCAAACTCTTTCTCTTTTTGTGGCCAAGAACTTCTCAATTATCCTTTCAGCTGTATGGGACCTGGGACTGTCTCCCTGGGTCATAACATCAGACTGAAGAATGTTCAGCCTTTGAAGGTTAACATCTGCGACAGCTATCAGTTTTGTAAGTACCTGTTACAGTATTTTTCTTAAATAACTTAAAAACCTATAGAACAGCGGGTATTGTGGCTGCCGGGTAGTTGATGCAAGATTAATTATTATGGGGTTCTGTTTCAATCCCATTCCGGCCTGGCTAGGGTTAGGGTGATGGTTGTATGTGTAGTCACTTAACCTTTGAAGGCTAAGTACATAAAAATATGGAGACAGTTACACTGTAATAAGCATTACTATAGAAAGGCAAAATATAAAATCACAATATTACTGGTTCAGTCCCCCTACTCCCAAATCACTTGTGACTCTGAGGAAATCATTAGGTCTGCGGACATTCACATCACACATACAGTAGTTACACTAAAATAAGTGTGTACAGTCCCTTTGAGTGGTATACTCTGTAGAAAGGCACTGGTTTAATCACCCATTTTTACTTACAGTACGTGTGACCCTGGGAAAGTCACTAAGCCTAAGAAGACCTAAAATGTACAACTATCATTATCATGCCATAACTATTTACAATGGAAAAGCACTGTTTAAAACCTCATGATCACAGGTTCAATGGCTTTCATTAACTTATTGTGTGATGCAGAATGAGTGATATAGGCTCCTGATGTTTGCACAGTAGAAATATCAAAACAGTTATACCATAATGGACATAAGATGTGCCTTGGGGTGATGCTCATGGTAGTAAGGCATCCCTCCTGATGCATCTGTCACCTCATTAAAGTCACTTAAGTGAGGTGAACTCAAAATTCACAAACATGGGTACATAACATTAAAGAATCCTAGAAAGTCACTATATAAAACTTCAAGACCATCACTCTAATTAAGTTAAATAATCTGCCAAGGCTCGAAATGCAGAAATATTAAAACAGTTCTACTATAACAACAAATCGCTTTATAATGGTGTTCCCAGTGAACTGACCCTATATGAAACCTCAGGCTCATTGGATCAGTCCTTCCTATTGTGAAATCCAGAGTGTGTCACATAATCTACCAGTGCTTGCATTATTGAAATACGTATGTTACAGGCTTCTATAATGGAGAGAGGATCAGTTCCTTGGAGAAGTGGCCAGTGTGGAAAGGCACCAACTATTGGTTCAGTGTGAGTTCCAGAGTGAGTCACACAACCCTAGCACTGGTTGCATTATAGAAATATACTATAGGCTTCTATAATGAGTATACAAGCAGTGTCTTAGTGGGGTGTTCACAGTGGAAAGGCACTATATAAAACCACAAAATTACTGGTTTAATCTGCCCTACTGACTTATACATGATACAGATGAAGTCACTATACCTATCTGGGTTTATACTGTAGAAATAAGAAAATATTTGGACTAAGCTGCCTCTGAATATTTATCAAAGTATAAACTATAAAGTGCATTGTGAGAGTGCTTTTTAGTCGTCAACAAACCCATTAGGTCACTGACTCACTAAACACCACTGCCTTACTGTCTGACTTCATGTGAGTCACTCAGCCCCACTGTGTTTGAATGTAGAAATATGGAAGCAAAAATACCACAGTGATTTGTAATTTCTTTGGGATAAAACAGAAGGCTGAAAACATGAAAGTTAACAATCCACACTTACAGATCATTTTTCATTTTGGATTCAAACCCTTTATTATTATTATTATAATAAATATAAATTATAAATCATCTAGAATACCCAAAAACCATCCACACAACAGCATGGTGAGGCAGTGGTTAGCTCTGTCTCACACCCGATTGTCAACTGTGTGGAGTTTGCAAGTTCTCCCAGTGTCTGCAGCCCTTGTTTTCTGACTACTCTAGTTATCCTCCATCATCACCAGAGATGTGTTCTGTGAGTAAGGAATAGCGCGAGTGTGTCCTCTGATGGAATGGCGTCCCTTCTAGTACTGGTCTTTGCCTTGAGCCCAGGGCGGTTGTGAGGCCCCGTATTGTACGTTATCAGCATTTGACCGCCACCTACAGGTGACTCTGCATTTCAAACCTATGCGCGGACAAGATGCCGCTAGTAACCCAAATGCTCAGCGAACAAGAGTACCATCAGCTGGTTTGAATCCTAACAGGCATTCATTCGTTCCGGGGCCGCCTCCACGTGCACACTTGCCAGCGGCTGCAGCTGCTCTCACACTCGACATCTTTTTTTCATTCACACAACAAAGCGACACGCGTATGCTAATAAAACTTAGCGCTTACGCTACAACTGCCGGCTGGCTTTACTCCCAAGATGTCTATTGTCCTTTTCATTGTATTGAGTGTCACATCCTTCCCTCAGAAGTGTCAGCTCCGATCTTTGGGTGCGCCCATTAGACTTGACAATATGGTTAACGGAGGGAAACATTTCAGAATTTGGGATATTCAGAAATACAGATTGAGACGGTTCTGGAGTGCCTGTTGTCCCGCGCGTCGGATCGCAATTTCAGCATAACGTAAATGTGCCTGCCTGTGAGTACTCAGGACATTTAAAAAACTCGTCTCTTTCTAATGAGAGTCCGGCGCGCTCGCTGCCACTTGGACAACACAGATTTGTTAGCAAGACGCTCTCCACCCCTGAGAAGCCATTCGCAGCATAATCAAGGAATACATGAGAGGCTGATGAAATAATTATTACTTCCATAAAGCGTGCAGGAGGACTCTCCCAAGGGGGTGGTCTCTGAGTGAGTGTGTGTGTGTGTGTGTGAGAGAGAGAGAGAGAGAGAGCAGGCGGCTCACTCGAGTGCAGAAAGCACCCCTTCGCCCACCCTCATGCGACAGCGGCACTCACATGCCCCTCAAACACAAAGCCACACAGGCTACACGGCGAGTCCCAGAGCCTCGATGACCGGAGTTTCTTGACGTCTCAGCCTTTTCTAGGGCCGCCGAGGGCCAATAAACTCAAGTACTGCGCGCTAACTCGAGAAATAATGCCGCGCTGGCACGCTTAGCGACTTGCTGCGAGTCTTAGAAACTGGCAAATCACAACAGACAGTGAGAGCGAGCACGAGAATAAGGAGGCCTCCGAGTAGGAAAGAGTACCACTCTGGTGTCCATGAAAGGAACATGTGTTTACAATGCCAAGCTAGTGCCAGAAATATTTCTGAGCCATTTTACTTTAATGAGAACAGACACATTAATCGTCTTTGTATTCTCATCATTGTTAACCTTCTCCAACTAACCAACACTGACTCTTAAAGAAAGAAGACAAGCCAAAAGTTAGCCCGCTATCAACTTCGACAATTGAAACACAGCAACGTTCGGCCATCTGCAGTCCCGCAGCCACTGACGAGACTGGCTCAAAAGATCACAGCAGCAAAACTGAGAATTTTAAAAGCAGATTGATAGATTGATAGATCATAAAAGGCACTCTATAGCATAGATACTTACCTATCTAAACAGACATGAAAGACACTATATAACAGATTTAAAGACACTGGATAATGTAGATAGGTAATTAAGAAATACACTTTTATCTTTCCTTTCTCTAGATGAAACTATTTGAATTACAATAGGCCTTTCAGACCAACAATATCACTAAATCTATTTACCTAAATTCTCCATATTAAATACTAAAAAGTATAGATCATTTTATTGACCCCTGCATGGAAATTTGCTTAGCTGTTTCTTTTGTTAATTAGCCTGGAAACGTTATTAATGCAGAAAGTAGACACAGAGTAAGCTACCTGATGCTGGGTCAAAAACATATTCTTATGAGTAAGTTTGCCCATGTTTACCCCACTGTTGGCTACCTTGTATGGGATTGTAAGTTTACATTCATTATTAAAGATTAAATGCATCAGAAAAATCAATTAAAAACACTGGAGGGTGAGTGGTAGATACGGTAGGTAGCTATAAAGGCACTATATAAGGTTTTTAATAGACATCTAGTTAGATCGGTATTATACAGTATTGTTAAATGGAAATACATTTTATTCACACACACACTA
>JANRMT010062797.1:16089196-16102314 GCA_026402145.1 Polypterus bichir lapradei | reverse complement strand
TATAACATAACATTCTCAGTGTTGTGAGGGGCAAGAGCAAATCCAGACAGCATCAGGCCAAGGCAGGAAGCAGCCCTGACCAGGGCGCACACACACACACATGCAGAGGGCAGCAATCAAACAGGGACATTTTGAAGTTGACAATTTCAACTCTTTGGGGATGATTATGGCAAATCAGATTAGTCAAAGGAAAGGCAACTATTGATTTTAAATACCTTCTGAGGTGTATTGAATCTTTTGAATATTATGAGATATTGATTACTCAAGCCGATTGAAATGCACATAAACACATCTGTCAATCAATCTTTATTTAATATAGCACCAGGCATAGACCTCAACCTCAAATGACATTTAAATAAGCTGAGACATATGCAACATGCAATATCTGTATATTTTTTATCATAGGTCAGAAGGATATTCTTGCTCACTTATTAGTTATGAGAGATATGAGAAACTGAATCTAGGCAATACATGTGCTCACACATGAATATATTTCTATTCACCCACGAATATAGAGTGCGTAAAGGAAAATATAATATGTTCTTTTATACGCTCATATACCTGTCGGTGGCTCTAACTCACTCTCGGACAGTTGATAACTCTGCACACCCACACTTGTGCATATTATTTCCTAGCAGTGCCCAAGGAGTGTATGTTTATATAACTACATATCAGTATGCCTGGTCATATACACAAAGACAAGAGCGTACAATTGACATTACTGTATACCACTCTATATGCTGCAAAGCAATATGGTTTTTTTAAAAAAAAAACTGTTTAAAAATGAGAGATGGAGAACATGATGATGTTTTACAGAGCCAATTGCTTGGAATCAATAACGGGTATAAACCATAAAGAAAGAAAGGAAAGGAGGAGAAGGGGAGTGCTAGAAAGTGTAATGTATAGATTTACTTACAGTTCTCTCCAATCCATCATCTAGTTAGGGTTTGTAACCAGCCCATGAAACCAATAAACCTTAACTTTCCCATCCATTTGGTTGCGGCACTCCATTATCCGGCACAGAATGGCGGCTGCGAGGGGGAGGAGGGGGGCTTTACGCTGAAAGGGTGGGGGTTCCCTCTTTCCTCCGCTTGCAATCATTGAGGTTTCCACATGATTACACGGTGACTTTTGACAAACCGCTGAGCTTGACAAAGAAACACAGCCGGCATTGCGACAGAGGCTTGTGCGAGGTGTCACCAACAAGAGTCAGCGAGCGTGTGAGTGAGTGAGATAAATCGGAGCAGAAGGGGGGCGGCGGCGACGGCGGGGGGGAGTGGTCCATAAGGGATACACACAGGCTATGAATGAACTCTGCTAAAGTTAATCACGCGGCAGATCGAAGGCCCGCATGGTGGTACTTCAAAACCGCCCCTTGGCATATTCGTTCCTCGAATAGACGGGGAAAGTTGCCAGCAACTCTTCAACCAATTTTCTTTTTATAAAGCAAGCGTCAGAGACCCTCCTGCATCCAGGTAACATCTGAGGCTACAAATTCCTCTCTCTGCACCCCATCGCATATTAACAACACGCTACCATTTCCAGTCTCGAGCTTTATCCTTCTAAAGCGTGCTGTCGTCTGAAAAGTCCGAAGAAACTGACTTAAGGAGTTTGCACGCTGATGCTGTTATCGCTCACAGGTTCCAGTTAAATATAAAGTCAATCAAGAAAGAGAAAATATCCCGCTCTGTGCTGCTGAAAACGCTGCCAGCTGTCCTTGCCTCTCCCAAGCGCCCGTTCGCCCCCTCCTCTTCCTCTCTCTCTCTCTCTCGTTCGCTCTCCCTCTCCCTCTCTCTCTCACACACACACCAGCTGCTGTATCAATACACTGCAAATATGCAATCACCGCATCGCACTCTCCAGTGTCTTCTTACGCGGGGAACGAGTATCACACATACTTTATACAGATTCTCGCACTTCAAAGGGATGTCTGTCATGCCTTTTAGGCAACCTAACCCTTCCCCTAACAGAATATAAAGTGTAATTGGTAAATTAAGAGATGGAAGCGTACACTACGAGGAGCAGTGACAGGGGGGTTATAAGACAGAAAAAATGAAAATCCCATAAATAATAAAAACAAGACAAAAATGCCTTGTTACTAAATATGAAACACGCTTGCATGCAAAGAACACTTCAAAGTAAGAATGACAATACTTATGAAAGATAGTGACTCCAGCAACGAAGTTTATAAGAAACTGTTGAGTCAAAAATATATATGCCCAATAAAACGGAGCGGCACTATGTCGTAATGGTCAGTACTGCTGCCTACCGAATCCACAATCATGGGCTTGACTCCAGCGCCCAGTCGCTGTCAAGTCTTCCTCTGCTTATCCCATTTAAAACTGGTAAAAACCGGCATGTCAAAGGGTTGGCGCCCTGGTCGGGCTTGGTTCTTGCCTCACGCTCGATGCTGCCCTGGTAGGCTCCGGTTCCCTTTGATACGTGAGCGAAACCTGGCTTCGCCTTTTCTTTTTCTTTACCTTTCAGCATGCAATTTTATCTTGTAACGTTTTCCTTCTTTTTTCTTTTCGTTTTTTATTACAAACTGAAATGTAACACTGGATTTGGTGTTGCAAACTGTAATCTTAATAGAGATGAGTTGAAATAAAAAGTTGTGATTGCATACATTTAATAGTGGCTCTCAAGCTGAGATAGATAGCTAGATATGAAAGGCACTATATAAGAGACGAATAAGGAACAATGGGTAAAAACAAAAGTTACTACATAAAAGATAATAGATATGAAGTGCACCATAATAGACAGATACAGTATGAAGTGTCTATATAATAAATAGGTGTGATAGATAGATTCACTGGCCACTTTATTAGGTACACCTGTTCAACTGCTTGTTAACACAAATACCTAATCAGCCTATCACATGGAACAGGCAACTAAGGCTACAGTTGGCACATGCTCACCAAAATTGGACAATAGAAGATTGGAAAAACGTTACCAAGTCTGATATGTCCCCTTTCCTGCTGTGACATTCAGATGGAAGGACAGAATTTGTCATCAACAACATGAAGGCTTGGGTCCATCCTGACTTGTATCAAATGTTCAGGCTGGTGGTGGTTGTGTAATGGTGTGGGGGATATTTTCTTGGCACTCTTTGGGCCCCTTAGTACCAATTGAGCATCGGTTAAATTCCATGGAATACCTAAGTATTGTTGCTGACCATTTCCATCCCTTTAGGACCGTAGTTTATAAGGGCACTTTATAACAGATATGGAACTATATAACATAAGATACAAAAAGCACTATATAAACAGAGATATATGAAGGGTACAGTATAACAGATATGAAAGGTACTATATAACACATAGTGTGATAGATAATGCCTTGTATATCTATTCATCTAACAGATCAATACATGAATAGAGAGACAATTACTTTTAAAATACTATAATCTCTATTCAATCAAATACTAATAACAATAATATAACATTATATTCAATTAACAAACAGTATAAGTTATAAAAGGAAACTACACTTCCATCATTATTTTAAATTCCTTCAGAAGAATTCCATAATCTATTTCCTTAGAACGCTTACCTAGCACATATATTATCCAGTACAGAATATAACACATCAAAAACAACTAAATGTTTGAACTGACAATCTGCCTTTCACCCGCATTCATTGGTGGCTTCAATTCAAAAGCTCAGTCCCACATGAATGTGTTTCCCCCTTTAATGCCCTATGCTAATTTTGCTGGAAGTGTTTACTTAACAATAATTTAGCAAAAAAAAGTGTTTTGCACATTTTAAGCATATGACTGAATAACTGACGTGTGGACCATGCGGTATGAGTAATATCAGATTTTTTACATTAATATTTTTGATATCATTTGCCATTGTCCAGTGTTGGTCACCACAGATACGTACTCTGTCAGAAACATTTTCTTATCTCCGTTCTTCAAAAAGACATGTCATTAATATTTTTTCTCAGTTCTCACTACAGAAACACACAGGGTATGTAACACACAAAAACATATACCGGTATATACAGTATGTATTTTTGAATGAAGTATTTTTTTAAAAAACAGACTGAACATTTTAACAAATCCATTTAAAATCCATTATAAAGGAAATCTTATCCAGGGTAGTTACATGGGAGACAAAGCACAGTCTAAAGGAAGGAGTTTGCACTTCTTGAGGCACGTAATGCCTCATTCTACCTGAGGTTTCATATATTGATAGATTTTTGTCCTAAGACCAATTAAGGTCATATACATCTGATTAATTTAGGTCAATGACACCAATTGCCTATGCTGAACATCTTCCCAGATCTAATTACCATCGGTATTTAACAAATATGTATATCTGCAATATTGGTGTTCATGTCTGGGATTCACCTACATAGAGTTTACATGTTCTCCCCATGTCCATGTGGGTTGCCTTACTTTTATAAAGTGCTTTTCTCACTACTCAAAGGTCTTTACTTAGTGAGTGGAGTGCCACTTCAACCACCAGTAATGTGTAGCATCAACTGGTGGATGACGGCAACCATTTTTTGGCCAGTACGCCCACCACACATGAGCTGTTAGGTGGCGAAGTGGTGAGAGAGGACAAATTCAAAATGACCAAGCGATGGTGGCCAATTTATCCTGGACATCAGGATATACCCTGCTCTTTATAAAGGATGCCCAGGGATCTCTTATGACAACAGAGAGCCAAGACCTCAGTTTCACGTCTCATCCAAATGACAGCGGCAATTTTAACCGCACAGTCCCCCATCACTGCACTGGGACATAGGGATCTTCACTAAGACCACGGGAAAGGAGCCCCCTGCTGGCCTCACAAACATATTTTCCACCAGTAACCTAGTTATTTCGCCTACAATCAAATAAGTATGGTAAGCTAAAAAATGTAGGTATTTCTCAACTAAGCAGGAAGGTTCTTGCTGCAAAAGACACACAAGTGACAAACATGCATAGTCCTTTGCAAAATCCAGGTGACCAATGCTACTAGCAGCAGCACTAAATCCTCATCTTACCAGTTGTGAATTGGCATTTTTTGTATATATAGCAATAGCCATAGGCTTATCTTCACGTTGGGGATACAAACAATTGTAGAAATTTCAACATTTCAGCACATAAAACTAAGCTGTAAATGGGAAGAACCATTAGCAATGTCCATCTCAGAGATATTCCATGTCATCATGTTTCAGACGCATGCTGCTTCTTCGGGACCTGATGGTCAAATCAAAGGGTTTAAATAATTATAATATAACTGATGAAATGAGCTGTATAAAGTAAGCTGCTGTTTCTAATTGTTATCGATTTAGTATATTGTAGTAGTTTTTTTGATGAGATGGTTTGTTGTAACTGATCACACCTGCAATGTATTCCACCTGGATAGAGCCAGGTATCCCCGTTTGTGTTTGTCTCGTATGCAAATGCACACCTTTGAACCTCTCTCTACCAGATTTTGCACAGATTCCCCATTTGTACACCATGTTTCTATTATTTATTTGATGACCCACTCTGGATAGTGTGGGGTGCCTGTACTTTTCCCCCCAAAAAAGTCTTACTAACGTATAGTAAAAATTAACATACCAACACAAACCCCACCTGACAGCCTTTTGGATGAGACGTAAAAACTTAAGTCCTGACTTTCTGTGGTCATAAAATATTCCTGGGCATATTTTAAAAAGAGTTGAGAGTTTACCAATGTACTGGCTAAACTGCCCACCATGGCCTGGCCATTCTGGACCCCTAATCATCCCTTTGTCCCTTATTGTTCTACCATATCTCTCAATCCTTCAACATCTAATAGCTAATGTGTAGTAAATGTACTGGCACAAGAATGGCTGCTGTCACATCATCCAGGTGGATACTATACATTGGTGTGGTTGAGTTGGTTCATCATTGTCATTGTAAAGCACTTTAAGTAGGTTAGAAAATCACTATATATATGTAATTAATAAATTTATTATTATTATTATTATTATTATTATTATTATCTTTACTCACAAATGCATGGCATTATCAAGCACAGTCCAAAAAAATCCCACTTCTCCCACCAAAAGAAACAAATGAGCTGATGTGAAATTCAATTCAATTCCTATGCTTCACATGAATGAACACAAGTGTTATAAATAGCAACCAAGAAGAATTCCTGCATGGCACAAAACAGATGC
Source organism: Polypterus bichir lapradei (assembly GCA_026402145.1). Classification (NCBI taxonomy): domain Eukaryota; kingdom Metazoa; phylum Chordata; class Cladistia; order Polypteriformes; family Polypteridae; genus Polypterus; species Polypterus bichir. The sequence goes on along the minus strand of JANRMT010062797.1, from coordinate 16,096,173 downwards.
AGTCAGTGTGCATTTAAAAATTTCCAACTAATATTCGTTGCACGTGGTGCTCAAAGCCAGAATCTAGCAGATGTTAAAAGGAACTGATGCATCTGTCAGTGTGCAGCTCTAATTATTCAGTAACAAATGAGTGCGTTACTGGCCAACAGGTTACTTATTCAGACATGCATCACTTCAACCCTTTAGCAATTGTTATAAAATGAAACATTTTTTTTTTTCAATTTTTAATCAAATAATTAATTGGCCAGCTAATTAATGAATGCAGTTAACAAATGCATTCAGGGGAATAAAGCTTTTAAAAGGCAATAACTCAGAGAAGCCCAGTGTCTTTATGGCATGTTGAAAAGGCACAACCTTCAAGCCAAATATTCTAAAGATAAAAAGACAAATGCTCAGTCGCACAATTACGCAGCATGCTGATCTTCATACTCTGATTCCTTTCCGTAGCCTTGGGATGCTCCTACAGGTTTTGTATTTTTTTTAAACTGTGTTCTCGCCGAGCATAGCACAAAGGGAGAATGAAATGCAAAAATGAGTTCCTGAGCATGATGACATCTTCATTAAAGAAAGCCTTTATTATCTGCAGCTAGACACAAAGCCCAAAATGAAAAAGAAAGATGTCTGGCTAGGGGGGGTTGGCTTTGCCATTGGTTTTATGTCAATAATCTTTCAGAGGTTCTTTTCAGGGTTTGTCAAATTAGTAAGAAAAATTCCAGTGCCCAGACAGTCATTAGTGAGTGAGTCCTATTAGCTTGTTTGCGAAAATTTGTCTTGCCTTTAACAATCAAGCAAGCTGTCCTGAGGCTAATTACCATTTTGGCCCCATTTACTATCCTTGACATTCCTTTTCTCTCTGTTTTTACCACGGTGGACAAGATAACATTGGGCTAGTTAGTCAGGCAGTGCTGATTGCCAGGGTTGATAATACCTTGTACTCTAAAAATCAGCCTCGGATAAATAACCGTCACTTGCTCATTTGTCTGGAAAGAAAAGAAATCTGTATGCTAATGATGGGCGATTTAACCGCTTTGGCTGAATTAAAAATATAAAGGAATTGCCAGGGACTGCCTGCAGATTTCATTGGGCTCCCTGGTGCAGAGGAGGGTTTAAGGGGCTTTAGAAAGCTTAAGCTCTTAACTTAAATGCTGTAGAAATATTTCAAGAGCACATTTGAAGGCCAATGGTAGGAGCTGACAGCCTGGTGTAAAAGACAAAAGGATTACAGACTGTATCTGAAGTGCTGAATGGATACAGTGGGCAGCAGTGACAGTGCCAATCAATCGTGTTCAGAGCAAGAGATGCCAAAAAGATTAAAGATTTGTTCTGAATGGTTTGAGTGCTAATAAACAGGCAGACTGCACCACCTTAAATGTACAACTAAGACTGGTACAAAATCAAATGGAAGTTGTATGGTGATATTACAATCTGGAGGGTGCACTCATGAGCAGGACACCCCCAAAAAAACTAACAAACAAAACCAAAGATATATACAAGAGAGGGATTTGTTAACAGAGGAAAACCAAATGCTGCTGTAAGAATTATTGCAAGAATCAGAAAGTCTGACCACACAAATCCAGTTCTGAAGTTGTTACACTCAACGTAAGAATATAAGTACAAAAGAAATATGACAAACATGAGGAAACCATTCAGTCCATCAAGCTCATTTGTTTACCAAAATCTCATCTAGATACATCCTAAAGATTGTCAAGGGTTTTGATTCCACTGCATCTCTTGGTAGTTTATTCCAGATTCCCACAACAGGTTCTTCTTGGCCTCAGTCTTAAATGTTGTTCCCTTATTTTTTTACTGGTGTCTTTGAGCACGTGATTCATTAAGTTAAAAAAATTCTGCTCAGTATATTTTATCAATGCTTTTGAGAATTTTGAAGATCTGGATTGGGTCCCCATGCAGTCTCATCTGCTCAAGACTAAACAGGTTTAATTCTCTTGAATCTGTCACAGTAGGACATGTCCTTTATTCCTAGGATCCTTTATGGTTGCTTTCCTCCGCAGAGGTCCAAGTACTGCTCTGTCTTTCTTGCAGTGTAGTGATGAGAATTGCACACAGTACACCAGATACAAACTCACTATAGTCTGAGCATAATGGCCCTCAATTTACATTTAGTAGTTTTTACAGCATAACCTAACATTTTATTTGCCTTTTTAATTGCTTCAGCCCATTGATTAAATGATAAAAATGCTGTGTCAACATAAACCTTTAAATCCTTTTCAGAGGTTGCTTTCACTAGGGCAGTTTCCTCTCATATTTATAACTAGTGTTCTTTATGCCCACTCTTCTACCCTAAACTGCATTTCCCAATTGTTTACCCAGTTCTGAAGCTTGTCCAGGTCTTTTCAGATATTTATGCTTCCTCCTCAGTATATGCCAGTCCTCCAATTCCAGTATTATCTGTGAATTTTTTCAAGTTTACTAACTATATCGAAATCAATGTCATTAATGTAAATCAGAAAAAGTAACGGTCCAAGATTAGCCCCCTGAGGGACTCCACTGATGACCTCACTCCATTCTCCTCTTATCTGTACTCTTTGTTATCTATAAGTTAACCAACTTAAGATTCAGTTTTGCAGGATTCCAATTTCCAAATCCAGTTTCCAAACTAATCTTCTGTGTGGGACTAAGTCAAGTAAAAAAGTAAAACTGGCTCCCAGTTAGGCTTAGGACTGATTTCAAAATCCTCCGTCTTACATATGAAGCCTTAAACGACCAAGGCCCTGCTTATCTATCTGAATACAAACCAGAGAAAACATTAAGATCTCAAAATGCCCGCCGACTAAAGATTCTAAGGATTAATGAAATAACAGTGGGAGGTCAAGCTTTTAGTGACAGGGCCCCAAAGCTGTGGAATGATCTGCCTGCTTATATAAGAGAAGCCCCTCCATTCTCAGCTTCTAAATCCAGGCTGAAGACTCTCAACTTCAGTGTGTCAGCCCCTGATTGGAGTACTGAACCATGTTGATTTAAACAACTGAAAACTGCTGCTCATGTCACATTTACTGACTGGGTGCCTACCTCACCTCTACTTCTGGTAGCCAATGGCATGCTGCCTGAAGGAGCCAGTGATGTACAAAGGATTAACAGCTTTGGTAAGTTCAGCTTTAATCTCTGCCCTTTGTTTTCATTTTTTCTATTTTGATGTGGTATAGAAAACACCACCCATCAGACAGATGAGCTTCACTTCTGTATGTGAGCTCTGGAACACCTTGTGCTCCTTATTCTTTGTCGGTGCATTGTACACATTGTCCTTCTGGTTGAGATTTCATTGGTTATCAGCTCTGATTCACAAAGAGCCCACCTCTGAGACTAAAGACTAAAATCAGACCTGTTTGAGGGGTGAGTCGTGGACTAGTTGGAGTGAGTAACTGGGTATGTTAGACTATGCCACTGACAGTCATGGGCAAGTGCCGCCAACTGCTTCAGGCTCACTGAGATTATGTTAATCAAGGCTGCAGCTAAAAACCCCTAGAAAAGTAATCTTGACATTAGAGACCCAGAGATTAATATAGAAATAAGGACTTTTTCTACAGTATTACCTGCATGTTCGTGTTATTTAAGTGCATATTGATTTATTGTCATCTAATATTTTTGGTTTGTTATTTATTCATTCTTATTCTTATCTATTTCTAATTTGTTCTGTTTTTTTTGGGCATTTTTTTCTTTGACATCATATAAATCACTTTGAGTGATATCCTTTCTATGAAAATGTGATAAAGATAAGTGATGTTGTTGTGGTATGATTAGTAATAGAAAATCTAAATTTGTAAAACATTCTTAAAACTGAAAAAAAAATCATATTTGTCCCGCTATTTATATGAGAATCAAATGTCAAATGGCTCCCAGGCTCCTGACTTCTGAAGAAAGGGAGATGGGGCAGACTTTAATATCAATACTAAAGTCTCCAACAGATTTAGAAAGAGTTTCCAAGCCTGTTTATAAAACCTCAGTCTTATATCCATTTACCTTTAAATAGCTGAGACACAAACAAGAGTTAAAGTGACCCACATAATCAACCAGTCTGGTGAAAAGTCAGAGGTAGGCTTAGTGTGAACATAAATCTGTACGTCATCAGCATATAAATGTAACCTCAATCCACACCATCTAATAATGTCACCCAAAGGGAGAAGATAAATAATAAATAAGGGTGGGCCAAGTACCAAGCCCAGAGAAGCACCTTGTTTCACAGGGACAGGCGAGGATTTGCAGCTGCCAATGGACACAAATTGCTGTCTGCCAGTTGGATAGGACTGAAACCATGCCAAAGGCCTAAATAAGACACAAGATGCTGAATGAGTACATAATGGCACGCTGAGTACAAAGCCGCTGAAATAGTCAGCAGACAATTGCTGTTATCAGCAACTACAAGGAGATCATTCACAACATTTATGAGGGCAGTCTCACAGCTATAGTTAGCCCTAAAAGCTGACTGATCAGGTTCAAATAGTGGAATCCCATACACTAATGGCACAATACATATGATACCAAAACTTCTTTCAATTCCACAAAGCATATGTGGACAGGGCTGACAAACTCTATGATCACTAAATTATCCATGCTAGGACAAACACTTGGTCCACTCCTCAACGGACAGGATGGGCACTTCATTGTTTCTTGTGGATCTGAGATTCACTAATCAGCTTCCAAACCCACTTACTCCAAATTATACATAAACACATTTGAACAATGGATAAACAAGTGGATGAAAAGAAAAATTACACCACAGGTAAACAGTTCACTCATGTACCCACTGCTCTGATACACTTACACCAAGTGACAGAAAACCTGGGCAAAAAGAGCATGAAACAAGGCATGACACTAATGACAAGCAGGAGTATTTATTGACTCATTGACTAACTTGATTATTCTAAGTTACGCAAGACAGTGGTCAAAAAGAGGAATGATAAAGGGACAAACAGAAATATTAGCCCATCTATTCATTTCATCATTCATTCTTTCACTAATCTGCTTTTTCCAAATTATAGAAAGCAGTGGTTAAAAAGAGGACAAAATAGGAATGAATCAAGGAACAAGTACATCCTCATAGTCCTTCATTCTTTTGTCCACTGTTCAAACACACTTATTCCAAATTATAGAAAAGTGGTGAAAAATAGCACGAAAAGAGGAAAGATACACTGGACAAACAGGGACATTTATTTATTCATTCATTTATACATTTGTTTTTTTCAAACCAGCTTATTGCAAATGTAGATCCAAGATTATTTAATAAATAAAGGAAATAAACATCATAAAATAAATGTCACAAACTAGTGGTAAAAAAGGGGAATGATACAGGGGATGGGGCTATTCATCCATTTATTTCTATATAGATTCATTTCTTGCGCAAGCCTGCTTATTTCAAATATAAAATGTATTACTGTTAGGCTGATGCCTTTATCCAAGGCGACTTACAACACCCAAGATACAGCTGGCTACATTTCTTTTGCTTTTTTCCCAAGTGGAATTCAAGCAGGTGAAGGGACCTGCTCCTGGTCAAACAGTGTCAGTAGCAGGATTTGAACAAAACACTTCAGGGTTTGAAGTCTTAACCACTCACTATGCCACACAGCTTGCAGTTACCAGAATTACAAACACGGTGTCGCCCTCCATTTGCAGAACATCTCATAATTTTAAGGTCCTCACTCGCTAATTCCCCACAGTTTTAGCTAAGAGGCTTCCCCTGAACCACTGCTCATTACTGCTAGCCTGGTGAACATTATTGACAGTTGATTTGCTCCTCAGTGTGCTGACCATAATGGAAAAAAATCTTGCCTCAAAAAAAAAAATAAAACTTGTCAAATGGTTTATAGTGTTTAGTGTTGTAGCTTTAGACAAAGTGAATGATTAATCAAAGATGACATCATATTATGGAGCTTAACTGTGATGACATCATTAGGGCGAGAGACTCGGAGTGCATTCAGCACACGGGGTCAAGAAAAAGACATTCTAGCACATACTACAATAAGACTGGTGGTAACAAATTGGCTTTCCCCATCTTCTCAGTGGTGTTTCAAGAAGGCCTAACAGCTGACATATTGATTTTTTCTTTTCTATGAATATTTCATTAAACTGTGGTCTTTTTATTTTTAACTGTTGATATTTCAAGCTGATGCAATCCTGTTTTTTGCAGGTTAAAATATGTGTCTGTTTTTTTTCTTCAAGCACATTTGGAGAGTGCATCTAGATAGTTCAAAAGCATTGTGTATGTGTATGTTTATGTACTGGAGAATATTCTGCGTAGCATGCTTCTGAATACCTCATTGTACCTATTGTGTGAATGTGTTTTGAGTTTAAATTTTCAGGTATGCAAGGCTACATTTGTACATCAATGTGAGCATGAATGTGTGATTCTGAGCTATGTTTAGGAACTTGGGGTCAGGTTTTAATCAGTGGGAGGAAAACAGAGTATTCAGACATGAGGAGAACAGGCAGACTCCACACAGACAGTGACTTGAATTTTAGATGTCTGAGGTAACACCATGTTTGGTAATTCTACACTGGCACTGAATGAGTGTTTGTGCCTTGAGAGAGACTGGCATCCCTTCCAAGACTAATTCATGCCTTGTGTCCAAAGCTGCTGGGATGGACTGAAATGGAACAAGCAGGGAATAAGAGAGCTGATTTGCTGTTGTGTTTTCTTTATCCGAGTGCACTGAAGAATGCTTCAGCGGTGGTGAGATTTAACTTCTATTAAAAACTAGCAAAATACCCGCGCTTCGCAGCGGAGAAGTAGTGTGTTAAAGAAGTAATGAAAAAGAAAAGGAAACATTTTGAAAATAACGTGACATGATTTTCAATGTAATTGTTTTGTCACTGTTGAGAGTAATGAGTGTTGCTGTTTTATATATATATATATATATATATATATATAGAAATAATCTGAGCCACATATATACACACAAATACATACACATATATAAACATATACATACATATCTACATATATACACACACACATATATATA
>JANRMT010062797.1:16057355-16084196 GCA_026402145.1 Polypterus bichir lapradei | reverse complement strand
GACTCCTGTGTGCTGTTTTGTTAGTCTTCATCACTGAGAAGAGCTTCTCACACACATATGTGCTACCAAACATGCACAAGGTTCGAGCCGCATGTAGACGGACCTGGAGCATTTCTGCGGGAATGGATTGAATAAACTGTGCGGGCCCTGCAGTATCGTACTTTGCCTTCAGTGTGCCATTACACTGCAGCTCAATCGCCTCCATCTGAATCTGCACAGGTGCAGTTTCCACATTGACGCCAAATGGGTTGCGAAACAATTTAAAATTCTTTTTTTGTTCTTCAAAGTCATCAAAGCGCCGTACGAACTCAGTGCGCTCAGTTTATCAGCAAAGTGCGTATTTGGGAACACCGTTGTGCCGACTTGGTTTAACATTACTTGGCAACAGGGAAAGTGGAGCAAGTTGCACTGGTGCATTTGTGTCTCCCATAAAAGTAGCTTCACTTGAAATCACTTTGTGATTGTGCACGGGTAAAAACGTCTGCTGAAGTGTCAGATTCTTCTTTAATTCTTCTGCTTTCTGTATCTTCTGCATTGCATTCAGGTCTATCAGGTTATCCTGATGTTTTGTCTCATAGTGCCGTCTTAGATTAAATTCTGTAATTACAGCCACATTAGCTCCACAAATGAGACACACGGGTTTACAGGCAATGTCAGTAAACATATACTCAGCCTCCCATCGGTTTTTAAAGGCTCTATTTTCAGAATCAACTTTTCTCTTCAGCATCGTGTGGGCTAGCTTCGCAATAACTTGCAGCATCATAAGCTAGACTTGATTAACGCGGTAAGTGTTCGGCAAGGCAGCTGAAGCGCTGCATTATGGGATCTGTAGTTTATTGTGTTACCAGCGCTTCATATACCCGGGCCATTAATAACAATAATACAGTATATAAAATGATGTCGCGGGCCGGATATAATTACACGCCGGACCGGATGTGGCCCGCAGCCCTTGAGTTTGACATATATGGACTAAATAGAACTTGAAAAGATATATTTTTTTGAATGTGATCGCGCAATTGAGATCGAGTTGACGCGCACTACAGTACATCGAGCCCGCGTGCTATTGTGGTTTTGCCTGCATGCCTCAATAAGTCACCCTCCCCTCGCTCTTACTATTTTACTGTTCATCTAATGAATACACCGAGTATGGCTTTACCAAAACAATCATTGATGGCGAATAAAGTATCCATTATTCGAGTATGTAGATCGGGGTATCGCAGCGGAGAAGTAGTGTGTTAAAGAAGTTATGAAAAAGAAAAGGGAAAATTTTAAAAATAACGTAACATGACTGTCAATATACAGTAATTGTTTTGTGAGTGTTACTGAGTGTTGCTGTCATCAAGGATTTGATTATCATTATTTCTTTCAATCAGGTTCGTATTTGTAGGATGTGTTGTGTTCAAGTTACATTCCATGTTTGTCAATCGTTGTAAAGATAACAGGTTTCATTCATCGATTCGTTTCTTACTGCATCAATAAACAGCTCGTCTTCTTCTTTATCTGAGACCTGACACACTGCATGCACGGGTTTTTTTTTTTTTTTTACACTGTCTTCCTTTAGCGGGACATTGACTTTTTCCACCGTGTGCTTTGTTTCCGCAGTAGCTGCACTTACGAATATGCTTGTATGTATCAGACGCTTCATATTTTTTTGCTGCCTTTTCAATTGTGTAATTCAGTTTTTGTTCAGCGCTCTTTGGAACTGTTGCTTTTTGTCTGTGCACTGCGTCAGTTCACATGAGCCGCTCGGTGTACATGCATCGAAGTTTCCCAGCTGTGCTGGTGCCATGTCGTGCTATGTCCACGGCTGTATTTAATGTTATCTAAGTCCCGGCACTTAAAACTTTCTCTCGCAGTTTCGCTGAGTTTGTGCCAAACACCACCCTGACCATCTCATCTTCCTCTGCATAAGCACAGTCCTTCACCCGTGAATATTTAGCGGCAGTGTTTCTATTGGATTGCTGCTGACGGACAGCCTTATATGGGCAGGCACTAAATTACAAACGCCAGCGGCAGCCTGTCTATGAACTTAATTTAAAGTTTAGGTTTACACCGTGCTTTGTTTCCGTAGTAGCAGCACTCATGAATATGGTTGTATATGTCACTCGCTCGCTTCTTATTGTTTCGCTGCCTTCTCAATTATATAATGCATGTTTTCTTCAGCGCTTTTTGGAGCTCTTCCTGGTTTTCTACGTACTGCGTGATTACGTGGGAGGCGTGATGATGTCACACGAAACTCCGCCCCCACGGCTTTCAAGCTCATCTCCATTACAGTAAATGGAGAAAAACAGCTTCCAGTTATGACCATTACGCGTAGAATTTCGAAATGAAACCTGCCCAACTTTTGTAAGGAAGCTGTAAGGAATGAACCTGCCAAATTTCAGCCTTCCACCCACACGGGAAGTTGGAGAATTAGTGATGAGTCAGTCAGTCAGTCAGTCAGTCAGTCAGTCAGTCAGTCAGTGAGGGCTTTGCCTTTTATTAGTATAGATTCAATTTTGTTATCATGTGTCCAGGGCACACTTGGATTCTTACTTGCACGTCTTCCACAGACAAGTGACAGGACGGTAATACCAACAACAGATTAGGAATATGCATCTGACGATAGACATTACAAAGACTCATGCAGCTGTCAATATGAGAGGCCACTATAAGGAGCCTTAGGACCAGAAGATAAAAATTGAAGTGAGCTAATAGTCCTGAAGGGCAGAGGGAGAAAAGGGCATATCAAACGTGCCCATTGAGATCTGGACTCTGACTAGGTCACTCCAGGACACTCACATTGTTGTTTTGAAGCCATTTCTGTGTAGATTTGATTTTTTCCTTGGGGTCGTTGTCTGGCTGCAAAACAAATTTTCTCCCATGGCACAGGTTTCTTGCAGGACCAAGTTATCCTCTGGGACTTCTCTGTGTTTTGCTTCCCTCATTTCACCCTCCATCCTCACAAGCTTTCTTCATGATGGGGATGGTGAGTTTATGCATTATTCAAGCAAGGTGTTTAGTCTAATGGTGAAAGAGCTGAATTCTGATATCATCAGACCATAGTACATTCTTCCAGCTGACTTCAGAGTCTCCCGGGTGCCTTCTGTCAAGATGTCCTGTGTGTTTTTAATCTTTGTTGCTGTCTCATAAAGCTGCAATTAGTGAAACACCCGTGCATGGCTGTTGCCTGCACAATCTCTCCAATCTGAGCCACTGCAGCTTGAGTCTCCTTCAGAGTTTTCAGAGGTCTTTTGGTGTCCTCCCTCACTCATCTTATTTTTGCACAATCACTCAATTTTTGTGGACAGTCAGGACGATGTAGATTAACTGCTCTTCACTACCATTTCTTTATGATTGATTCAAGTAGAAATTCAGTGACTGATATTTTCTTGCCTTCATCCCCTGACTTGTGCAAATGTCATGGAGTTGTTTGTTGTGTTTTTGTGTCTTTATTGTGAAGGTTAGCCCAATGTACTGTCTCACCGCAAGTTGTCCCTTCCATTTTCATGTACATTTAGATGACAAACAACTGAAACCCCAGACAGGTGACCTCCATTGCACACATTCCAGAAGTTCTAAAACCAATTGGCTGCACCAGTGGTGATTTAGGGGTATCATATTAAAGGGGGTGAATAGTTATGAGATGACTTATCTTGTGTTTTATATTTGTAATTCATTTAGACCACTTTGCAGAGACCTGTTATCACTTTGACATTAAACAGTCTTTTTTTCAGTTGATTAGTGTCACAAAAGCCAACTTCTCTACACTGTGATTCAATGTTGTAAAACAATAAAATATGAAAACTTACAAGGGGTCAAAAACTTTTTATAAGCACTGGGGTCGAATACTTTTTATAAGCACTGATCAAATCCTCATAGGTAAAAACCCCCAAATACACAAAAAGATACATCTATTACTTCAGGTTCAGGTTCAACTTGGAATCATCTTCCCTGTCTGTCTTTGGGGATTTAAAAAAAAACAGCCACCTGGCCCCAGGTGAGACTTCACCCTCTTCCCTCTTCTTTTTCCTTCTCTTCATCTTGCTGATTTAATGCAATCTTGACAAGAACGTTTGATTTATCCTTTAAGTCTCTTAACAAGAAGACATGCCAAGCCACTAAGCCGCCGGCAGTGCTGGAGACGTTTCACTCTTCCCCAATGAGGACCCGGGAGGGCGAAACACAAACAAGCATTCTGTTAGTTTTAAGACAGCCAAAACCCCCTCAGCCGCACCAATCTGCTTCTCACTTAAGCCAGTTCTCCTCTGCGAGATACCGTCTTTAGGGGACTTTGTCAGGTACGCTTCACTAGACCCAATCAGCCCCAATATGCATTACTTTCGGCTCGTCTGCAGTGAAATTGAAGGGAAAGTCAAGTAATTGTGTGTGCAGGGAGGGGATGAGCTTAGGTACAGTGGCGCCCAGTTGGCGTAGCATCTTCAGAATTTTTTATGCCCCAGTCCTACACTCTGCATTCTGTTCTTCTTTTTAATGTCCATGCAATTTAGATACAAGGACTACTAGTGCCAAATGAGGTTAACGGGCACACATTTGAGAATATGGGCAGGGAAAGATTGACTGTTCTCTCTATAACAGCAACTTTAGATAACTGAACAAAAATTTTCACATAAAAGCACCAGTGGACCTGACTTGAGTGAAAGCTGGAATTACACAGCACCATGCTTACCACAAAGAACTGGGCATATAGAGGGGCTAAAGGGCTATTAGTTCAAGAGCAGGCTCAGTATGGTACTTTGAATAAAGAATACATAAATAAATGCCATGACAGACACTATATGGAATCAGATCTTATAACAGGTGCCATTCCAGCTTGAAAATCTTCTCAAGTGAGCAGGAGCCACAGTGGCTAATGTGGGAAGCACACTCAACACACCGATTCTCAGTTAAAGGATACAAATAGTCTCTGCTGATGAGGAGCCACCTGGGTTATTCTGTATAACACTCTCGGCACGGTGCCCATCAGTTACTGGGCTCAAAGCACTTTAACTGAGCACAGGCCATAGTGGTTAACACCATCAACACTGTGCCAGTATGTTACTGTGTTAAAACTGTCTCAACTGAGCAATGCTGATAGTGGCTATTCTGGGTAACACTCTCAGCAGGGTGCTCAGTTAGTGGGCTCAAAGCATCTTAACTGAGCAGGGATCATAGTGGATAACACACAAAACACGCTCATCACAGTGCCAGCTGTTAGTGAGCAAACCATCTCAGCTTAACAGGATCCATATAGTCTATTGGGTGGTAACACTCCCAACATGCTGCTAGTAAGTTACTGTGCCCACCCTGCCTCAACTAAGCAATGTTGACAGTGGCTATTGTGGGTAACACCTTGACATGGTGCCAGTCTTTTAATGGATCCAAATCCTTCCAACTGATGAGTATCCATAGTATTTATTCTGGGCAACAGCCTTAGGATTATTCCAGGCAGTTACTGGGTCCAAACCCTCTTATCTAAGCAGAAGATATATATAGTCTGTGGTGGGACATATCCTGAATACAGTGCCAGTCTTACTTGTGTTTAGCCACTTTACAGTGGGAGCACACAGCCAGTAATTAGCTACCAATGTGCAGGACTGGAGGACTAAATGGTTCTTCACTAAAGTGACAGGCAAGAAACATACATGCCAGAGGTCTGTAAATGTCTCTAACCTTTAATACACAGATGGGCACAAAAGGCACTATTTTGATTAAAGACAAGACAAGAATCTAATAGGCGAGGACAAACAGAATAGAACATTAGGATAATTTTGATGCGAACAGGCCATTCAGCCCAACATAGTCTGTCAATCCTATTCACCTAATTTCTCCAAAATGAAACCAGTTGAGTCCCTAAATTCCTATTTCTACCACACTATATTGTCATATGTTATGCATGCCTGTGGTTCTCGTGTGTCTGAATAAAAACTTTCTGATATTTGTGTAAAGTTTGCCCCTAAATGAGTTTCCATTTCTCTTTCTTTCTAAAGAACTGCTTCGAAAATAAAAGGGGATTCACTATATCGATTCCTTTCATAATTTTAAACACTTTAATCATATAACTTCTTAATCCCCTTTTACTTTAATTCTAAAGGTTCAACTGCTTCAATCTCTCCTGATAGCTCACACCTCTCAACCCTTTAATCAGCCTAGTCGCTCTTCTGTGGAATTTCTCTAGCGCTCTTTTGTCTTTTTTGTAAAATGGAGACCAAAACTACACATAGTACTCCAGGTGCAGCCTCACTACTGAATTATAAAGCTTAAGTATCACCTCCTTGGACTTATACTCCATACATCAGAGCGCTATATAACATAGCAAACTATTAGCCTTCTTGATCACTTCTGTACACTGTCTGGATGTGGACAATGACCAGTCCACTACAATTTACGGTCCTTTTTATTAGGTGGACTTTCATGTTTGAAACCTCCCATTGTGTATTCAGAATAATCTCTAGCATTGTTTCTGGTAATGTGTAACTTTCTAAATCTATTTATATGCCCCACAATGTACAATATTTAATTTATAAATAAATATGCAAATAACTAAATGCATTGTGAAATGTGACAATAAATAAGTAATAACAAAATATGTAAACACAAATAATTAAATATGGCACAAAACACTTCTTTTAATTAGTATTTCTTTATGTACTGTATTTATTTCAGTGAAATATGCCTCAAAGACATGAAGGTGAATTGGTATTGCTAAACTGGTCTGTGCATACGTACCTGTGTGTGTTAATTCTATAATGAAGGGTTTCTTAAATGTTTTTTTTTTTCTCGTGTCAGAATGGTCCACCTTGAAGAATCACCACCGACATTCATAGCGGAGCAATGTTGATTGCTTATGAAAGCCACAGAAACCCTTTGCCCACCATGCATGATCCTTTCCCATAAAATACAACAGTGAGTCACAACCCTCTGTAACCTAACATTGCAATGGGCTGGTAACCCAATGTCACAACCCATAGTTTAAGAAACGGTGCTGTAATGCATTGACACCGTTCTCCAGGTACTGCTCCTGCCTTGCATCCTACCTGGGATCAGCTCCAGGTAGCCCATAATAATTGGGATAAGTTAGTTAGTAAAATGGATGGATTAACTTAGATTACGTTTGGAATCATCTAGAATCTTAACCGATTTTGGTTTTATAGTTTTTACTCAGCTCATACGTAAGTAGGTAGGTAGGTTGGTAGGTGGGTAGGTGGTTAGGTAGGTAGGTAGACACTGCAAAATTCTTACTGGAATGTTCAGGCAACAGGAAACACATTACCACTAACTAATGCCATGATAAACAAGACTAGATTAAAATAGTGGGACTTGCAGCAAGGCCCTCATATACTGTATATAAATAATCATGTGTTACATTAGAAGCGTATCTCAACTCAATATACAAAATACGCATGAGAGCTGATAACCAAAAGAGTGCCCAGCTAGAAGTAAAATGCATTCAATGCAGCAAGGAGAAATAAGGAAGGCAGTGGCTTCTTCTATACAGTATGAAGTCCCGTGTTTTACATACCACAACAGAATGAAGGGTTTGAGACATCAGCTGAACTTTTCATACCTAGAAAGCCTTCATATAGGCAGCATATTATTAGCTGACAGAATAAGTGAAGACCTCACAATACTTTGGACAGTGAAATGGTGCTGGAAAATCATCAGACAGTTGCATAATTTTATCACGGTCTGAGATTCCTGGCCATGTAATTTGATATCTTAGGGTGATGAAATCAGCAACTTCAGGCGTTAAGTTTGACATCTCCTCTGACTAGAAGTCATGTAATGTGACATCAGTTTAAGATAAGTGTTTTTTTTTTTTTTTTGTATTTTCATAAAACCTGAAACATTAAAATCCTTCCCCAGCACAACACATCTTCTCCATCTCCAGACAGATAGATAGATAGATGTAATAATATAAAAACTGTACCCCTGCACAGCTAAGGCCAACTTGCTTTTTATTTTTTCTTATAGTTTCCATATGACACCGAAAGAAGAAAAAGTGCATCTCTCAGCCGATTCCTCATGCGACACATGAGACGCTGATTACAGGATATAATCCACTCTGTGGCAGACGATCAGGATAAATTGGGTTCCAGCACAATAAATCACTGTAACATTTTTATTTTTATTTTCTTCCTATACCTGGAAAGCAATCACCCCCCATATGTCCATGTTATCATAAACACAATGCCCAATTGCTTCCCACTCTGTGTTGTATGGAATACATCCATGTATAATTGGACTTGCTGCCGTTTGGGCTGCATGCTAAGCCAAGCAGAACCAAATTAATCTGCCTGAGTCCCCAGATGAAGGTAAAGACAACTTTCCTTGCCTGCCTGCCTGCCTGCTTGCCTGCTCACCTACCTCCTTGCCTCAACCCCCACACTCCACCCCCAGGTCCCCCTTTTCCAAAACCAATTCAAAAAGACACTTTCAGCTTCATTGAAATTCTAACAAGCTCAGCGCCTGGGCCTCCTCCATGGCAAAGTCATAAAGCAGAAATAAATGGGAGAAAAATTCATTTACACAGCGATTAGGTAAACACTTAACAGGCTGTCTTGACAGTCTGAGCGGCCCGCTGCTAAATTGCTTTGTGTCTCATGAACAGCACGCCCGGCTTCAGACTCCACTTTAGGTGTTTTTTAATTACGTCTCCTTCCGATGTGTGACAAGTAGTGTGTGATGCTGCAGGGGCTTCACACGAGTCTGTCTTGGTGTAAAGTGACACAATGTGCCATGTGGTCACCCACCACATTCATAAGCAAATATGACCAACAATCCCAAAAGAAGACGTAGATGCCAACCGGCTAGAAATCAAAGTAGATCCCGAGAGTTAAGGCCACTCTGTAGGCAAGGATCAAAGTTGAGACTTAAGAGTCAGGAGGTGGCAGCCCTAACAAATAACTTTCGTATTTATAGCACCTTCCCTTAGAAAACAGCATGGTAGACAGCAAGCTATCCTTATAGCTCTGGAAAGCCTGGGTTTAAATCTCTTTGTAAATTTTCACACAATCTCCCAGTGTCTGTGAGATTTTCTCCAGTTAAACTGGTTCACGTCCCACACCACAAAGATATATATGATAGTTGTAAATTTCCCCACTGTGAGTGAGTGTGGGTGTTTAGACAAGAGTGGCACCCCATTCCACATTGGTTCTCAATGCTGTCAGGATGGTCATTAGCACCCTGTGACCCTGAACTAGACAAGTTGGTTAGAAAATGTATAAAAATGCACACTAGTAGGGGGCACCACCCAATAGCTAAATCTGACACCACTCCGAGATTTTTAACATGAAATTCCTTTGGATATTACCTTCCATGAAGATGAGGTAAATACTGTCACTATTTGATACATGATGGAAACAAACCCAAGATTGGGTGCCCATCCATGACTGGATGACACCCACTTCTTATCAAGTCACCAACCAAAGCTACACTGGGGCACAGAAAGAACATGCAAATTCCATGCAGACAATGAGCAGGCCAGGATTTTAACCCAGGTCTCTGGATGTATGAGAATTTCTGTGGACAGATCTTTCTTTCCCTTTCGATGCCTGTGTTGTTGGTTTGACTGTTCATCTGACCTCCATCTGTAATGGCTTGACTTGTCCTGAGGTTTACTGATATTTTCTGAATGTAATGTCTATGAATATGATTATTCTGTAAATGTGGATATCAAATAAAGGTGACATGAGCTAACCGGGCATTTCCTATTTTAATACACAGAAGATCAAATCAGTACAGAAATAGGCGCAGATGCAAAGAGAGTGCCAATGAGGGACAGAACCCTGATGTTCTTGGTGTCAGTTGGGAAAGAGGAACCTTAGCAAAACTTGGTCAGAGTTGGCTGGTGGGAGGAAATGGACACACCAGGCTGTGACTGTTTCCAGTTCAAATGGCTTATTCACTCCATCTGCCCTACTCTCGGGTGGGATTCTGGCAAACAGCAGGACTGTGTGAAAGAGAACTCCCAACTCGCAGCGACCGCCTCCCATTGTCATCCAATTCCTGTCTGCTATCACTTGACATTTCCAGTTCAATGCAGCCACCCCATGCCACATTTGTACTTATTTCAATATGAATTGGCATCCCACTGCTTGAGAAGAATGAGGGAGGCAATTACATGGCTGTTAGTTGAGAAAGTCACGCTCTTACTGAAGAAGACTTGTCGCCAGCTAATGCACATTCATTCATTTTCAAACTCCCCTTATTCCAGAGTCACGGTGGGGGTCAGAGTCTATGCCAGGCCCTTTGGGTGCAAGGTTGGAATCATCCCTAGAAAGGGTGCCAATGCATTGATAGCCCCAGTGGTGCACACAACCTATTCTTAAACTCTCACAGAACCATTTTAAAGTTACCAAATCTGCATGTGTTGGAAATGTAGGAGGAAAACCAGAATAACTAGAGGAAAATCCACATAAACACAGGGAGAGCATGCAAACTTCACATAGTGACGAGACATGGGATTCAAACTTAGAATTTATAAAAGAGCAACACTACTCACTGAAGAATATTATATTATATTATATTATATTATATTATAATAATTGTTGGGAACATTAGTGCTTAGGAAATTTGTGTAAGGGAAGATGGAGCAAAAAGAAAAGGCTGCACACTGATTAATATGTCTTACTTTTAAAGACCATAGACTGAAAGAGAACAAACCTAAAATCAACTGCTATCACCTCCATCCCCACCCCTTTCCAGGACTACTAAATATAAGGAAGACTGACACCCGAAGCAGACATTCACTGCTGGAACTGTCAATGGACCGAGTAGCCCTTTCTAAGACGACCTGGAATATAGAAAGCTCTTCTTGGCTACTTATAAAACTTTAAATCAAATTAAATGGGGTTTATTGTGGCTGGAACCTCACAATTTTAATTTTTACATGGGGTTTTTGTTGCAAATGCATAATAAAATAATATAATAGTGGAAAGAATGCACCCAGAGTAGTAACTGGCACTGGATAGCATGCTATTCACACACTCACAAACACACACTCACTCTCGCGTTGGGCCAGACAAGACTTGCTACTCAGGTGAACTGCATGTGTTCAGACCACAGGAGTGCACAAGATTTCTAGAGAAAAAAAATTTAAAATTCTTTTTATTACACTTATTATTGAGAAAGTAAAAGAAAGTGACAGTCATAACATTTAAAAGAGAGCACAAAGAGTAGAGTGTATTAAATGGTGCAACAGGACTAGAGGAGGACACTATAGTGAGAAGTAAGCACAAAGCTAGAAGTAATTCACTTGCTGAACTGCAAGTATCCATAAGCTGTGCGGTCATCATCAAGTAAAAGTCTGTTGAGCTGGTGGTCACAACACATATAGCAGAGGATGTGAGGCAGCCTACTCAATTAGTTATTTTAGGGGAAAACAGTCTCTTCAGTCAGTGTTTTCACTCAGTGATGTATCACAGAGATGTTCAGGTGATGCGTCACAATTGCCAGGACGGGCTCAAGCAACCATAAACTCAGTAATGGAAAAAGTGTGTTTAGAAAATGGATGGATGGCTCAGCATAATATGCACCATAATCTCAAAGATACTGAACTATCATCTTTGTCCTTGGAGTATTTATAGCATCTGTATGATTTATAGTTTTTGCTATTATAAGGGATGTTGGATGCTCAGTAGTTCATGTAATGATATTAATAAAATACATTGGAGAATGCTATGTCAACTCATATCATACTGTATAGTATCATATACTACATTAAGTCATATCATATTGTCTTGCATTGTATCACATAAAATATCATATCATATGGAATATTATCCTATTATATTGTAGTATATCGTGTGTGGTCCATGGCTAGCTTTGTATCCCGGCCAATACCCCCACGCCACCAGAGGGAGCCCTCACAGCGGCATGGAAGGTCTCCGAATTCCAGCGGAGCCTCATGGACATTGTAGTTTTTATGGACAGCCCTGCTGGATACCATGGGGGCCACCAGGAGCCGCTATAGGGAGGCTTGGGGAGTGTTATTTGCTCTATGTCCCAGAAGTACTTCCAAGTCATATGAACAGAAGGAATGATGTACTTCCGGGGTGAGAAAAAAAGGACTTTTATCTGACCCGGAAGTGATAAGGAATTATGGACTAAAGGATGAAAACACTTCCGGGTCGGGAACTATAAAAGGACCATGGGAACTCCCAGACAATGAGCTGAGCTGGGTGGTAGGAGGGCAACGCGTCTGGGAGTGGAGGACTGATTTATTATTGGAGATTTTTGTGTTTATTTATGATTAGTGTGGAGTGGAGGGTGCTTAGTGCACATTATTATAATAAAAATAATTATTGTAGCACTTTTACCTGGTGTTTGGCGTGGTACCTGAGGGTTCAAGAGAGCGAGAGCACCCCCTACTGTCACACGTGTTATACTGTATCATATCATCATATGGCATATATTACCATATCATATCAGACCAAATAATATTGTATCATACTGCTTTATAACATTACATCATACTGCATCATTTGGTATACTATATGGTGATGCTTTGCAATATGTAAACTGAGGTTCAAGTTCTGGGTGATCCCTGTGTTAAGTTTGCATGATCTTCCCATGTTTGCATGGGTATCCTCCTATAGTCCAAAGACTGGCAGGTTATGTGGATTGGAAATGCTAAATTGGCCCTGATGTGTGTGTGTATTGTGCGTGTGTGTGTGTGGAGGGCAGGATATATTTATCCTGCGGGAGTTTGTTCCTGCGTGGTGCCCAATGCTTGGTGGGTGTAGACTCCAGCTTCCCCATGACCCTGTTCTGGATAAGCGGGTTTAGAAAATGGAAGGATAGATGGATTGTATTGTGTTTCATCATAGAATATCATATTATATAATATATCATTCTATATCATATCATGAGGTATATAAATATATCACATTGTAGCACATTATATATATTATCATGCTAAAATTATTGTACCATACTGTCTCTTATCATCTCATGACATATTATAACATCCTATTATATTCTATTGCATTATTCAAAATTATATTGTTTCATATTCTATCACACCATATCATATTGTACCACATTATATGGTACTGTATATTCTCAAATCATAAAATATAATTTGTATTGTATATATCATGTGCTATATTAACATGTCAAATCTAATCATCTCACATTGCATCATATTACATTATATGATATACAGTATCATCAAATCACACCGTATCATGTGGCATAATATCATATGGTAGATATACTGTAATAACATGTCATATCAAACCATATTATCTAACATCATAACACAACATATCATACTGTCTTTTATCATATCATATGATATATTATATAGTACATTAGCATGTCACACTATATCATATCATCTCATATTGTGTTATATTATTTTATATGCTATATAAAATCATACCGTATCATATTGTATTGTATCATGTGGTATACTGAAAAGTCCTATAATATCAAATATCTTACTAATTGCATTATATCATGTCATATTGTACCCTGTCCTATCTATTACTTACCATATTTCTCAATGGTAATATTTATTGTTAAGTATAACAAAAGAACATTCTTGCAATTTTGATTAATTCTGATAGTTCTAATTCTCATATTTCAAGAAAATATTGTGTTCTAGTCTGTATGAACAAAACTGGCGAATAGCACATGGGAGTTCAGGCAAACTCTGCACAACACTTTCGGGGACAGGACATTTACGACTTAGGTGTGGACAAAAGGTGGGCATAATCGCAGGGAAGTGCTACTTGGATCATAAACAGAAACTGTGGCCCTTGCCTCAGCAGTCCCACAACATAATAAACAGGAATAACTTCACTAAGAACTTCTTTGCAGACACCTTAAGCCCAGTTGTCACCCAGTGGGGGGCAGTGGGGGATGTGACTTGTTTACCATCTACAGCACCACACACACAAATTGAAAGTGCCGGAGATGTCACAACAAGCAACATCAAACATTCATCCTGGGAAGACCTTGAGCCACCCACATGTCACATGCTTAAAGCTCTTGGTCAATACCCTGCACTCATTCAAGACTGATCTTGACAAAATGTATGCATGGCTCCCCCCAAAAAAAACAAACATGCTCTTCAGTGCCATATTATTTGAAATAAATATAGCATTGGGTGCAAGACTTAGTAAAAAACCTTAAATATAATTGCACTGTAAGAGTCAGAGGGGTTAGGTGCAGCTGAACTGTGTCACTGTCACCATAGAAGAATGCAGGGAGTATGGCTGCTCAATAAGGCTTAGAAAAGAAGGGTCTTTTTTGGGTCCCATGGAATAGTCTTGTAACAGCAGCTTCCTAAAAAGTTTCAGAGGTTCAAAGGTTTTCTGTTGAAAGGTGAGCCTGAGTTCTGCAGGGTGCTGTGCATCACCAGCACTATTCACACACTGCTGATGGCAGTGCCAATTGTACCAAGTGAAAAACAATACTCAATTTCTATTAAAGAGCAGTGAAAAGTCAAGCAAAATGACACCTTTTATTGGATAACTAAAAAGATTACAATATGCAAGCTTTCGAGGCAACTCAGGCCCCTTCTACAGGCAAGATGTAATCATTAAAGATCATTAAAGTTATGTCAGCAGGCAACAAAACTCCTTGTACCTCACTGCCACTCGAACGTTATTGACACAGTCAAGTCTTTACAATTGCCATCTCCTCATTGTTCCAAACTACCAGTTTCATGGGTGTCACTCAACATGTGGTCAATGTCAACTAAATCACTCTAGAGCTCCTGACACCTCTGCAAAATTAATATGATAAAATCCAGATGGAAATGTGCTTTGCAGCATTGCATTGGACTGCTTTATTTTAATGGACTGCAGTTATGAAATTGCACCAAAAAGAAAATTCACTGACTTGCCCTTCTTCTTGTGTCATCTGCAGCCATCTAATATTTGTGGCCAGTTTCTGCCTGCACTGAGCCAGCTAACCGTCATGCACTGGATTTGCTGCCGGACCTCAGAATGGTCTGTAATCTCCTGCTCTCTTTTATTGGTGCCGCTTAATCTGTTCTGCCAATTTGTTACTGACAAAGATTAAGGCCATCACTCAAGGCATGTCTGCCAAGCAGATTGGGTTTCTGTTCATATAGTGAAGGGAGTCACCAGTGGGCCTTCCAACTTCTCTCTCTTTCTTTGTTAATATTATATAATGCCTTTCATAATGATCACACTTGCAAGGTGATTTAAACTTTCTAGTTTGTTTGTTTGTTTGTTTCTTTCTTTCTCCAAGTTAGCCTACATTACATAATGCCTTAAATATCCTGATCACACTTATAAAGTATTCTAATCTTTTATTCTTTTTTTCTCTCTCTCTCTTTGTTCCAGTTAGTTAACACTATATAGTGACTTTCAAAGTTATCACACTGACAATGTGTTTTAAACCTTCCTATTTCTTTCCATTCTTGGTTTTCAGTGTAGATAATGCCTTTTAAATTGTTCTAAAATGTGCTTTTTTCTCCTTTCTTTCCTTGATCCAGTTAGTTAACATTATACAGTGTCTTTCATAGCCATCAAACTGACAATGTTTTTTTTTTTAAACCTGCCACTTCTTTCTTCCTTTCTTAGAACACATTAGTACATTTTTTATGAACACATACTGATCACACTAACAAAGTATTCTGATTTTTTTTTTCTTTGCTCCAGGAAGTTAAAATTATATGGTGCCTTCCATAGTAATCACACTTCTAAAGTATTCTGGGCATTCTTTCTCTCTTTCTTTGCTCCAATTAGAAAACATTATATAGTGTTTTTAATAGTAATCTTATTTCGAAAGTATTCTAGAGATTCTTTTTTCTTTCTGTCTTTTACTTTCTTCCTTCACCGTTAGAACAAATGATATAGTGCCTTTTATATTGGTCACATACTAATCACACTTACAAAGTATAATCTGTTTCCCTTTTAATTACTTTCTTTCCTCCAGTTAGAACGCAGTATATGGTGCCTTCTATTGTAACCACATTTTCAAAGCATTCTAAACCTTTTACTTTCTTTCTTTGTTACTTTCTTCAGATGTCTTGCACTAATGTGACTAAACAACAGTGCACAATGCTCAGGATCTCGCACCTCCAAGAAGAAAGCGGAGGCAAAGTGCGATCTCTCGAGGCCGCGCCTCCAACAGTGCGCGAGTAGAGGTGTGCCAGACGGCGGCTCATTTGCATATTGAGACGTCTCACGCCTGCCGCATGTTTTTGACGCCCGTGTTCTCTTTGCGCTCCAGAGCCGTGATACGCTGTAGACCGAACGCTGCGATTTTAAATGTCTAAATTGCGGATTGTATACACATGAAAACCCGCCTCATCTGGTTTTCACTCTGTAATCAGAACCAAGTAACCAAAGAATGCCTAACGTGTCAGTGTTGTAAGTGAGATGGGTTGGTGCTGCCACTACTGGGGAGCCCTCAACCTACGTGCAATAACGTACAGTACAATGACCTCTGCATGACGATGTAATGAAGGAAACATTTGGAAAATGAATGGATGCTTCAGCACCTTCAGCTCCCTCCCTAGTCCCTCCACCCTCTACTCACATCCAACAAGCTGCCAGGTAAGCGTCCATTCATGAGCATTAAGGTCTCAGTCCAACTGGGAGGACTAAAGTGAAAGGGCCACGTTTTTAAACCTTAACTGTAGACCAATAAGTGACTGTGGAGCAATTGAGCCAAACAGACATGAACAAGATGAGCAAGTGAGGGTCTGTCAACATTTGATACAGAGGAGGGCAAAAAGGGTAGAAAGCAATAGTCAAAAGGCTACACAACCAGGAAAATGACAGGCCTGAGTTTAGATGTTAAAGAACAACCAGCAAAGACAGCAGCACTCAGGACAGGACAGATCTGTTAAATGTTTTAACAAGACTGGAATGTTGACCATAGATAGAGTTGACTTTGATGATATTTAACAGCAGAGTGGCAGGTTCAGCATCCATAGCACTTGGCACAACACTCAGCTTCACAAACTGATAAGGCAAAGGACAAATAAGACGGCACTAATCGGCTACCAGCCTGCACTTTGTGTTTGCTTAGCTCCAAAGAGAGCAAACATTTATTTCTGGATGGAACACAGGGCTTGTTGTCTGATGAATATCATAGCTTTTAACACATTAATACACACAACCTAAAAAAGAGCTCCATAAAGAATATGGAATGGAAGATATTGCATCATTGGGGGAATGGCTGCAAAGGCCTACAGTAGAGACATAGGAGACCAAATACATTAATTTCATAGACAGATTGATAGTGGTGGCTTTATCACGTGTGCAAAGTACATTGAAATTCTTACTTGCATGTCCAACCAACATGCAACACATGGCCACTCTCTGGTGCCATGATATACAAAAATGCAGTGTGGCTCCCTTGCGACTAAAGCTTTCAAATTTAAACTATATAGCTGCTGGTTCAATTCCCAACAATGACTCAACATCAGACCCTGTGCATGTCACCCAACCTGCCTCAGTGCCCACTGCACAACATACAGAAACAATTGAACTGGTTCTATGCTTAAACCACATCAAGGCATGGTGGTCACTGCTAATCAATAATGTTGGCTTTTTGACGGTGAGACATGGAGCAGGGAATCAAACTTATAGGGTGGCAGTGTGACAGACAGAGGGGCCTCTAGAGGCTAAGACACAGAGCAGCAGACATGACTGGTGCAACTCACTTATTCTGTATTGGCTCTAGTTTTAAAGAATATATAGAAAAAAAAGCTGCTAGACTGTATACTTGGATAACACCTTGACCTGGTACTATATAAAACAAAGATCTAATGTGGTAATTTAGTAGTGCTGTCACATTTCAGTACAGCGGATAGATGAGAACAGCGCTGTATGATAGATAGATAGATAGATAGATAGATAGATAGATAGATAGATAGATAGATAGGCCCCATAACTAGACACACAAAATATTAATAATGATATAATAATATAAAGAAATATAATTCCCAATGCCAAAGTTGATGTTTTAACTGGCTAGTGTGAAAACTGGCATGAAAACAGTCTTGATGGCTGGCGGGAAAACCAAGCTCCTGTGGCACCTCGTAGCCTGCTGTGGTGTAATGTGCTGGAGAATGAAGTTGCTCTAGGACAACACTCCGGGGTCAGTCCTGTCATACACATGGCCCTCCTGATCGGGCATCTCCTGAGATGGTGTTACTCCTCCAGCCCATCAAATCATAGATGAATATGCCAGCCAGAAACAAACAATTGTACAGACATATGAAAAATGTCAATGTAAAATTACAAGATCAATCAGACAAACTCACTTTCTCTGTAAGGCAAATTACCTGGAAAAGGGCTTTGTGAAAGTGCTCATTATGAAAGACACTATACAGAGCATTACTGTATAATTAATATTATTGAACAATTGAGTGCTTTATTCATTTTTCATCAATTAATTAATAATTTGATTCATTGATCAACTCTTTAATTTATTCATTGTTTCATTCATTCATTTGGTTAACTGAGCAGCCATATGCATGAATACAGTGAAGTGAATTACCACCTGTTTTTCTGGGACCTTTACCAACTACCTTTGAACATAAGAAGATACAGCAACCTGCAGAATAACAAGGGCCTATCTGTAAAAAAAATTACTTGGCAAACATTGGTCTGTTATCTGTAAAGGTGAAAAGCCCCACATCAGCACTGTCAGCTGTATTTCTAATATTGTTTGCACCACAGGTTTTCTGTCACTCTCCCCAGCTTGCCATCGCTCTTTATTCTCTTTTCTTTATTCCTGCATTTGTGTCTCTATGGTTACTCCCAAGGTCCCATCTCAGAGCTGTTCCACCTCAAACACAAAGCCCTGGTCTCACTGCTCAATGGGATTTACACTTTTCCAATTAAAAGAAGGCCTGCAAACAACCTTGATCAAAAGAATTTGGACGATGACTCATGACCAGCCTCTTCCAAGACAGCCTCTCAGGTAAACTGAACAGCTGTCACTGCAGCCTCGGAAAAGTCTCCTGATACAAGCCTGGTCCCCAGTCAAACTGCATTACTCACTACTGCCATTATTATTATATAGACTCTGTACTATTATGTGTGCATATTAATAAATCATTTTGCATGTATATATTCATATATTCATACATCATACACACAAACATTATATATATTTCTACACATACACAAACACTGTAATGGACTGTTGCTCCCTTCAGAATAGGTTCCTACTTTTTCCCCTGATGCCCCAGGGATATTTTTCAGGTCCCCATGAGCCTGAACTAGACTAAGCAGTTCTGAGAATGCATGTCTACAAGGAAGTGTCAAGGTGAGTAAGCACCACCAACAGACATCTTTTCATCCATGCTTAGAAGATGGCAAGAAAGATATTAGAGAAGTATAATAAAAGAGGATAACAGGTGGATGAGCAAGTAGAAATTATTTCTAAACACCGGAGAGCATGACCTCGGTTGAGGATGTCTAATGTCACAAGTAGGAATCGTAGCAGATGATGGATTACACAACTGCCTCATGACTTCTCAGCACAGTTTCAAATTTTCTACTGAACCATGACACATTTTTATGGCCTATGAACACAGAAAATGTTCTGTTATCTCATGATGTGTAAAGACAAGACACCAAATACATATTTGTGTTGGCCCCAGAATTCCAAGAGCCTTCCTCTGTCTGTTGGGGTCCGTAACACCTGAGTACTGTATCTGTAATTCTTGAACCCAGCTTTGTACTTCACTCTGCTTCACTTGCAGATTTCATCAGGCTTTTATTTGTTTGTGGCCATTGTATTCATTAAAACTGCAGCTGAATGCTCATTGGCTGTCTACACTCACATGCACAATAGACTAGTGACAAAATCAAACCAGCTGTGGCTAGTTGAAGAGCTCCATCCCTGAGTCAATGGAGATGTCTCACTGCACGACTGGCTGTCAAGGGCATGTGCCATGGCTGTCCACAACATTTTAAGTTTATGTAATTGTAACCTTTCACTGAACATTGCTGGAAAAGTTGTGTAGTATGGATGGGGCTTCACAAGTATTGGCAAGGGAATAGATATTGGAGACACCAACACCTAAAAGGAACATGACTGGGTGGTGGCTACAATCTTTCAAGCTGTAGTGTTTAAATTTTACCCAAGGGTGTAGGAACATCAGGAGTCACTAGGGGATGCTGTAGTCTGATGCTCCTGTTATGGATACGGTGCTGCTTCAGACCTGATAGTGATGCACAAAGTCAAATTTGGGGAGGCGTTGTAATATTCAACCTTCAAGAGTGAAATAATTCTTTGAAAATTTGGGAAATTAATTTAAAACAAAATACTTCAAGAGGAATATGCAATACTATGACTTTTATCCATCTACATATTATTAAACCTGCTTAATTCAGTTCACTGATGGGTGAAGTTTGTCCCAGCAGCATTGGGTCCAAGGCAGGAAGCAACCCTTGACAGCATACCAATATTAGAAAAATGTAACATAAAATAACATAACATTGTCAAACTTGCTAAATCTAATTCAGGTTTGGGCTCCTGGAGTCTATCCTGGCAGCACAAGCTATTGGAAAGGAAGCAGTCCTGGACTGGGAGCCAACCATACCAGAGCCCACTCATCCAAATGGGATCATTTCTAATTAACCAAACAGAGAGATCCATGCAGACAGGGAAAACATGCAATGTGCACATGGACAACAATTGGACCTGGGATTTAAATTTCGAATGCTCTGTCTATGAGGCAGCAGTGCAAATCACGTCATTACTATGTCACTGTATAATCTTATACATAAACGTCTACTTGTGGAAGTGTGTATGTCTGTCTTTCTGGCCCAGAAGTGCAAGGGTACAGCATGAAGTTCAAAGAAATCGACTTTGTCACCAAAGTGAAACTGCTGACAAAAGAGTAACTCACTTAGCCACTAATAAACAAGCGAAGTGAGCACATCGGCAAAACAAAACCTCAGAGGAGAGAGAAACTCTCTTAGCTACTGATAGACAACAGAGGTGAGCATGTCAGAAAAACAAAACCTCCAAGGAAAGAGAACCTCACTTAGCTGTCAATGCACAACCAATGCGATTGATTGATTGAAGTGTCAGAATCCATGGTTTCTAGGAGCCCGGGCTTTTTACAGCACGGAGTTACACAGCTAGTATAATATAATATAATAACATTTTGAGTCTGGTTGTATATTAGTGGGTCATAAGACAGACTGGCTCCCTGTCCAGGTTTGTTACTTGCGTTGTACCCAGGGTGTCATGCTGGATTGTGGGCACTGTAATCTTAAATTGGATTAAGTGGGTTTGAGAATGTTAACAGTGGCACGGTGGCGCAGTGGTAGCGCTGCTGCCTTGCAGTAAGGAGACCTGGGTTTGCTTCCCGGGTCCTCCCTGTGTGGAGTTTGCATGTTCTCCCAGTGTCTGCGTGGGTTTCCTCCGGGTGCTCCGGTTTCCTTCCACAGTCTAAAGACATGAAGGTTAGGTGTATTGGCGATCCTAAATTGTGCTTAGTGTGTGGGTGTGTGTGTCCTGTGGTGGGCTGGCCCCTGCCTGGGATTTGTTCCTGCCTTGTGCCCTGTGCTGGCTGGGATTGGCTCCAGCAAACCCCCATGACCCTGTGTTAGGATATAGCGGGTTGGAGAATGACTGACTGACTGAGAATGTTAACAGGCCTTGACCTCATCATAGCTTACAATGAAATTATGTTTAGGTAGAGGTGACTCTTTAGTCTTTCTACATTACAGACGATTTTTAGTTGGATCCTTCAGTCTTGCTCACATTCACCTGTTTTGAAAAGCATTTGTAGTAGCCAATGCCTGTCAAATCTTTCTTATGGCTCAACATTTCACAGTTTACCACATATGTTACAAGCAAGAGTGCTTTTAATCTGCCTTTCTGCATTCCCATAGGGGAATAACTGTTTAAAAAAATGGCTGTATGAATTAAAAATTAACTTTCATAATACGTTAATTTTATATACCTGTGTATATTATGGTTGCGCAGTATTCCAGTACTGAAAAAGTACCAATAAAATTAATTTTATTTTATCAATTACTGTAGAAGACTATTTTATTTTCTCTCTGTTTGTGTGAATTTTCCACCATTTGCTCTGGTTTTCCTGGCACAACCTGTAAAGAAGTGCACATTAGGATAAATGGCAACTCTTAAACTGACCACAATGTATTTGTAAGTTTGTAAGTGTGTGTGTGTGTGTGTGTGTGTGTGAGACAGAGAGAGTGGATTCTGATGCCACCATTTCCAGGGTTGTTTACAGACCCCCAGGACTCCAAAATGGATTAAGTGACTTTGGGACTATAATATAATATAATATAATATAATATAATATGATATAATATAATATAATATAATAATATGCAAAGTTGACTGACTGACTGACTCACTCATCAACAAAAACACTATTTCCCTTTTAGTTAAAAAGCTTGAAATTTTGCAGGATGGTACATCTAGGCCAATAGGTATCCACTAAAAAAGGGCATTTTGATACATCAGTATTTAGGGGTAGCCCTTCCCGCCATTATCCAAAAGACAATTTTTCCCATTTTACTTATACCAGATATTTCAGCCAGTTTGAATATAAAACAATATAAAATTAATTCTGGAAAATGTTCAGAATATTAGTAATGAACACAGATCATAACACCATTTGCTCCAGTTTTCCATTCACATCCCCTAGGAAGTGCTGGTTAAGAGAAATGGCAATTCTCAGCTTTGCCCAGTATATGTAAGTGTAGCTATGTGTATGAATTGCTCCTGAAATAGAAATTGCCCTATCCAGGGTTGGTCCATGAATTGCACTCAGTGCTGTTGTAATAAGCTTCAATCCCCCATGACTCCAAAACAGATCATGTGAAATCGAGACTGTAATTTTTAATATTAAAATAGATTCCATCTACACCAATCAGTCACAACATTAAAACAACATACCTAATATTTTGTAGATGCCCTTTGTGCTGCCAAAACAGCCTTGCCCAGAGTGGCATGGACTCCACAAGACCTCTTAAGGTGTCCTGTGGTATCTGCACCAAGGTGTTAGTAGCAGATCCTATAAGTCCTGTAAGTTCTGAGAACTCCATGGATCAAACTTGTTTTCCAGCACATCCCTTGATCGGATTGAGATCTGGGGAATTTGGAGGCCATATCAACAACTTAACCTCTTTTTCATGTTCCTCAAACCATTCCTGAAAAATCTTTGCAGTGTGGCAGGGTGTATTACCCTGCTGAAAGAGGCCACTATCGTCAGGTTATATTGTTGCCATGAAGGGGTGTATGTGTACATGTCAAGAAATATCCAAATGAATTCCAGGACCCAAGGTCTCCAGTAGAACACTGCCCAGAGCATCACACTGCCTCCGCCGGTTTACCTCCTTCCCACAGTGCATCTTGCTGCCATCTCTTCACCAGGTAAATAACTCACATGCACCCATCCGTCCACATAATCTAAAAAAAAACATGATGCATCAGACCAGGCCAGCTTCTTCTATTGCTCCATGGTCCACTTCTGAGACTCGCATGCCCAGTGCAGGCGCATTCAGCAGTTGCTCCCCATGCACATCAATAAGCCTTGGGTGCCCATGAACCATGTTGGTAGTTCAACGTTTGTCCTTCCTTGGACCACTTTTGGTTCATACTAATGACTGCATATTGGGGACACCAAATAAGATCTGCCGTTTTGGAGATGCTCTGACTTAGTCATATGGACATCGCAATTCGGCCTGTGTCAAAGTCGCTGAGATCTTTAAGTTTGCTAATTTCTCCTGCTTCCAACACATCACCTTCAAAAACTGACGTTTCACTTGCTGCTTGATATATCTCACCGCTTAACAGGTGCCACTGTAACAAGATAATCAATGTTATTCACGTCACCTGTCAGTGCTTTGAATGTTGGGGCTGAGCGGTGTATATACCCAAGTGTGTGTCATTATACAAATACACTCACAAGTAGCATGCAGACCTTCTCACACCTTTTCACTTTAATGACACGGACAGAGAACTTAGAAAATAAAAAAAAGAATGACGGAAATCATGGACTCCCCCGTCTTTGTCTTGTCATCTGTTTAAAATAAATGGATACCCTCTGTGCAATATGCAGGTACTAATTGAGCAGTGGGATGCGCAGCACAAACACGCATTAGTCATTTAGCGGCTGTGCCGTCATGGCTCTGTTTGTTCGCTCGTTTCATTAGGTGCCGCCCGTCAATACGCTAATCATATGCTCAGTCACAGCACAATCAGAGTGCCAATCCTCGGCAAGCTGGCCTCCCAAACGCAAGAGCATGCACACACATTTAAAGCTGATAAGGTCCCTGGCCTTTTACTAACCTCAATTTTCGGCAGGCCACTTCCACGGTTAGCGTAATGGGCAGTTGATCATAGCAGACTCGCTCAACTGGCAGCACACTCCGTGGACTAATTGGGTGTCAGCCTACACTACCTGCAAACTGCGGCCTCCCACATATCCACATTTATATCTTCGAAACAAGGAAGACTTGTAGAAGAAAAAGTCCAGGAATTGTATGGAGTAAAGTGCTACTAGAATTGTTAAAGCAAATAAATCAACTGGACCAGGCAATATTTACCCAAGATGCATGTGATTAGGATGCATTTTCCAAAATTACTAAATACTGTTGAACTTCTTGAAGTGTGGAAAACGAAAACAAAAAATCTGCCATTGTTAAAACAGATAATCGACCGGACTTCTGTGACTATCGCCCACCTAGCTTAACATGCATCACAGATTAATTACTACAAGATTGGGAATCAGTCAGCTAGTCCAAGAGTGCCAGTGCATAGACAATGGGGCTATACAAGGGGTGATCTTCTAATATGACACATTTGATTACAACGATAGCCCTTAAGTTTCAAAAAAACTCTTGATACGAGACTTGGGAGGCCAATAGTTTAACGATAAAAGGCAAGGATTCAGGGCACAGGAGGGTGGGCCAAAAATGGAAATTTAAAGGGGTCAGTGCTTTTTTAAACTTTAAATAGATATGCAGAGGGAGTCTCGTGGTGCAGGCATTAGCTATGGCTATCTTATAGGGCCCCATAACCCTCTGCCTTACAGACTTCAAGTCACTCAGCACCAGCTTACCAATGCAACTAAAGGACACCTGCTTTGGCTCCAGTGAGTGAGCAGGAGTCTGACTGCTGGACTGCGGTTGTGAGTGGGTGGATGCCAGTTGTTACTTGGGTTTGGAAGAGTGGATGCCAGTTAATACTTGGAGTTGATAGGATGTCTATCTTTTATTACATGGAGTTAGAAGTGAGGATACCAGTTTTTACATAAGGGCTAAATTCAATGGAGTTGCAGTGTAATTAAGATGATTCTGTCCCCGACGGTACACTCATAAAGACAACAGGCCACAAGCTTCCCAGTCATCACTCCCATAAAACGTGCAGCTGTATGCACCTGCTGTTATTTGAACACAAGCCGTAAAGGGAAGCGTCCTGCCATTAACGCTGGAGGTGAACATCTGTGTCGATGAAGACCCCAGCCAGTCTTTTAGCCCCTTCAATTTCCTGCTTTAAACTTTATGGAGGCTGACAAGGACAGCCATTCCCGGCTCCTCATTAAACTTCCTGCTCCATTTTCTTTTTTATTCCTTTTGCACTTTGTAGGCACACTGTGTAACAAATCCTCCAAAATGCTTTTTTTTTTCCTTGACAATTTCCATGACGAGTGCATTTCTTCAGCAGGTTTGTGTGTTGCAGTTTCTAATTAGTGGACATTACTCTAGGCTGCTGCCACCACCACAAGCCAGGTCTCTTATTTGTGGCCTTGGAGAGTCACTGCAACCGTCACTTTAAAGGTTGAAAGGAAAGAACAATGTCTGCCACTGCCTTGACGTTTTTAAGCACAGAGTGGGAAAGCTTCCTTTCATTTAATACACAGTAGCTACAGCTGCATGTGTGCAGCTGACACTGTCAGACATATTTTAATAAGAGTTGGATGAATTAGTAGTAGTAAGATAACACAGGACCTGCGCTCAAATGTGAGCCATCGAGCAGGAGCCGAAATTAATGTGCCCTCCTAGTAATACCCACACATGAAAGTCATCAAAATGGGGGTAGTGGGGGAGCCCTGTATATGCAGATCTCTAGATGTCCTGTGTAGTACCCCTGTCAAAGTCATGTGCTCTAGACTGGTGCCTATGTCATAGTCTCTAAGGAACTGTCAAACAGACATAAGGATTTGCATAACAGATTTGTGGGACAACATAGATAAATAGAGAAAAGACACTAAATACTAGGCAGAATAATAGATGGACACGTATGGTACTGCAACAGATAAATAGGTAGACATAAAAAGCATTATATGAGATATATACATAGGTATGAAAGGCAATGTATAATAAATGGAAACATACATAGGCATGAAAGGCACTATATAACAGACAGATAAATAGGTAGGCATGAACAGCACTATATATTACATAGATATATACTTATGTTGGCATAAAAAGTATTATATAAATAGACAGGTTGGCATAAAAGGCATGATATAATAGATATATAAACATACATGACAGTTGTTATATAATAGACAGATATAATATATAAATAAATACGTAGGCATGAAAGGCACTACAGTACTAAACATAAATAGACAGGCATTAAGAACATTCAATAATAGACAGATAAACAGGTAAGCATGAAATACTCTATAAAACAGACAGATGGGTAGATAGATTGAAAAGCATGAAAAACACTATATTACAAATACATGTATTGATTTATAGGGGTCTTGCTGTCACTTACAAGTGCTAATCAACAAGCAGCACATCGGCACTCTACAGTGCCATGTTTAATGAGTAGAACTAACGTAAAATATGTAAATAAGCATGAAGGGGATAGATAGATAGATAGATAGATAGATAGATAGATAGATAGATAGAT